>BLBF01000055.1:10823905-10855180 GCA_015471245.1 Laticauda colubrina | reverse complement strand
TTCATAGTTATTATTGTAACCTAAAAGGGGAGAATGTTAGGGATAACATTGTTCACCCTAACTGTTTTAGATGAAATACTAACTATAAATCATAGTTAGTGTACGCAGCTTTAACTGTAAAATAGCAACTGTGGGTGTGGTTATGAAAACCATATAAAAGTAGCAAGGCTACAGCTTGCTCTCTCTCTCTGGCTTTCATGATCCCTGATTACTGCTTGGAAGCAAGACTGCATTGCTCAAACGGGAGAGACATCAACGGACTGATTTATGAGAACTGACACTAGGATATTCTACATGGACTTTGCTAACTGAATATCCCTGAATGGACTGACTATATGGTAACTGAATATTGGACTGTTTTTGACTATGCTATAAACTTATACTGGAATAAAATATATTCTTGATAGCACAAGCGTATCTGTTATTTTTACTGTATGTTAATAAACATACAAGCTTAGCTCACTCATTTATCTGTGTGCCTATCTGACTAACGCTGCACATTCTGTTTAGCTTGTTTACCTAACCCTGGTTGGGGAACCCAGGCTTAACAGTCATGGGTAGAAAAGACTACGAAACAAAATTGACAGACCTACTCCAAGACTCCACACACAAACCCATAAACACAGACCCAACCACATATCTGGAAAAAATAACCAAGAAAAAATTATAACCAGCCACATGAGCAAAGAGATCCAACAGACCACCATCCCAAGAGAAAAATCTTCCAGATGCTCCAAACCATATGGCCTCCCAAAAATACACAAAGAAGGCATACTTCTCAGACCCATAGTCAGCTCCAGAGGAGCACCACTACAAAATCAAGCTAAACACTTAGCAAAGCAGCTACAACCCCATGCTGAAGCAGCAGCTTCACATGTACAAAACTCATACCACTTCTTGAAAATGATCAAAGATCTACACGTGGAACAAGAAGATCTACTTGTAAGTTTCGACGTGGTTTCACTATCCATTCAAGTCCCAATAAAAGAAACTCTTGAAATCATCAAAAATAAATACCAACCAGCTAAACAGCTCATGGAACTAACAGAACACTGCCTAACCAACACATATTTCATATACAAAGGACAAAGATACAAGCAAATTGAAGGAGCCACTATGGGATCACCACTGTCACCCGTCATTGCAAACCTGTTCATGGAAGAATTCGAATCCAGAGCCCTAGCTAATGCCACCCACAAACCCAAACTATGGTTAAGATACATTGATGACACATTTGTGATTTGGCCCCATGGAAAATAAAACCTAAACAATTTCCTAACACACCTAAACAGCACCAAAATCAAGTTTACCATGGAAATGGAAACAAACAAATTCCTAGATGTACCATTCCTAGATGTACTAATCTACAAAAAAACAGATGGCACACTAGGACACACCATATACCAGAAGAAAACACACACCAACCGCTACCTCAACGCCCAATCCCACCACCATCCAGCACATATAAGCTCCATGGCCAAAACACTAATTGCCAGAACCAAACGTCTGGCAGACAAGACATACAGAAAGACTGAACTCTGCACCCTGATAAAGTACTGACAGCTAACAGGTTCCACAAAAGCAAAATCACCAGCTTGATCCACAAAAGCACATTGAGACATAATGGAGACCTAGAAGATGAACAGATCTATGGAACAGCTGTCCTGCCCTACATAAAAGGTGCTACAGACAAAATCAGTAAGATACTACACAGGCATCACATCAAGACTGCCTTCAAAACAGACAGAAAAATAGCAGCCATCCTAAGAAACCCCAAAGATAAAATTGACCTGGAAAACCAAGGCATATACAAAGTCCCTGTGTATCATGTCCAGCCACATACATTGGACAGACCAATAGAAGAATAAGTACCCACCTGGATGAACACAAAAATGCAGTAAAAAAGCTGGAACACACCTCCTCACTAGTCCAACACATGAAAGCCACACGTCACAGCATCAACTTGGCACCAAAGTTGCCAAGCCACCAAAGGCACAAAAACCCTAGCCACTATAGAAAACCCCAGCCACAGAATCATCAGAGAAGCCATAAAGATTGAAAAAAGACCTGAAAGCATGAATAGAAGAGATGATTCCACTAGACTGTCAATTATTTCGAAGCCTGCACTTTCAAACAAAAAAATCTCCACACCACAAGGCAGGCAAACATCTGGGCACAAACAGACCCCACCTGATACCTCCAGCTCAAACACACCCCAACCAGGCACCCAGATGAAACCGAGCTTCCTAATGGATGATAGCTGTCTGTTTACTCAGAGCCAAGCCGCACTAAAAGCCTCCAATACAGGAACACAATGTTGCCAGCCAATCAAGACAAAAAAAGCCACAAAACAGATAGAAGAAATTAAAAACACCAATCAAGCAGAACACAACTCCAAGACCAATGAACACAGACCAAGACTCCCAACCAATCAGGATGAAAAAAAACACCATTCTGGCACAGCAGTAGGGTAGCCCCAAATTTAAAACAGAAATGGCTGTGAAAGTCTGACTCACAGACGAACACAATATAGAAGCTTGATGATGGCAGATAAGATTCTGCTGAAACGTTGCTACAACTTTAAAAGCACAACTATGATGACATGGGAAAATACCCGAACAAAGGTGAATACCATACATGTAAGTACCCACAAAAACTTAAGAAAACACACACACACACACACACACACACACATGCATATATATAAAGTTTGATCCAAAATTCAGGCATACACAGTAAAGGTTGAGGGGAGCTCCCATGAGAATGTCTGCTAAATCTTCTCAAAAGTCTTATTAAAGTAGGATCAAATCTATCTTGAAGATAGCTTTGTGCCAAATTCATTTTTTTTTTAAAGAAATCTGGTCTCCCATATAATAGATAAAATCCGTAGCTACTCAAACATATATGCAAATATTTCTTAGGACTCAAGATACAAAAATTACTCAATTGGAAGAGGCATGTTTCTAATAATCCATGAGTAAACAACTGATTTTTCATATCTAGTCTATTTTTCATGAGGCGATACATGCAAAGAACACGCCCAGTGGCTAAAATTAAATTTGTGAGAAACAACAGGCTTTGGGTTCTATTTTGTATCCTTATTCAATCCACAGAGCAAGGGTGTCAAACTCAAGGCCCTGGAGACAGCAAAGGACCAGCCCATAGTGCCTTTGCCAGTGAAAATGCAGCTTGGGAAGGCCACACTTGGCCCTCCCAAGCTCCGTTTTCACTTGAAAATGTTTTCACTTCAGAGGGTTATCGGAGGCCGTCGCAGATAAAAACGGAGCTTGGGAGCCCATTTTTACTGACAGAGCTCTCAGGCCTCCATAGGCGCCCCCAACACAAGTGACATATAAGGTTGGCCATGCCCACCCCAGCACCCCGAGGTCAAACACAACCCTGATGCATCCCTCAATAAAATGGGGTTTGACACCCCTGCCATAGACAACTGTTACCAGTTATATTCTTAGCAGGGAGGGAGGGAGGAGGGAGGGAAGGAAGGAAGGAAGGAAGGAAGGAAGGAAGGAAGGAAGGAAGGAGAGATTTCCTGAACCTACAATTACAGTGGAAACAGTTTTTTCCTTGCACAGAAAAAAGAAAGAAGTAAAATGGAGATAGGGCTGCCTGTTCCAAGCTCAAGCTGAGGAATTTAGAAAGTTGCCTTACATTAAATCATATCATTAGCTCATCAGTACTGTTGACACAATCTGGCTGCAACCCTGCAAGATTTCAAGTGAGAGTCTTTCCCAGTCTTTGTTAAAGAGGAGGAAACTTTTCCTTGTTTGCTGAAATTTTAATATCAGCCTTCAGCCTTGTTGACAAGCCCTTGTGTAGTGCAGTGTTCCCCCAATTCCCAGAGCTGCCAAGTTGAGGAAGGTTTTTGTGCCAATTGAAAATCAGTGCTTTCATTGCATAAGGAAAGCCTTTTGTATACCCTTTGCTTTTTGTCCTGGATTATGTTCCTTTACTTGGTCAACTTTTTTTGACGGAAGCCTCTTTGCTCAAAATTTCCAAATGTGTCTTATTGTGTCGACCAAAGATTATTATTATTATTTTTTGGCTTAAAGTGAAAGAGAAGATAGTATCTTTCCACCATTTCGTTCATTTCATTTCATCTCATCTTGCTACAACAGAAGTGAAAGGTCAGAGTCCTCCATAGCCCTGGAAAGCAGTAAGTAAACTCAGGGACATAGGCCTGTCTGTATAATCCACATAGCTATCTCATTCATTAATCTATTCATAGAACAGAATAGAATACTTTATTGGCCAAGTATGATGAGATGCACAAGGAATTTCTCTCTTTTGCAGAAGCTCTCAGTGTACATGCAAAACAAAAGAACAACAGCAACAACAGCAGTAATAATATGGCAAAGGCAAGCAAGGGTAGTACCAATAGTAACAGGTGCCTTGGGTGCAGTCCCAAAACCAATGGAGCACCACTTGAACACCATAGACATTGTCAAATTTTCCATCAGTCAATTGCAGAAGGCAGCTTTCCTTGGAACAGCTTCCATCCTGCGGCGATATCTGTAACACCGTCAAACATCCAGATTTGCCCATCCCAGGTCCTTGGTAAGGACTCGCTAGGAAGACAAAAATGCCAAACCCAGTCAGAACATCTGGTTGACTGTAGGATGATTAATAACAACAATAATAGTAATCATAATCATCATCATAATAATACCAATAAGAGAAGGTAGTGGAACAGATGAGAAGGATAAAAGTAGCACAGCTATATTACATGGGTAAATATACTTAGATATAAAACAACACTGTGGGAATTAGATGTTTAGCAGAGTTGGGGGAAATTGTTTTTGTGCCTACTTATTTTGGCATGCAGTGTCCTATAGTGGCATCCTAAGGGGAGAAGTTGAAATAGTTCATGTCCAGGATGTGAGAGGTCTGTAGATATTTTTCCAGCCCTCTTTTTGGCTTCTGCAATATACTGGTCCTCAGTGGAAAGCAGACTGGTTGCCATTGTTTTTTCTACAATCTTAACTATCTGTTGAAGTCTGCATTTGTCTTCTTTGGTTGCTGGACCAAACCAGATAGTTATTGAGGTACAAATGATAGACTCAACAATTCTTCTGTAGAAATGTATCAGCAGCTTCCTTGGGCAGTCTGAGCTTTCTGAATTGATGCAGGAAAACATTCATTCAACCATTCATTCATTTAGTCACTTATTTCAGTCTTACAGTCAATATATCTTTTTCTAATTGAGGCTGTTGCCTCATCCTGTCTAACAAGTGGGCCAGTAGTGATAGGAATGGGACAACAGTATGTTCACAGAAGAAAGCAGTAAATTTTTACCCACCAAAAACCTAAACATTGTTCTTAAGCCCCTTTCCCATACCAGTTGAACACAGATGTTATGTCTGCTTAGGTTCCGGCCAGTCTTCTGTCACATCCACAAGGTGTTTTTTAAAATATGAATTTATCCATCTTTGCCTGAGCGGCTGCAAGATTAAGCCTTGTTTGCTTTTCCTGCAAAGGATTTATGATGGGGGATCATAAATCCTTGTGCAAAGTTGATTTCAGATGAGAGACATTGTTGCTGGCAGGATGGAGAAGGAAGTGACAAATCAGCTGAGACTCTAAGGTCAGATGATAAGAAGGAACTAGAGGTGAGGATGATAAGATGTGGGAAGAGGAAATTCTTCCTAATGTACATTTAAAATGCATTCATTTTTGGCTAATTTAGGATTTAGCTAAAGATAGAGGAGATAGTTTTTCATTGTACAGAGTCTACAATGCAGATTTCTTTATCAAGAAGAAGGGAAGAACTCAGCTGTCATTTGTTTGCTTCCATTAAACTCAACTGTGGGAGAAAATTAGAAATAGGTCTATTAAGACAGAATTTGGAGTGCTTAACTTTTAAATGTTTTTAATCCCTATATGTACAGCAGAGCAACATTGAAACCTCTGGACCTCAATTCCCAGAATTCTCTAGCCAGCCTGATGTACAGGAATGTTTGGGATGCTGATGTAGTTATCTTCTCCCTGATTTTCTGACATGTTTCTCATATTAAATAGATGGAAGCAGAAAAATACTTTTCAGTCTTGTAGAAAGATGTGTGAATTGAATTGAATTAGATTAGGAAAATGGCTGGGAAGCTTTGCTTGGTCTCTCAGAAGCATCTTCATGGGACAGAAAACAGTTGATTTTTGTGAGAAAATCAAATATGATTATAAAAGCTACTTAAGACATATTTCTCTTAGCCAGATATTTTAGAACTGATGAGCTTAATTTTCATATATGCTAAGATAGCTCTGTCTTGTTTTTATCCTTAATGTATTTTTTAAAACCGAGGTTAACCATCAGTGTATTAATTGAAAATGAATGAATGAATGAAAGAATGAATGGTATAATGTGTGAAAAGTCTCGGTAGTACTAACATTTCAATTAAGATTCAGAACTAGCTTGCTTTAATACTGATGATTCACACATTTACACATTTATGACAGGATGAATTATGTTTGAAGTAAATTTGGTTGTTTTACCAGAATCCTGAAGTCCACCAGTTTTAGCTAGCAGTAGAAGACATCCACTTTGAATTAATGAATTCTGACTTTAAGTAAGTGAGTGGTCAGATTAAAGTGATTCATCATTTTAGTCCATAATCTGCCCATAATCTTCAGGCAACCCTAGTTCAGGAGTGCAGGAAGTCTTTGACTTAAAACCATTCAATAAGCAACCATTCAAAGTTGGCACTGAAAAATTGTCTTATGACCAATCCTCTCACTTATGAACATTGCTGCATTCCCACAGTCACATGATCAAAATTGGGGCACTTGGCAACCAGCATATATTTATGATTATTGCAGGACTCCAGGGTCACATGATTGCCCTTCGCAACCTTCCCAGCTGTCTTCTGACTGCTAAACTCTAAGGGGGAAGCTGGATTCTTCAGTTGTAAGTTGAGGAATATGTGTATAATTTAAAGGGATTTGTTATTGATAACATTAGGCAATTTTGAGTCAGAAAATCTCTGCTTCAAGCCTCCCAGAGATTTACTAGCCAGTCGTACAGTAGTTTGCTTTCTGTTTGTTAATATTTTGGAAGCAAGGATGAACCACTGATCTTCAGCATCTGAGGGACAGAAAGGTAACTTCGACTTATATACTGCTTTACAGTGCTTTACAGCCCTATCTAAGCAGTTTACAGACTCTGCATATTGCCCCACAACAATCTAGGTCCTCATTTTATCAACCTCAGAAGGATGGAAGGCTTGAGCCTGCTGAAATTTGAACTGTGAAATTGCAGTCAGTCGGCAGTCAGTAGAAATAGCCTGCAGTACTACAGTCCAACCACTATGCCATAGTGGCTCATTAATGCTGGAAGACCTGTTTGATCACTGCATTAGATCAAGGCAAGTCGTTGTTGTATTTCTGACAACAACAGAAGCACCAAGGGCTTTCGTTTGAAAGGATCAACCAGTGACATCACTGTTGTACAAGGGATGCCCAGTTGATAACTCCATTAATGAACCCTCCAAAGTGGTACTGGTACCTGTTTATCTACTTGTATTTGCATGCTTTCAAACTGCTAGGTCATCAGGAGCTGGAGTGAAGGATAGGAGCTCACCCTGCCACAGAGCAGCACTTGAGTCTTGCCCATGAACTTTCAGGTTTTCAGTCCAGTGTTCTAAACACATGAATCACCGCACTCAACCAAATCATTGCATTCAGCTTTGTCTACCCGAGGACCATCCTAGCGGCTCCATCCTGATGTAGTAGTGCTTTAACTCTCATAACTCCCAGGTAGCATGGCAGAGGCTGGAAGTTAGCTATTCTGAAAAATCTGAGGACAACAGAATGATCGGTTTGGCGCTGGTTCCTCAGAATGCCAGACAATTCTTTTCCTGATTTAGTTGCAACGGATGGACCTCTCAATGTGCAAGTCAATGTGTCCAGATGTTGGGCATAAGGGGAGTGGCTCTTGGTCCTTTTTCCTTTTTGCAAGCTTTACTTATACCATGTGGAATCATCACGTGGTCCTTTATAATCCTGAGGACCTTGTAGGAAGATTATTAAAAGTGGGACTTTCAGGTCAACAAATCTCTCAGTTTTCCTTAGGGCCATGGTAACGCCTTGTCATTTCTTTCAGATTTTGTTCCTCATTTTATTCTGCAAAAGCAACAGAACTATTTCCAAGTCATTCATTGGGAAGTTAAGCCCACTGTGTTCAATGGCTGCTTATCTTCTAGCCTAATGTTCCCAGGGTTGCAGGCTTTAGGGACTAGAAAAGTGTCCCTCATTTCCTTGTACTGAGAAAATACTATGCTACTCCTCTCTCTTTCAACATTCCTGTCTCAGAAGGTGCTGCTAAGTCATTTAAAAAGCATGTTTGTCATTAGATGTCAGTTTCTTCTCAAGTTTTGCCTGGCCTGGGAAACTAGTTGACCTGGTTAGTACTCAGTGAGGAGAACTCCCAGAAACAAGGAGGCTGCAAACTGAAGGAAGGAAGAAACAAGGAAATCCCCAAAGAAGACAATGGCATCATGTCCACACCGCTGCCAAGAAAATTACACAGATGCATCCATCAAGTCCCCAGGAGTCAGGCCTGACTTGAAACGAGTTTTATTTTTCTTCCTAGCCTGGATGCTGCCAGTCAGAAAGCATTACTGCTTTTGCTAAGAGATATCTAAGAAAGAACAGAGGGAAATGGTAATGGGAAATGGTTCGCATTTGAGTTCTTTTTGATCTCAGCAAAATGTCCTGTTTCTCCTTATCCACATTTATCTTCCTCATCTTTCACACAGCAATTCAAGAATCAGATCATTCAAGTGATCACTTTGGGCCCAGAAGGCTGCAGGTTCCTTAGCTCGAGGTTTTTTTTAATGCATATATGTGTATGTTTGTAAGAAAAGGGTCCCTGTTTAGGCTGATAACTGTTGAATTAAATCATAATAATCTTTTAATAACTCCATAATCCCTTGCTGGGTGGAGTCTGGGCAACTGAATGGAGCTAGCAGAGTGTTTACTGGCCAGATGCCCTTCCTGTTGCCAATGCAGAGTTTTGTTCAGCAGATATATTCTCACTGTGCCCAGAGAGAGAAATATCTGCCTCTACCTAGGATTTAACTCACAGCCTCCTGATTGTGAAGCGAGAGCTCCATCTCTAGGCCACCGTATCACTGTTGAATTTAATAATAATAATAATAATAATAATAATAATAATAATAATAATAACCACACTACTCATTTATTTGTGAATAGATTATGCCAGGATCTCTCTGGATTTCTTTTTGCTACATTCCCCAACTGATGGACTGACTTCTTGCTGAAAAGATTACCAGAGAAAGCCTGATTTGGTGTCATAGTTAAGATCTTGGATTAGAAATCAGAAGACTGGGAGTTTTAGTCCAGGGGTCCCCAACCCTGAACCGCAGACTGTGGCCTGTTACAAACTGGTCCACGCAAATGAGCAAAGCTTCACCTGTGCATGTACGGGATCTACATAACATGTGAGACTACATCCTTCCCCCCAGATTATGGAAAAACTGTTTTCCACAGAAGCAGTCCCAATGTGCCCAAATGGTTGGGGACCACTGTTCTACTCCTCATGACTTTGTGTAGGTTGCTCTCCCTCAGCTGAACCCATCCCACAAAATTGGTTGGTGTAGGTCAGAGGTATCAAACTCACAGTGTCACATTTTCGTCACATGACATATTGTAACTTTTTCTTCCTTCACTAAACTGGGGGATGGGCATGGCTAGCACGTGACGCATCTGACCCATGGGTCATGAGTTTGACCCCATTGGTGTAGGTGGATAGATAGATATATGGAGGGAGGGTGGGTGTTTGTGGGGAAATTAAGAGATAGGAGTCTGAATCCGAGGAGGAACACGAATAGCTGACAGGGAGTGGGAGTGTGGCTCCATTAGCTGTGGAAGAAACTGGGGAAGGGCAAAGTCCAGCTGGGTTGAGCAGGGGAGAGATAGAACAAGGGAGATGGAGTTCAGAGGAAGACCCAAACCCACCCCCTCTTCATCCTAGGGCACACAGGGAGGTATGGAGAAGAGAGCAATGTGGGTTGCATGGCTCACAGGGGAGGAAAGGGCCCTGATTCCTTTCATTAGGCACATTAGAGAATGACGGTTTAAAAGAGATGCAAACTGTCTGCTGGGAACAAACTTGAGTTTCTCTTGTGTTGACTTTGGTTATTTGCATTCCTGGTATCCGCTGAACTGGGTTGATTTAGTGTCATTCCTTCACATCTGGAATTTCTTCTCTTGCCCTGCTGTACTAATTACCTCATCTTGCCTTGCTTGGACTTATAGTCACAGTTTTTGTTAACCACGTATTAGACTTGATTCTCTCCAACCAAAGGCTGTTCCTGGGAGAGTTTTTCTCCAGCCAGAAGGTAACCAAGACATTGAGGGCAAATTTGAGTTAATAAAGGGACTCCTACTGATCATCTGACTGGGTTGCCTTTGTGCCACGCCCCAGGTCATCAGAGGACCATTATGTATTATAATAATTATTAAACTTGTATGCCAACTTCTGTGTATACCTCTTTGATAGACTGGTAGGTTGACTGATTGATTGATTGATGACAGTGCCATCATACTGGTGTTAACTTTTAGCGAGATTTTCCCAATGATGACCTATCCCCCAACTCGTATCTTATCTCTCCCAGGAGTGTACTCATCACCACTGCTGTTGGTTGTCATCTTCTTCTCTTTCCTTCCATCTTTCTCTGCATTAGAGTGTTTTCCAGAAAGCCAAGTCTTCACATAATGTGTCCAAAATTGAATATTTTGAGCCTGGTCATTTATGCCTTGAATGAAAATTCTGGGTTGATTGAGGCATCATTGAGATATACAAAAATAAAGTCAGGATATAACTCTTAATAATGTTGATAAGGTATAGTATCTATTGGGGTCTCACATGTCATGTTTTGATTTGAAGAATATATTTATAGGAGCTTGAACTCTTAAAATAATTTCTAAAAACTTGTCTTTTTTACTTGTATGTGAAGTTGTTTTTAGAACAAGTGCTGTTCACTTTGAATTAATTATTCTGGTCCTTTTCTCCATATAAGATGACATCATACCTTTGGAAGGCCTGAACTGAGTGCTGAACAGTTACATAATTATTACAAAAAATGATTACATTCACACAGCATAGTTGGCTGGAGAATTCTGGGAGTTGAAGTCCACATGGTTGGGAAACCCTAATCTAGGGCAATGCCAATTCAATAAATCTTATTACTTTTCCACGATAATTCATTCTTATGAATGCTACTAATACTTATTTTACTTAATTGTAGCAGACCATTTTTCTTTTCCTTTTAAAAAGAGAAAATGTTTTTGGCAAATGTCTCATGTCTTCTTTCACTTATTTAATCATGAGAGAGCCATAAGGTATACATTCATGGGCTTTATTTTCTTTCTCACCGTACAGTCATTTCTCTAGTCATCACCAACCTCCCCGGTTTCCCACGCTTCAGTAAAATCACGAGGGAATTCCTCTTACAGCCTTTTTCAGCTTGAGAAGTGAAGGAAGCCAGGAAAATTGTGTAATGAAAAAACAGCAATATTAGCTGTTGCATTTTCTAAAACTTCCAGCCAAGCAAATTAAAAATATAGCAGAAGGTTAAATAAGTTATCAATAAGTGGAGAGTAAGGCTCATTTTTAAAAAAAAAAATTCCCATAGAATTTTTTTTTTTCAGACAAGAAAACTTCTGAAATGGGGCATGAACAACAGAACTGGCCACTCCAAGAACAGAGTGTCCTCTGCCTTTCAGATCCAGGGGTATATTCTCAAAAGCCAGATCTCCAAAATGCAGGAAGAAGCCCATTATTAGCAAGAAAACAATGTGTCTATTAAAGACGTCCCAAAGGTGCTTTTCCAAAAGGCAACTGGACTTCCTTGGTTGCTTTTTTCCTTGAAAACATTTCGCTTCTCACCCAAGAAACTTTGTCAGTTCTTTCTAAAGAACTACTTCTTCTCTGAAGAACGGAAGAAGCTTCTTGGAGAAGCTAAATGTTTTCAAGGAAAAAAAGAAGAAAATCCAGTTGCCTTTTGGAAAAGCATCTTTGGGATAACCATGACCTGGATGATTAAGAATCTTCATCGACATACCTCCATTAGAGATGAAAAAAAACTTAGATTTTCACTGATTTCTATCCCTGCACAGACACCTGAATTGAATTGAATACTTTATTTGGCCAAGTGTGATTAGACACACAAGGAATTTGTCTCCGGTGCTGCAGCTTTCAGTATACATGCAAAAAGTATCCTCCTCCTCCTCCTCCTCCTCCTCCTCCTCCTCCTCCTCCTCCTCCTCCTCCTTATCAATAAGAGGGGGGAGTAAAGAAAATAATAAGGATAAATAATAATATTGCAGCCTTTTACTACATGGGTAAATAGACATAGACATTAGATAGTACTGTGAGAATTAGGTTTTCAGCAGTTTGATGGCCTGAAGGAAAGTGCAATACAAAATCTTTGGGATGCAGAGTTCTCTGTGTTTAAATTTCATTTTACCTTTTAAAAACATGTTGAAGGCTGTTGTCCCTATTGCTGTTCCCTTCCTGTCCTTCCCTTCGTTCCTCTTCCAAGATAATAACATCTTAACAGTTGGAGGTTGCAGAAAATCCCTAAAATAAAATATTGATATCTCCACATGTACAGAGATGGATAATCTGCTTGAAAGCTTAGTGTTCTCTTTATAGTCAGTTGAGATTGAAGCCCGTCTAAAGAGTCATTCCTTTCCAGAAAGAGATATTGTAAGACGGTAAAGGCTTGGCCTCTGAAAGGTGTGGAGTAGTAAGCTGTCTGCTGGCCTTTTGACAGCTTCTTTATGAGATTAGTCAGAAGGAGAAGGTACATTGGCCTTATCTGTTAGCTTCTTAAATGAAGATGGCACGTGAGGACCACTTCTACTATTTATGACAGACAGTGTAATCTTTTCACAACTTTGATACTGATCAGAAGAGAAAACTCTGAAGAGTTCTGTAAGGTGGAACTCAATTTCTTGGCTTTCTAAATGGCAACAGGGCAGTGAAAAACTAGCATTCAGTTCATCAAGATTGCCATAGCCAAACTGGTGCCTTCCTGACAAGTTAACTATAAACCTGGAATTCCCTGCGCCATATTTTGGAATGTGGAAAACAATAACAATTGCTGGACTACCAAATACACTTTTCATGTAAAACATCCCAGGTTTAACATCAGATAAGTTCAGGAAGGCCCGGGGAGCTTTTATTAGCCAACACAAACTGGTCTTCTCGATTCAATGTGTGGACATCTTCCCCGGAGGGGAATTCAGCAATTCTGGAAATTGAAGCCTTATGTCTAAAAGGCATTAAGGTTGAGGAAGATGGAGGTAGAGTCAATGGCATTGATCAAGACTCTAGCTGGAAGGGAACCAGTTTCATTTGTTCCATTGCAACATTGTTTGGTAGCCTCCCCCTGCTCATGGTGGGGCTGTGCATTTGTGAGCATTGGGTTGCTGGTAGTGTTTGAATCAAGGTCAGCCAAAGCCTTCTTCCATCCTTGTTTCAACATCTAACTGGTTGTCCACAACAACTGGCCACTTTCTCCTTCATACAGTGTCTTTTTAGTTAGTTTTGGTATAGGACAGAAAGTCATTATGAATTCCACAATATGAGGGGTTTTTCCCTGTCAATCTCTGTGATTCACCTCCACCGGTCTCTCCATTCCACTGGAACAGGGTGTATTGCTGACACAAGTTACCTAGACACCTGAAAAACAAGGACAAAGAAGCAGTTGACTTTCCCCATAAGTAAAAAAGATTGCCAGCACAAATCAAAATCAAGTTTATTACAGTCAAGTTTATTACAGTCAAAATCAAGTTTATTACAAATCAAAATCAAGTTTATTGCAGCTTAGTACAGAGACCAGAACCAATAACAACACTAAAGGAATATCCAGTTAAAAATTCTAGAATAAAATAATTAATAAAATTTTATGAGCCCCGGTGGCGCTGTGGTTAGAGTGCAAGACTTCACTTGGTGAGGGAGGAACCCACTAGTGGTCATGTCCCCTTCGAAACTGGGCCTGAATCCATGGTAAAGGTAGTGACCAGCAAGGATAAGGGGAGAGAAAAGGCAAGGAGGCCCCCGCATTAGCCAGCATGGCTGTCTCTTCCACATGTCTCACCCACTTAAGTACCACTGTTCCAGGCCTCGATAATTGATCCTGGGACTTCCCATGGGCCAGTGAGGCATGACTCCCAGCTGCAGAGGGCAATGCCAGTTAAGTTGGCACCTTGAGGACCATGGCACGCTGATGGGCTGTAGGGGAAAGTCATTCAACCCCAGCGCCTGTGGACAGTTGGGAGAGTGGGTTCCTCTTCGGGTGTCTTTAACTCTGGCTGTGGGCTTCGGTGGTTATGGCTCATCCCACCAAGGCCATTCAGAAAACCCCTCAAAGCTTCCGCTGACTGCCAGCTGACTGCAATTTGGTGGTTTGAATCCCACCAGGCTCAAGGTTGACTCAGCCTTCCATCCTTCCAAGGTGAGTAAAATGAGGACCCAGATGGTTGGGGGCAATAGGCTGACTCTGTAGGGAGGGCTGTAAAGCATTGTGAAACGGTATAAAAGTCGAAGTGCTATTGCTATTGCTCATAACGGATAAAATCTATATTAAAATCACAATTTGGCATCCAATCTATCAATTACACATGGCCTAACTATACTATCATATCAGTCCTTAAACTGTGTGGACCATAGTCATTAGA
Organism: Laticauda colubrina; assembly: GCA_015471245.1. Taxonomy (NCBI): domain Eukaryota; kingdom Metazoa; phylum Chordata; class Lepidosauria; order Squamata; family Elapidae; genus Laticauda; species Laticauda colubrina. The sequence continues at coordinate 10,840,465 of BLBF01000055.1, read as the reverse complement.
CACTAAAATGCAACAGAGTACTAATGCAAAAGGATTTGCTACATTAGTTGTGTCAGATAGCTATGGTGGATTAATCATGTGTTTCTGACGAATCCCCAGCGCTGCTGTGTGGAATCTAGCCACTTGGCCAGTACAAATACTTCTTTATTCCCTTAGTCTGTTTTTCCCATTGCTCTTTGTAGCCTAAAAAGTCTTGGTGACTTTCCTCCCTGCCTTTGTTCGGACCGTAAGAATTTTCACCAGTTCAGATCGAAAGACAAGCAGATAACAATTTCAAGATTTGCTAAACTTAGTGAAGTAAAGCTCCCTTTGGGTTTCCTGCACCTTAGTCTGGAGTGCAAACCTAGCCCCAGTGCATTAGTTTTAAGAGTCAAAAGTATTGTGTTGTTGGAAGGAAAATCCATCTGATTTAATTCCGAGCTGGGAGAAAGATGCTGGAAATAAAATGGAGGCTGATTGGAAAGAAAGTTTATTGAAGGGCAGAACTAACCTCTGGTTCTGGGGCAGCTGACCCACCAACAGAGTGAGTGGAAGGGTTTTTATATGGTTCTGTAACTTTGAAGTTTGGGGTTTATACAATATGGGTTTTGTTTTTCTGAAAGGGCATTGGATAATTCTTATTGTGGTTGATGGCTATGTCCTATGTTAGATTTTTGAGTGAGAGGCTGCTTGCCCTCATCCTATCACTCTGCTTTTGTTAGCTGTCCAAATTGCTGTCAGGGGTTTCAAAATATCCTGTTTTGAATGGATTTCTGCAAGCAGTATTTGCTTTGTTTATGAGTGGAGCCATCTAGATAGTTGGCTTCCTTATCTCATTGCCTGCCGGCATCTGCAGTTAGCTTCTTGTTACAATGTGTTCTTTAACATCTGTCTGAATGTGGAATGAGCTTCAGGCAGGGTTTTTTTTATCAGTATCTTGGTCTTTTGGTTTTTCTGAGGCTTTTCCGTATGGCTAATACTTTATTTGGAATATTGGGCGGGGGGGGGGGGTTGATTTCTTCCTACAGTGTGAACCCCCAAATGGGCTAATTCAGAAGCCAGGTTAAACAGGTTACATCCAGGAAAGCTAACCGTCATTGGTGGTCCTCTATTCCAGCGGCCCCCAACCTTGTGGGCACCAGGAACCAGTTCTGGGGGAATAATTTTTTTCCGGGGACCGGAGGGGGCATGGCTTCGTATGTGGCTTGCATCACACAGATGGGGCTTTGCTTGTTTGCACAGCCCAGTTTCTGGCATGGACAGGAGTTTGGGGACTCCATGCTCCAGTAGTGGTATTCTACCAGTTCGGCCTGGTTCTGGCATACCAGTAGCACCAAAGATCAGCTGGCAGAGAACCAGTTTGCTCCAAGCCTCTCCGACACTCTGCAGTTGGGCCCACCCACCCATCCCTGCTTCTAGGTCCTTTTTCACCTCTCAGCTGTTTGGCGCAGCAGAGTGATGGCTGTGCTAAACAGCTAAGAGGTGCAGTAGCTTTAGTTTTTACTTTTTTTTTACTTTAACGTGTGCACACAATCGTGCACGTCGTGTGATCCCAGCCCTGCAGCCACGCCCACCAAGCCACGCCCACAGAACCGGTGGTGGGAACTTTTGAATCCCACCCCTGCCGTGCTCAATTCTGTTTTTTTAAAACAGGGGTCCCCAAACTTGGCAACTTTAAGACTTGTGGACTTCAACTCACAGAATAGCTGGCTGAGGAATTATGGGAGTTGAAGTGCACAAGTTCTAAAGTTGCCAAGTTTGGAGACCTCTGTTTTAAAGAGTTACAATACAGGTAGACTTTGATGTACAGCCATTTGTTTAACGACCAAAGTCCGAAGCCAGGGGTGGCTAACCTTTTGGGGCTCCTGTGCCAAAAATTGTGTGCACGCTCGCGCTCATGTGCCAGCACCCAGAAGGCAATGTGTGCTCCCCACGCCCCCTCCGCATCCGCACGCAGTCCCGGAAAAACAGGAATTGATGAAACGGGCCTAGTTTTTAGCCTGCTGAAGCCTTCCTCAAGCCTCTGGGAGGCCAAAAAAGGCTTCAAACCAGCCAAAAATCAGCTGTGAGATGCATGCATGCACAGGGAGGTAAGTGTGCCTGCAGCTCGTGTGCTGGCACAAATGGCTGTAGGTGCCACCTGTGGTGCGCGTGTCATAGGTTTGCCCTCATGGCCCTAAGCAAAGCATTAAAAAAAAATGATGTACAACCAGTCCTCACACTTACGACCATTGCAGCGTCCCCATGGTCAAATGATTAAAATTGAGCTCTTAGTGACTGGCATGTATTAATGAGATTTACTGTGGCCTGGGGTCCCGTGTTTGCCATTCATGATCTTCCCAGCCAGTTTGCATCCCTTCATTTAGCAACTCTTCAAAATTACAACACTGAAAAAGCTACTTCGTCCTCGCAGTTATGGCTGTCGCAGCAGCTCCAGGGTCATGCGATCAAAATTGTGGCACATGGCAACGCTTGGTATTTACAATGGTTGCAACCTTCCCAGCTGGTTTCCAGCGAGCAAAATCAAGAGAGGAAGTTTGATTCGCTTCACAACCGGGTCACAACCAGGTCACTTAAGAACTGCAGTAATTCGTTTTAACAACCACAGCCAGAAAAGGTTGCACAACCGTCTGTGCTAATGTTCTGCCTAAACTAAATCACCAATGAAAGGTTGTGAAGTTTTTAAAGAGAATAAAACAATCCAAATTTTGAAAAAAGAATAAAGAAATAATAAGTGGTGTGAAAAAGATGCAAAGAAAAAAGAGAGAACAAAAAGGGAAATCAAAGGCTTTCAATCTTCTTAACAGCAGCTACAAGTACATTTATATTTTACCTTCTCTGTCCTGTATGTTTTTAATATACAGCATATATTTTTTATTAAACAAATGGTTAAGAGAATAAAAACAGTACAAAACAACCCCACAAAATAAAAACCATACAAATGTTTAAAACCGGGGGTGGGGGGTGGGGGGTGTTATGATGAAAAGGAATTTTGGAAACTGTTTTCATAAAGAGCAGAACAGATGGGCATTGTAGTCCCAAAAAATCGAGAGTAAGCATAAGCTGTTGGCCCTCAAGCCTCTTCCCCCTCTCTTTTTTACGCATTCCATTAGAACAATTGAAACTGCAATAGAAATGGTTTATCACAATATCATTGTTATTAATTGCAGGAAGCTAATTTGCTTTTTCATAGAAAAATCTGACAGCCCACACAGGTTTTGCAAATTTATGCACTCGTTCTCTGGGAGCTAGGAATACGGCATCGGAATACATACCCAGTAGGTTAAAATAAGAGTTTAAATATACCCCCCACCCTCCTCCACAGACACATTTCTGTTATGCCCAGCATAAATTTAAAAACCAACAAGGAATATTTGGGTATTTGGATAACATACAGTGTGTGCTCCTGCCATCTAGTGGAGCCTTGGGACAATGCCGTGCAAAGAGTTTTCCTCTTTTTTTTCACATAAAACTAGCGTAAAAGGATAACAAGCGGAATCTGATGACTTCATTTGTCAAGTGGGGCATTTTAAAGATTGTGTACGACAGGTAACTGAAACATTTCTTGAATCCTTAGAAAAATAAACCTAGGGTTGTTTTTTTTCTTTTTCTTTTTTTCATGTTCGGTGTTGGCTGAAGAGTCTGTGCTAATGTTCTGCCTAAACTAAATCACCAATGAAAGGTTGTTTTTGGTTTTTCTTTTCACCACTGACAGCTTCATAGGAGGAAGGATGTATGTGTTATGCTAAAGTGTGTGCGTCAATGTCCTGTTTTTCCTTGTTCAAGCATTTCTCCAGCAATCTGCAGTCTCCTTGGCTTTTGGAAAGTTCACTTTGGGCTTTTGCCTGCATAATTCTGTTCCCTGTAGGTGTCGACATGTCCCGACATCTGAATGTCTTTCCCAAGGCCTTCATTGCTACTCTACCAAGTCTGTGCCTTATTTCTTGAACTCCTTTACTATTGATAGTTGTTCTTGACTTACAATCGCACTTGAGTCCAGAAGCCATTCAGTATCTTCTTCATTGCTCTGGAATCAAATCAGGATGTTATGGCTTAACATAATGTGAGCATGGAGCCAGCGTGCAGTTCTGTCTCAAAAGGAATCCTGTTAAGATAGAAAAAAGACAGTTAAAATTGAGTTAGCTTAGAAATATAAGGGCGGTGAGGTTCTTCGTGCTCTCTGAGCTTGGTGGTTTTCTTGCAGACATTTCATAAAGCCCATGTCACACTGCACCAACGGATGGAAAGAGGATGTAAAACATAGAAAAACGCTTGCCATCCATTGGTTAACGTGATGCATCCGTTCTGTACTCACTGCGTGTGTGATTCATACGTTCTATCCGTCCAGCATCCGTCTACTGAGATTTCATCTGCTCAAAAAGTTTTGAGCTGCACAAAACTTTTTGAGCGGATGAACTTTCCGCCGCGTCCATTCTACATCTGTGTCCATCGTCATCCCTTACACGTCCGCTGTATTCGCTTAGCATCTGCTGTGCATCCACGCAACTCGCATCCGCTCCAGTGGAAAACAAATAGAGGGAGGAAGCGAAACCGACACGGAACGTCTGCGCAGCGTAAGTAGCATGGACATAGAAAGGATGAAAGCGGATGCAGCTCGCATATAAAGCATTAAAACGGAAAAAATGTTCGTATAGGGGAGGTATCTCGGATATTTAGGATGTCTGGAGGATGTCTAGAGGATGCAAAAGGACACCTAGCGGAAAACCTATATTTCCTATAAAAAGGGGGAGGAAATCACCTGGATCTCACTTTCAGTCCAGCAGCCCTGGTGTGCAGACCTCTTTAGCCTTGCTCTTGCTCTTGCTCTTGCTCTTGCTCTTGCTCTTGCTCTTGCTCTTCCACATCATCCAGTCATCTCCACCATGGATCGTGGCACACTCCTTTTGGTAGCCACCATCATTCTACAGCAGTGCCAAGCCCTCTACAGGCTCTTTCACCTGTTCTACGCAAGGAAAAGGAGGCGTCCAAGAAGTGTGTGGGTCCAAAGATGGATTGCGAGAAGAGCGGAGTACGGACTGTATGACAAGCTGATAGTGGAGCTGAGGAACGAAGACCCTCATGCATTCCAGCACTTCATGAGGATGCCACCAGCCATGTTTGACGAAGTTGTGGAGCAGCTGAGACCCAGGTTGATCAAGCAGAGCACCAACTTCCGTCCCAGCCTGGACCCTGGACTGAAGGTGGCACTGACTCTGCGCCATCTGGCCTCGGGGACCACATACAGGAGCATGCAGTACGGCTGGAGGATGCCACACAACACCATCAGCATTGTGGTCAGAGAAGTGGTGCAGGCCATCATCGAAGAATACCTGAAGGAGCTCCTCCAGTGCCCCTCCACTGAAGAAGGATGGAAGAAAGTTGCAGAGCAGTGGTATCAGAAGTGGAACTTCCCCCACACCATTGGAGCCATAGATGGGAAGCACGTGGCCTGCAAAGCACCAGCCAAGTCGGGGTCCACTTATTTCAACTACAAGGGCTTCTTCAGCATCATCCTCTTTGCCATGGTTGATGCTGACTACAAGTTCATGTACATCGATGCTTCAGGCAACAGGTCATGTTCAGATGCCCAGGTATACAACACCAGTCACCTCAAGGAGGGGCTGGAATGCAACCTCATCATGGGCTTCCCAGATCCAGACCCCCTGCCCAACGACACACAAGATGTGCCCTACTTCATCATGGGGGATGACGCCTTCTCCCTCAGAACCTACCTCATGAAGCCCTACACTTCCAGATACCTCACCCGTGAAGAGAGGATCTTCAACTACAGGCTGTCCAGGGCAAGGCGGGTGGTGGAGAACGCCTTTGGCATCCTGGCCAACAGGTTCCAGGTACATCTCACCACCATGCAGCATCGCCCAGAGACCGTGAGGAACATTGTGGAAGCTTGCTGCATCCTGCACAATCACATGCACACCTGCTACCCAGTCTTGCAGAACAGGCTTGTGGACCACCAACAAGGCAATGGGGACATGGAGCCTGGTGAATGGAGGCAAGGATGAAACCTGATAGACACTGTGGATATGCCAGGCCCCAACAGAGCTTCACGTGAAGGGAAGAAGCAGCGCAACCTCCTGAAACACTGGTGCAACTCCCCAGCTGGAGCAGTGGAGTGGCAAGACAGGATGGTAGATGCTTAATGGATGCTTCCTTCAGCCTGTCTCATCATACTGATGAGATTGGGCCATGTATGTTGAGTGGCCCTACAGTGAACAGGGCATTTAATAAAGAGTTGTGTTTATGTTGAAATGTGTTGATGAATGATTAAATTGTTATTGATAATAAAGGGCCATAGGTGTGGCACCTGGGAGGGTGGACAATACAGTCCCACTATGCTTGCACTGGAGGCTTATCTATCCCACAGCTATTACCCACCCCACAGCTATTACCCATCCCACAGCTATTACCCATACCACAGGTATCCCTGCCCATCCCACTGCTATCCTTACCCATCCCACAGCTATCCATCCCACTGCTATCCTTACCCATCCCACAGCTATCCATCCCACAGCTATTCTTATCCATCCTACAGCTATCCTTACCCATCCCACAAGCATGCAAAGGCTTAAACCATTTCTAAAAGTTTCCACCAAGACTTTATTAAGTAAAAGAACTGAACCAAGTGTGTGAAGCAAAGATAATCTTTATTAATAACAAACTGGAGGACTTTATTAAAAAAGCAAAATGAACCAAGAAAAGTGTCCCCAGCAAAGATAAAGTCAACAGGTAACAACCCAGTCTCTGGCACTCTTCTCAGTCACTCTGAGGCATGCCCATGGTCTCAGGGGTGAAGGGTCCAGGGGCTGTGGAGGTGGCAGTGGCTGGAGTGCTGGTCTGAGGTGCCATTGGGGTGCCTGGCCCCGAGAGGACAACAGGGGATGGTGTGTGCAGGAAGCTCTCAGAGAGCTGGCTCAGTCCCATGATGTTGAGAGGCCCTTCCTCCAGGACATGAGATGTCAGTCCCAAGACCGATGACAGATGTTCTGAGGCCGGGCTTGGCTGTGGGGTGGAGGAAGGAGGAGTGTAGTGGGGCTGTCTGGTCTACAGCTGAGCGAGGTGAGGCATCAGTGGCATATGTGGCATCGGTGGCATCGGTGGCATCTGTGGCAGGTGAGGAACCTGTGCCTGGACTGGGAAGGGCTGCCTGTGCTGTTGGAAGTCCTGGTATCCATAGCCTTGGTAGGTGAGGGGCTGTTGAAAGCCTTGGAAGGGCTGTGACATCACCTGGGTGGAGGAGCAGACCTGGAGTTGGTCAGAGCAGGTTCAGCTGGGCCTGGAGGGTGGTGCAGAAGACCTGGGATCCTCTCCTTGATCACCTGGTACTGGGCTTTGGGCATTTCCATGAAGGTCTGGTTCACGTAAGTGAGGAAGGGCTTTCTGTTAGAGAATGGAATCTCGAAGTGTACCAGCTGAGAGAGGAGATCTACACTGCTCTGGATGGTGTCCCTGATCTCCAAGAGGACAGTGTGGCTCTGTCCCTCCGGTCTGCCTCTCTGCCTGCTTTCTGTGGAGGTGGAGCTGGGGGTGGGGGTGGGTTGGTCTCTGGTGGCCGTGGCCTCTTCTTGCTCCATCTGCGTCAGGTGATCCTCCATGTGCTCTGGCATGGGGTGTGCAGCTGTTGTGGGGGTCTCCGTCGAGGGGCGCTCCAAAGATACCTGCCTGGACACAGGAGCTGACTCTTGGCCAGAAGAGGACTGGCTGTCTGTGGGCTGCCTGAGAGAGAGGGTAGACAGAGGGGCTGCTCCTCGGTGGCGGATCTCACCCTCCAAGAAGCTGCACTTGGCCATCACATAGGTCTCCTGGTCCGTCAGCTTGACCGCGGCCTCGCCAGACTTCTTCAGGTGTAGCTTCCCGTACCAGGTGTGCATGTGCTTCCACCACCCCAGGAGGACATCCGAAGTGTAGCCCAGGCTCTCTCGCCCTCTCTCTGCCGCCTGCTTCCGCTTTGTGTCTCGATAGAGCCTGTGTCCCTTCCTCCAGAGGTACTCGTTCTCCCTCAGCCATTCGAGCACCTCCTCCTCATGTTCCTCTTCAATGGAGTACTGTCTCCTCTCCCCCTTTTCACGCGATTGCCTCTTCCTCCCTCTGGCAGGACCTTCTGGGCCCTCATCAGAGGGGCTTTGAGGTTCTAGGGGCTGGTCCACCACACCACCACCACCACCACCAGCAGCAGTAGCACCACCACCAGCACCAGCAGAATCAGCACCAGCAGAAGCACCAGCACCAGCACCAGCAGAAGCACCAGCACCAGGAGCAGCACCAGCAGAAGCACCAGCACCAGCAGAGTCAGCACCAGCAGCAGAAGCAGCAGCAGCAGCAGCACCAGCCGCAGAAGCACCAGCAGAAGCAGAGTCAGCGCCAGGGGGTGGGATGGTGGTCCTGTCCTTCTTGCCAGGGCTGGCAGGAGTAGGCACAGGCTTCCTCTTCTTCCCCATGGTTGTTGGCTGAAGATGTGTCTGGCAGCAGGTCTTTCCTCTGAATGCTGACTGCTTGCGAGCTGCTTCCCTTTATATCCGTGGAGCTGATGCAATGCATCCTCCCCGCATGCGCAGTGAATGCTTTGCATCTGCTATGCATCCGCTAGGCGTCCACTAGGCGCCCGTGATGCATCCGCTCCTTCCGCTGCGCGTCTGCTTCGCTGTTCTCCCACAGAAGCCCTGCGGATGTGTCATCAGCTTCCATCCGCTTCCATCCGCTAGGCTTCCGTTGAGCATCCGCTTAACATCCTCGCTATGTCCTCCCCATGTCCGTTCCTTTCCGTTGTTGTCCGTTCTCTTTATGCAAATTCGGGGCACTTTTGAGAGCGGGTAACAACAGATGGAAAATTTGCTTGTCCCATGTGTCCTTTTTACATACGTTTTGCATCCGTCGGCCGTTGTGACCTCGCCTTTAACCAAGCTAGGTAACATCATCAGTGATAGCCTGGCAATATGAGGGCAATAAGGCCAACTGTGGTAGCCCTCAGTACATTCAATAGTGACTTCTAATAGTGACTTCTAACCTCATAGGTAGCCAGAGATAAAAGAGTTTGTAATCCAAAATCATCAGGACAGTCTCAGTCACCTCTCTCTCTCTTTTTCCCCTTAAGACCTTTCATGCAGATAGATGGGAGGAGGGACGTGTCCTTGGGGTCTCATACAGCCTGTTAACATCATTTTTGTGGCTGTTAAAAGACCCCTCGAAGCCAGAAGTCTCGAGCTAAAACATTTTTTGTATCTGGGATGCTAAGGAAAAAGCAGGATCAGCCCACTGTCAGTGTGTAACACAAAACCTGGAGCTGTATTTTTCCTGATGGACATTTCCCCTTTTTAGATGAACTTGTAGTCACAGCTCTTTAGGATCAACATGTTCTTAATAGGATAACCTGATTTTGCCCTTCTGTGAATTTTAAAATGCTTCCGTACAAATGCATACTTCAAAATAAAATAGTTTTGGGAAACCATCATCAAGGCAAGTAAAATGGTTGTAGGAATACCCTTTTTGTGAGAAAATGTAGGTGAAGACATTAAAATGGAAACGGAGTAGATGTCGAGAAGAACGCAGGCAAAGTACAGCTTTGCAGATTTCAGATCAGAAATTGGTGAATTATTCTGTCCTTTTCCCAGAATTAAAAAGAATTAATTTCTTCTTCCTAATTATTTGTAAAGCAAATTTGATCAGCCCTGGCAGCAGCTGAGAATTTTCTTCAATTTATACTTTTACATAAGGACACTTTAGATCAAAGAAAGTTGTTGCAACAGGAACAAATCTCTCATAAAAACAAAAAGAACTGCATTGTGGTGTCCTTGGTGTTGAGTTTCATTGCTTTCTTTTAAATGATTTTATTATTACCCAACTAGGTGACATCATCAGTGTTATGCCACTCTTACATTACATGCAGCAGGACTGATTATGTTACCTAGCTGGATAAAGAAACAACCAAGATCAGAAACCACCAAGGACCCCACAGTTCAACCCTGAACTACAAATATTCCCTTCTAAAGGAACTGAATTCTTAGCTCTTCAAAATCTGATGAGTCCTTGTGTATTCCTCCATGTTAATTGGTTCAGTTTAGAATTTCCATCTTTTAAAGGAAAAACTATTCCTAGTAGATTCCTTGCCTTTAAGAACTACACCATAGGGAACTATAATGTCCAAGTTGAGAATAGTTTTACCTGATGAGTTTCATTTGATGCAGTTGTTTGATATAAATTTAGCAAAACTTGATGATTTTCTTCTTGAATGGCAGCCAAAAAAAGAAACAATCCTTTGGAGAAACTAAAAATGACAGATTTGTTCTTCTTTATGTCCTTCTTTCCTCCATGCCTCCTCCTTTTGAGGACAACTCCTTTATTGTCCTCGCCCTCCTTTATAATATGTCTTCCAGCAATTCCGTTTCCTTCCAATTTATTTTTCACATCTGTTAGAGAGAATAATTCACATTTCAAATGACGATAGCTGCCATTGTTTTGTTCTATATTTTCCTTCCCCCATTCTCACTTGGCTGTGTCTTTTTCACTTTCTAACCATCTGGATTTTTAAGACTTAAAAGACTGTGCAGAATAATAAGGGCAGATTTTTCAAAAATGGGGGGAATTGTGTCAAACTTGATGTATAATTTAAAGAAAAATTGAGAGTCTGAATCTGTAATTCTTTCCATGTGTTATATGGAATTTAAAGGTAGATGAGAGAAAGAAAGAGAAAGGGAGGGAGGGAGGGACACACACAGAGAGAGTATGAATCATTCATGATCAATACTTTTAATTGTTTTATTTTCTTTCTTCACCATCCCACTCCTCGACCAAATACTGAGGGATAAAGGGGACCAAACAGCTGTGTTTCCTGTCACAAAGGAAATTCCAAACTTTTGATGATATCAGGTTTTTTTAATCATCTCAAAGTGGGACATGTCAGAGACTAAAAGATTTTCCATTTTGTCCCAAAATAGCCAAAAACAAAACATTGGAGGCTAAATTATCCCAATAGTTGGAGAAATAGGCCAACTCATGAGGCTGTTTTGATTAACTATATTTTCTCTTATATCTGCAGCACAGATAACAGAGCATTGATGACAAAAGGCCAGATTTTATTCTTCTTCTTACCCATAGCTTCTTCTAATTATGGTTGTGTAGGAGAAGAGCAAGCTGAGTTAAGAGCAGGCAGAGTTAAGTGAGTCATTGGCCTGGAGTCATTAAGTTGCCACAAATGTTCTAACTATTCTTTAATCCTGTTGAGCTTTATCTGACACCATTTTAGTATTGTACATTAGTTGACTGGATTCTTGGTTATAAACATGAGCAATATATCTTCACAACGGGAACTTATGTGACCCTGATCCTTGTTGGTTTCTTCCTGGCTATTTCAAAGCCACATTTCATCTTGCAAGAATAGGAGTTATTATCCAAAGGGTTGTTTCGTTTAGGGATCAAGAGATGCCTTCATGGGGATATTTGATGCAGATGTTGGACCCCATGGGTCATACTGAGATTATCAGAAGCCTTAAGTGAACCAGGGGTGAAATCAAAAGTGAATAAGAGAAGAGTCCAAAGGAGAGGGATAACCACAACACAGCACTAGAAGAAAAAGGATCTGAAACGAGAATTAATTGAAAGCAAAGTTAAGATTCTGTTGTGGTTTGCCGGCAGCAGGTGCAGACAGCTGAGGTCTCGGAGAGTGAGGACTCAGATGAGGGGCCTGCGTGTGAGGCAGGGATGGGGCCAGGACCATCAGGGAGTAGAGTGCTGCTTTTGGAGATTGTGGAGGCTGGCAGCAGTGATGAAGAGAACCCCGAGGAGCCTGTGCCCAGCGCGCATCCATGCAGGGCTGCTCGAAGGAAAAAGCAGCTACAGCAGCATGGGCAACTCGGGAGTTAGGCTGCAAGGTAATGTCCCCTCCCTCAAGAGATAAAAGCCAGCTGAGAAACCAGTTCTTTGCAGGAAGCAAAGAAGTTTTTGCACTCAAGCCTTGTGGATGTTCGGAATATCTTGGTTGGTGTTTGGAGACTCTTTGTGTTTGAAATATTTCTTTGTAACTTTATCTAGTGCTCTTGGCAGCCTTGTGCAACCTTGGCAAGGCTTGTTCTTATCAGAGATAATTAGTTTGAAACAGCCTTTTAACCATGAAGAAACGGAATTCATAAAGAATCATTAAAAGGTTTTGCTGTTACCTCTATTTCGTATTTGTTTCCTTGGAACAAGGTTTGGGTCAGAACAGATTCAGAAGACTCCCACAGGAATTGGAGGAGATGAAGAACCATCAAGGTTTGGTTCGGTAGCCATCTTGTAGAGTGGCCACAACTTCAAATATGCTGAAATAGCCGTCCCGTTTATGGAGATTCTCAGTCATCCAGGTCAGGTGCTTTTTCAAAAGGCAACTGAACTTTGTTTTTCCTTAAAGACATTTTGCTTCTCATCCAAGAATCTTCTTCAGTGAAGAAGCTTCTTGAAAAAGCATCTTTGGGACAAATAGCACTAATAATGTATATAGTTAATCCTCAACTTACAAGCATTCTTTCAGTGACCATTTGAAAAAAGTGACTGATGACCATGTTTCACACTTAGGACCATTGCAGCATCCGCACAGTCATGTGATCAAAAATTCAGATGCTTGGCAACTGGCACATTGGGGTCATGTGATCACTGTTTGTAATCTTCTAACAAGCAAAGTCAAGGGGGAAGCCAGATTCACTTAGTAACCTTGTCACCAACTTAACAACTACAGTGATTCACTTAACAACTGTGACAGAAAAGGGTGGTAAAATGTGGCATATCTCACTTAAAATCTGTCTCGCTTAGCAGTGGAAATTTTGGGCTCAGTTGGGCTCAGTTAAGGATTACCAGTATTCAACATGGCTCTTCCAGGGCTACCTCTGCTGTGATGTGAAGTAGCCTGCTTTTAGCAAAGACCACAAATTATCATTTAATAGAAACATGGTTAGTTTCCGCACTGGCTCAATTCTTATACCAGTTGGCCATAATGACATGAACACTGATGGGGGAGGGAAAGTCATTCTTATAAAGTCAGTCAAGTCCACACCCATCATTTGCATGAAAGGAACCCAACTTTCTTTTAAGAAAACATACTTTAAAAATTACGTATTTTCAATCCCGGTAAATCCCTTTTGGGGCCGAACTGCAAACAGCAAAATGGCTGGCATTTTTCCACAGAAACGGCCGATCTGTACTGTTCAAGTGGTGTTTTGTTTTTTTGTTTTTTTAATTAGAAATTGAAGGCAAGGGAGAACAGTAGAGAAAGAAGAAATGTGTTTACTTTTAAGTCTTGGCCAGAGAGTTCATGATGTGCTTTGGAAACCAAAATCAGCTCGTGATATTTTGTTGGACTCTTGTTGCTGGCTTTCTGATGTCTGGTAGACGATCTTTGATTTTTTCCTCTCCCTACCCGCCATTTTGTTCCTTGTTTTGCTTTGAGATGGGTTGGCAATCTTGCTTGTTAGAACAATATGGAATGGCCCAAATTTTTAACCGTCAATCAAGTCTGTAATCCAACCTTGAATTGCTTTTTCCTTGAACATAAAACAAAATAGGACACAGGCTAACATTGATGTTTTGACTACTGTCAGATAACAGATAATCAGAGTTGGAAGGGACCTTGTAGGTCATCTCGTCCAACCCCCTGCCCAAGCGGGAGACCCTACACCATTTCTGACAAATGGCAGTCCAATCTCTTCTTGAAAGCCTCAAGTGATGAAGTTCCCACAATTTCTGAGGGCAACTTCTGCTCCATTGGCTGATTGTTCTCACTGTCAGAAAGTTTCTCCTTCTTTCCAGGTTAAATCTCTCCTTGTTCAGTTTTCATCCATTATTCCTACAGGAGCTTTAAAAAATAGCTTGACCCCTTCCTCCCTTTGGCAGCCCCTCAAATATTGGAAGACCTCTATCATGTCTCCCCTGGTCCTTCTCTTTACTAGACTAGCCAAACCCAGATCCTGCAACCATGCATCATATGTTTTAGCCTCCAGTCCCTTAATCATCCTGGTTGCTCTTCTCTGTACTTTTTCTAGAGTCTCAACATCTTTTTTTATAATGTGGTGACCAAAACTGGATGTAGTACTCTAGGTGTGGTCTTACTAAGGCTTTCTAGAGTAGTATCAGTACTTCCCTTGATCTTGACTGTATCCCTTGTTAATGTAACTTAGGATTGCATTAGCTTTTTGGGCTGCTGCTGCACACTGCTGGCTCATATTTAGCTGGTTGTCCACTAAGACTCCAAGATCCCTCTCACAGTTACTGCTACTGAGCCTGGTTTCACCCAGTCTATATGTGTCCTTTTTTTGGTTTTTCTTGCCTAAGAGAAGGACTTCACTTTTCTCTACATTGAATTTCATTTTGTTAGATATGGCCCAGTGTTCTAGTCTGTCAGGATCCATCTGGATCTTGAGCCTATCTTCTTGGGTATTAGCTATTCCTGCCAGTTGTCAAAAAAGGCTTTAGGGAAATGGCTTCTTAAAGCCTTTTGGTCCTTTTCTAGGTGCTGGAGACAAAAAAAAACATATTGATGAGCTAGAGGCAGGGGTGTCAAACTTGTGGCTCGTGGACTGGATGAGTCACATGCAGGCCACACCCACCCTAGCTCCATGAATGGGAAAAACATCACGAAACGTCACATGACAGGCAATTTGACCAAGTCAGTTTGACACCCATGAGCTAGAGCAAACCTATGGCATGCTTACCGGAAGTGACATGCAGAGCCATCTCTGCCAGCACGCGAGCCGTTGCCCCAGATCAGGGCCACTGCGCATGCGCGCGTGCCTCCCTCAAGCCAGCTGATCATCAGTTATCTGCTGTGCATGCGCAGGAGATGCACACAGATGCGCAGAGGTTATGTGGAGTATGTGTGGGGTCACATGTGCGGGGGGGGGTGGGAGGGTTGCAAGCACATTGCATTATGGGTACATGCATGCATGTGTGCGTTTGCACACTTTTGGCATGCGACGACGAAAAGGTTAGCCATCACGGAGCTAAAGCCACTGAAGGACATACAGGTGGACCTCCATTTAAAGCCATTCATTTAGTGATTCATTTAGTTACAACGCTGCTGAAAAAAAGTGACTTGTGACTGTTTTTCCCACAACCATTCAGCATCCCAAATGGTCACGTGATCAAAATTTGGACGTGCAGCAATTTATGATGGTTGCAGTGTCCCAGGGTCATGTGATCATCTTTTGTGACGTTGTGACCAAACAAGTCAACAGGGAAGCCAGATTCACTTAACAACCATATTACTAATTTAATAACTGATTTAATTTACTAATTTAATAACTTCACTTAACAGCTGGGGCAAGAAAGGTCATAAAATGTGGCAAAAGTCCCACTTAGCAACAAGGGGCTTGGGGCTCATCTGTGGTTGTAAGTTAAGGTCTACTTGTATACATTTTTCTAAGAACATGGATGTTTACATCATGAACATATAAAACTTAATGATATGGACAGTCAAAGTAGAAGCAGTACGAATTGCTTCATTTATGTTAGGGTTGTTGTTTTTTTCCCATTTAATGTTTAAACAGTATCTTCTGGCTGATGTTAGTACCCATTAATGGTACCATAGAAAGCATAGATCAAGAATTATGTTGTGGGTTTTTTTCTTCTACGCTGCCCTAGGTCAGCAGTGCAATGCCAGTGGGCATCATGGCAACCTGCCTCCCTCCCTTCCCACTGCACAAATCACACTGGCATAGTTATACATTATTTACTTTCTAATTTAGGGCTAATGTTTCTTTTTCCTCTCTTTCCAGTCTTCGGGTACCAGTATTACAGTAGATATTGCCGTCATGGGAGAAGCTCACGGACTCATTACCGACCTTCTAGCAGATCCTTCGTTACCACCCAATGTCTGCACCTCCCTCCGAGCAGTGAGCAATCTGCTTAGCACACAGTTGACCTTCCAAGCTATTCACAGACCAAGAGTCAATACTTTGGCATCTTTCAATGAAAATTACACCTGTTCTGACACAGAAGAATGTTCAGAGAAGGGAGAAAAGCTTACTATTCCCAAGGTATGTTGTGTATTTAGCTTGACAACATGACTCCTTTTATGCACACCAGGTGTGAGACCCGGTAGGTAAATCAAACCAAGGAATTAACTCCACAGGCTAAAGGCTGAAGCTACTTTTATTGTACAGTGGTACCTCAGTACTTGTCATAAATTGGTTCTGGGAGGCACGATGAGTACCAAAAACAATGAGTACCGAACAATTTTTTTCCGTAAGGAATAATGTAGTGAGTCACAAGGCAGCCAACACCGAGAAGTTCTAGTTTGTATGTTGAGTACCAAACAAATGATGAGCACCAGGACAAAATTTTCAAGTGTCAAGGTACCATTGTAATTGGCTGTAATGACATAACCTTGTGAGTCAGATTGTGCCTGTTCCTTCTTCCCCTCCTTATACTCCAGTGAACCAGAGAGGTGTCTATCTGAGCCATTTCCAAATTTTATGTGGTCATTCTGGACTTAAAATATGTTTCTCTCTCCAAACTACTACTACTACTACTACTACTACTGCTGCTACTACTACTATTCTTCTTCTTCTTCTTCTTCTTCTTCTTCTTCTTCTTCTTCTTCTT
>BLBF01000055.1:10754142-10800101 GCA_015471245.1 Laticauda colubrina | reverse complement strand
CTGGCTGGAGAATTCTGGGAGTTGAAGTCCACAAGTCTTAAAGTTGCCAAGTTCGGGGACCTCTGAATTAGAGGAAGAACAGGTTGATCTGGTATGATAGGAATAATTATTAATGTGTTTACACCCTCTCTTTATTCTGTTTACAAATAACTCAAGGCGGCAAAAACATCCAACATGCCTTTCTCGTCTTATTTTCCCTGCAATAACAACCCTGTGAGGTGGGTCTGGCTGAGAGAGGGTGACTGGTGGAAAGTCACCCAGCTGATTTTTTTTTTCTAAGGCAGGACTAGGACTCACTGTCTTCCGGTGATTGGCCCAAAGTAAGTCAACTGATTTCATGCCTAAGGAGGGACTAGAACTCACTGTTTCCCGATGATTGGCCCAAAATAAACCAGCTGATTTCATGTCTAAGGCGGAACTAGGACTCGCTGTCATCTGGTGATTGGTCCAAAGTAACCCAGCTGATTTCATTTCTAAGGCAGGACTAGAAATTAAGCCCATGTCACACTGCACCAACAGATGCAAAGAGGATGTAAAATGGACAAAAAAGCTTGCCATCCGTTGGTTAACGCGATGTACTCACTGCCTCCGTTTTGCTTCCTCTCTATCCGTCCAGCATCCGTCTATTGACGTTTCATCCGCTCAGAAAGTTTTGAGCTGCCCAAAACTTTTGTGCGGAAAATGTATCCAATTCGTCCGATATGCATCTGCTACGCATCCGTTCTGCATCCATTATGCATATATACGCTAGGCATCCACTGCGCATTCGCGCAACTCGCATCCGCTCAGACGCAGGGAGGAAGCGGAACGGACGCGGAACGGATGCAGAATGGATGCAGCACGGAAACAAAGCATTTAAAATGGAAAAAACGTTCGCAGAGGGGACCCATCTCGGATATTAAGGATGTCTAGAGGATGCCTAGAGGATGCCTAGAGGATGCAAAGGGACACCTATACTGCCTATAAAAAGGGGGAGCAACACATCTGGATCTCACTTTCAGAACAGCAGCCCTGCGGTGCGGACCTCTGCAGCCTTCATCTGACTCTTCCTCTTCCACAGCATCCAGTCATGTACACCGTGGATCGTAACAAAGTCCTTTTGGCAGCCACCATCCTTCTGCAACAGTGCGAAGCCATCTACAGGCTCTGTGAACTCTACTACAGGAAGAAAAAGGGGCGGCCAAGAAGCATCTGGGTATGAACATGGTTCACCAGAAGAGCAGAGGATGGA
Organism: Laticauda colubrina; assembly: GCA_015471245.1. NCBI lineage: Eukaryota > Metazoa > Chordata > Lepidosauria > Squamata > Elapidae > Laticauda > Laticauda colubrina. Next base: position 10,798,870 of record BLBF01000055.1, on the reverse strand, counting down.
CTGTACAACAAGCTGATGGTGGAGCTCAGGAACGAAGACACTCGTGCGTTCCAGAACTTCATGAATATGCCTCCAACCATGTTTGACGAAGTTGTGCAGCGCCTGACACCCAGGTTGAGCAAGACAAACACCAACTTCCGGCCCAGCCTGGAACCTGGGCTCAAGGTGGCACTCACTCTGCACCACCTGGCCTCAGGGACCACCTACAGGAGCATGCAGTACGGCTGGAGGGTGCCACACAACACCATCAGCATTGTGGTCAGAGAAGTGGTGCAGGCCATCATCGAAGAATACAAGGAGGAGCTCCTCCAGTGCCCCTCCACTGAAGAAGGATGGAAGAAAGTTGCAGAGCAGTGGTATCAGAGGTGGAACTTCCCCCACACCGTTGGATCCATCGATGGCAAGCACGTGGCCTGCAAAGCGCCAGCCAAGTCGGGGTCCACTTATTTCAACTCCAAGGGCTTCTTCAGCATCACCCTCTTCACCATGGTCGATGCTGACTACAAGTTCATGTACATCGATGCTTCAGGCAGCGGCTCATCTTCAGATGCCCAGGTATACAACGCCAGTCACCTCAAGGAGGAGCTGGAACGCAACCTCATCGTGGGCTTCCCAGATCCAGAACCCCTGCCCAACCACACACAAGATGTGCCCTACTTCATCATGGGGGATGACGCCTTCTCCCTCACAACCTACCTCATGAAGCCCTACACCTCCAAATACCTCACCCGTGAAGAGAGGATCTTCAACTACAGGCTGTCCAGGGCAAGATGGGTGGTGGAGAACGCCTTTGGCATCCTGGCCAACAGGTTCCAGGTACTTCTCACCACCATGCAGCATCACCCACAGACCGTGAGGAGGATCATGGAAGCTTGCTGCATCCTGCACAATATCATGTGCACCCGCTACCCAGTCTTGCAGAACAGGCTCGTGGACCTCCAGCAAGGCAATGGGGACATGGAGCCTGGGGAATGCAGGCAAGGGCGAAACCTGATGGACACTCAGGATGTGCAAGGCCCCAACAGAGCCTCACGTGAAGGGAAGAAGCAGCGCAACCTCCTGAAACACTGGTGCAACTCCCCAGCTGGAGCGGTGGAGTGGCAAGACAGGATGGTAGATGCTTAATGGATGCTTCCTTCAGCCTGTCTCATCACACTGATGAGATTGGGCCATGTACATTGAGTGGCCCTACAATGAACAGGGCATTTAATAAAGAGTTATGTTTATGTTGACATGTGTGGATGATTGATCATATTGTTATTGATAATAAAGGGCCATAGGTGTGGCACCTGGGAGGCTGGACCATACAGTCCCACTATGCTTGCACTGGAGGTTTATCTATTGCACAGCTATTACCCATCCCAAAGGTAGACCTGCCCATTCCACAGCTATCTCAACCCATCCCACAGCTATCTTAACCCATCCCACAAGCATGCAAAGGCTTAAACCATTTCTAACAGTTTCCAGCAAGACTTTATTAAAAAAAAGAAATGAAGCAAGTGTGTGAATCAAAAATAGACTTTATTAACAACAAGCTATAAGACAAAAATGAGTCTCTGGCACTCCTCTTGGTCGCTCAGTCTCAGGGGTGAAGGGTGCAGGTGCTGTGGAGGTGGCTGGTGCTGGAGTGCTTGTCATCAGCTCCTTCAGAAGCAGAAGCAGCAGAAGCCCCAGCCCCAGAAGAGTGAGCCCGTGCTGCAGAAGCCCCAGCAGAACCAGAGTGAGGGCCAGGGGGCGGGATGGTAGCCCTGTCCCTCTTGCCAGGGCTGGCAGCAGATGGCTGAGGATTGCTGTGCTTCAGCATGGTTGTGGGGTTGCTGGCTGGTAGGGAGACTGGCAGGCACCAAGGCTGGCAGGAAGGCTGGCAGGCAGGCACCAAGGCTGGCAGGCAGGCAGGCAGGAAGGCTGGCAGGCAGGCTGGCAGGCAGGCACCAAGGCTGGCAGGAAGGCTGGCACCAAGGCTGGCAGGAAGGCTGGCAGGGAGACAGGCACCAAGGCTGGCAGGAAGGCTGGCAGGGAGGCAGGCACCAAGGCTGGCAGGCAGACTGGCTGGCAGCAAGGCTGGCAGGCAGGCAGACAGCAAGGCTGGCAGGCAGCAAGGCTGACAGCAAGGCTCGCAGGCAGCAAGGCTGGCAGCAAGGCTGGCAGGCAGACATGCAGGCAGGACAGGCAAGGCAGTCGATGTGTCTGGAAGCAGGTCTTTCCTCTGAATGGCGACCTGCTTCCGAGCTGCTTTCATTATATCCGCGGGGCATCCTCTAGGCTTAATTAACGCTCGGCATCCGCTAGGCTTCCGCTCTGCATCCGCTCTGCATCCGCTCTGCATCCACTGTATCCGTTCCGCGTCCGCTTTGCTGAGGTCCCCCGGAAGCCTAGTGGTTGTGCCATCTGCTTCCATCCGCTGGGCTTCCGTGAAGCATCCGCTTTCCATCCGCCCTGCGTCCTCCCCCCGTCTGTGTTATCCGCTCTGGTTATGCAAATTTTTGCCCCTTTTGAGAGCGGATAACAACGGATGGAACATTTTGCTCGTTCGTTGTGTCCATTTTGCATCCGTTGGGCAGTGTGACAGGGCCTTTACCATCTCTTGGTGATTGGCCCAAAGTCACCCAGATGGCTTTCATAGTTAAGGCTCAGAATCTCTGCATAATCTGGCATGTTTCCTATTGCAATAAGTGAATTGTACCCAAAACTTGGATTGTGTTTTGTGCCGTTGTTTGGGAAACTGCAGTATGACTCTAAGTCATCTTGGCTGTCTTCCTGAATCAAATTCTTGGCCATCTGAACCAAATTTTATTGTGCATTTTGGTTTCTTGGAACTAAATTACTGCTAGCATTAGGAAGGACACCCAAGCCAAGCAACAAATTATTTGCTCTCGTTTAGGTAGATCCAGATTTGAATTCTACCTTCTCAGCTTCTAAGAGAGCATTGAAGGGCTACCAGGACAGGTAGTTCTCGACTTACAACACTTCGCTTAGTGACCATACAAAGTTGCAATGGCACTGAAAAAAGCGACTTACGACCGTTTTTCACACTTACAATCATTGTAGCATCCCCATGGTGAAGTGATCAAAAAACAGAACACATGGCAATTGACTCGTATTTATGATGGTTGCAGTGTCCTGGGGTCATGTGATCCCCTTTTGTTTCATTCTGACAAGCAAAGTCAAAATGAGGTCAAAGTCAAAGTCAGATTCACTTCACAACCGTGTTACTCATTTAACAACTGCAGTGATTCACTTAACAAATGGGGCAAGAAAAGTTGTAAAATGGGGCAAAATTCACTTAGCAAATTTCTCACTTAGAAACATATATTTGGGGCTCAATTGTGGTCATAAGTTGAAGACTACCTGCAGTCCTTGACTTATGACTACAATTTGGACCAGAGTTTCTTTTTGTGGAAAAATCCATAAAGTCATAAAGCGAGTCATCTCATGACCGGAGTCAATTTTACGACCATTTTTTACTGCAGTCATTAAGTGAACCACTAAGGTCTTTTAGTAAATCACACGGTCATTAAGCAAATCTGGCTTCCCCAGTTTGTTTGTTGGAAACCAGTAAATTGTGACCACATGACCAATCACATAATTGTTAAGATATTGAAGATTTAAGAGCTGACCAGCTGTTGTAAAACTGCTGTAAGGCTGATGCAATGAGAATGAATCAGCATGGTTATTTCCACTTTAAGACTGAGGATGGGTCCCACAGGGTTTTACCACTTTAAGAAGCTGTCTATATATATGAGGCCATGAGAGGGCATACCTCTCTCTCCTTGTGTTCTGTCTCCATTGTAGTTCTCTGTGCAGAGTAAAGAAGATTGCTTGCTTGCCAGATATTTGCCTACCATGTATATGTATATGTCTTGTATATAAACCACTGTTAAAAGACAAAGCCTCTGTGTGCTATGTTTTGCTCCTGGGTTGTCTCACAGCAATAGTCACGCTGCAAACACTGACATGCTTTAACCTTCATAAATGTAAGCTGGTTGCCAAATACGCCTACATTGTGTTTGTATGTCTCTCAGGGCGGTGCCAAGGTCATCACTTACAAGTGTGAGGCTGCCCTAACTTTGATCTGTCATAAAATCGTCATAAATTGAAGACTATTTCTGTATCTCTCTCTCCCAAGCAATTGCATGAAGTGCGAAATTCACCCAGGTCCATTTCTCCCTCTCCCTCCCCCTCCCCCCGTGTAAGTTCGATGGGAAAGTAGGTCAGAGCTGTGACATCTTATAATATGCTGAGCACTTAAGATACAATGAATTTAAATTATGAACTCACAGAAGAGAGTTTCCAGGGGACAATTCAGATGTGAGTGAGCCAACCAATACTGACACTTGGAATTGATTTTACAGACCATTTTATTAATCGGAGAATTGAGATCCTGGAGTGTCTCTCTTGCACCACATTTTGTAGTTCTTGAAGTTTTCAAAAACCAAAGCTGATCTGGCCTGCTCCTTCCCATTCCTTCAGAGCCTTCTAAGATCAGGTTGCTGTCATGTGGGCTCAAATCGCACATTTGGCAGCCCATATTTTCATTTATTGAAAATGCACTTGGCAAAATAAGAACGTAATGATCTCTGGCCTCAGCTGAACCCCCAAAAATCTGAAATCCCACTCCAGTGATATTGCTACAGCCTCTTGAGGCTCTAAAAAGCCAATTTATAAATACATAAATACCATAGCCAGCAAAATGCAACCTCTGACTTCTTGGATGCCAAAAGGTTGCCATCCCTTTTTAAAGTCACTGTTTCTTTCCTTTTATGTTGCTTCCCCCCCTTAACCTGTTTTACTCTACTACCTGACTCAGTTGTTACATGGTGAAACTAGAAGTAGTGTTCATCAGGTTCTGACCAGTTCTGGAGAACCGGTAGCGGATATTTTGAGTAGTTTGGAGCACTATGCTACCTACAGTCTAACCTACAACGTCCTACTTGTCAATGACTACTCCAGCTTCAACTGCAATAACACACAGGCAAACAATAGATACAAACTCAAAGTAAACCCCTCCAAACCCGACTGCAGAAAATATGATTTCAGCAACAGAGTGGTCAATGCCTGGAACTCACTACCTGATTCTGTTGTTACATCCTCAAACCCCCAAAACTTTAACCTTAAACTGTCCCCCATGGACCTCACTCCTTTCCGAAGAGGCCTGTCAGGGGGCGTGCATAAGCACACCAGAGTGCCTACCGTCGCTGTCCTACTCTTCCCATTTTTTTGTACTCATTTATTATGTATATATTTATTCATTTTTATTTTTGTCAAATGCTTACAAGATAATAGGTATAAGTAAAAACATAGTTATGAATACATGGATACATATAAGAAAAAAAAATAGAAGAAACAATAGGTCAGGGACAGTAGGCACGTTAGTGCGCTTATGCACGCCCCCTACTTATGCACGCCCCCTAATTTATACCTGTTTATACTTATATGTTTATATGTTATGTTCATACTTGTTTTCTCATATACTCTTGACAAACTAAATTAAATAAAATAAAATAAACTTTCACCATGCAAGGAGCATTTGATGATCATCAGAAGGTAGCTTTTGTAGGAAAATAGGAACTTGAGGCCAGGTTATGACATTAAATTAGAAACCCTTTCCCACTCTGATCTGCCTGATAGTGCTGTGGAAACTGGCTGAAGGCATTGTTGCTCACTTTCTAGGGATTCCTGCTGAGATAAATGTTGGCCACTGTTTATATGCCTGCAAAACCTGAAGGTTTCATTTGGACATTGAATTTATGAATTTATCAGAGTGGACAATATAAATTATAGGTTGCCTAGAGTCTCTAATCCTGTTTTTTGGGGGGAGGGGGCAAGGTCTGATACCTCCCCCCTCCCAGCTGTAGATACTAACATTTGGTGGGTGCAAGGTGTAAAAAAAATAAGAATTGTTCAGTTTAGGCTTAAAGAACAAAACAGAACAAGTCTAACAGCACCTTAATGGTATTTTTAAAACAGCTTTGCATGCACGTGGATTACAGGCACACAGATAGGGAGGTAGTCCTGAATTTACAAATGTTTGTTTAGTGACTGTTCAAAGTTACAACAGCACTGAAAAAAATGACTTCTGACTACTTATCACACAGCCGTTGCAAGCCTCCTTGATCGTCACATGATCAAAATGTGGATATTTGGCAACTTGCTCATAATCACGACAGTTATAATATCCTGGAATCTTATGATCTCCTGTGGTAATCTTCTGATCAAGAAAATCAGTGGGGAAACTAGATTCACCTTAACAACCATGTTACAACTGCAGTGATTCAGTTTAACAACTGTGGCAAGAAAAGTCGTAAAATGGGCAAAGCTCACTGTCTCATATACCAACAGAGGTTTTGAGTTCAATTGTGCTCATATGTCGAGGAGTACCTGGAGCTAGTTAATATATGTACTAGTGCAGGGGTTAGCAACCCGCAGTTCTGGAGCCGCATGTGGCTCTTTCATCCCTCTGCTGCGGCTCCCTATCACTAGTTGGCTCCACAATTGATAGGACTTTCAGTTAGGACAGGGAGAGGAAAAGAGATGCTGTGCTTGGAGGAAACTCTATGGTGGGGGAACTGGACTTCTGGTTGGCTCCAGAATTGAACAGGGACTTCTTGTTAGGATCTTTGTGGCTCTTTGAATGCTTAAAGTTGCCGACCCCTGTTCTAGTGTAATCAAATGAGTCTTAAGTTGAGTCCACAAGAAATGGTTTTCCTGCTGGTGGGTTTCATAATGAAACTATTCTTTGTGATTCAAGGACTTATTTTTCACTTCTAGAACAATTTTGTCTCTCACCTTTGCTTTTTACTCTTTCTTTCTTATGCCTTGCCTCTCCATCAACAGCTCCATGCATTTGTGTGTGGATGTGAGAGCATATAAACTGCTTTTTTTTTTATTACCACCATATCCTCTACAATCCCTGGAAGCCAAGTGATTTTTTTTTTTAAAGTGTGGTGGTCCCCTAATTGTAAAACTGTTTTCCACCTCTGTTATGTATCAATTATGTGTTGCATACCAGGATTAGGAAGAAAAAAAACCCCATTTGCTCCATGTTTTGAAGTAATCTAATTTAATTCACTCTAAAGAGGCAGATTGGAACAATTATCTTTTGGTTCATGAAGATTCTCAATTTTGCAATACTATTAGTCTAAAAGTAGCATTCAAAAACTGTGCGCATTGGGAAGAGCCTCACACGGGTGTGTATATTGAACAGGATTGTTTGCCAACAGAGATACCGTAAATGGGTACAAAATCCAGATGTTAGGGAAATTATTTGTGCGAAAAAGAAACAATGTGATTTTCCACATATTTCTTTTGAAAAACAATGCGGGCTAATGAGGACATGAGAACAGATTTATGGGTGTGTAGAATGACCAGCCTTTCTCCCAGTTGTGGAAAGAAATATATGCATGGACCCAGCTCTGCTAATTGAATGAGCATTAATCAAGCAAACTGTTTGCATGTAGGAATCAGGAAAAGGAATGTGCAGTTACATCAGTTACTGCTCATAATCGATTACCGTCTATCCATTTGCTGCTTGTCCACTGTTTGACCCAATTTCTGTCATACCATTTTATTCTCCAGCTGTGGCAGGCCATACAGCCCAGCAGACCCCAGAGAAGGAATGCTGGACAGGAATGATGGTGCCGCACACACTTTGAACAGGACAGGTAAGTAACTGTACCTGACAATCGAGCTTGGGATGGGATGGGACTCTGCTTTTTGTTGACAGAATTGCTGAGGGGAATGTCAGCTCTGGAAGCCATATTAGAATCAGAAGCTTCCATGCTGCCACATTCCTATGCCTGGGAAAGTAGAGGGTTGGATTTTAGAGTGTTGGTAGTTAGACATAATAGCATTCTTTTCTGTCAAGGTCATGTTATTCCTACACTTGGAGGAGGAGTGATTGGAGGGATGTCCCAAGTTGGGATGGTTGGTGATTGGACCATATGATGGACTGATGGGTGCAGGGCTTGGGTTTTGAATTTTGAATTACTAAGGGAAAACCCGGAACTCTCAGATTCGGGTTTTCCCAGATGTGCCAGTATAATTATTCTAATAAAAGCAAACCTTGAGAAAATGCCTGTTGGAGTTTTTAATTGGAGTTGGGTTTTTCTGGAACCCTGACAGGGAATCTGCTTCGGTTGGTTCAAGGGAAAGAGATTTTCTCCTCAGTTGGGTCCTAACAGCAGTAACAGGCAGGTGGCTTTTCATTTTAGATGATCCCGCGCAGGCCACCTCCGACTATGAGACGAACAACAGCGACAGCAGTGATATTGTGCAGAATGAAGACGAGACATCTTGTGCCAAGGAGAAGAGCCAGGCGGGCCCGCACTGCAGAACGTTTGCCCCAGAGACGGTCATTTTGCATCCTTTGCTGCCTGTGGAGGTATCCCATTCACTGTTGAACCTAGCAGGACCTCACCAATGTACCTGAGAATGCTTAGAAGGAGATATAGACATTGTAAGAGGAGAGCTGTTTTAGTCCATGGTAGCCCCAAATTAAAAAGAGTAGAAACAAGAGCCAAGTCAATATCACAGCACCACAACCTACCAGGACAGTCCCATTACAGATCTCAAAGCAGCCATTTTGGAAGAAGGAAACCCTGTTCCTGGAAAGTGGGCAGAGAAGAGCAAACAAAGATGAGAAAGAGTCCAGAGACTAAATTGTGTAATGAACGTGACAGTGGAGAGAGCTACATTTGTCTAGCCCAGGGGTCCCCAAACTTGGCAACTTTAAGACTTGTGGACTTCAGCTCCCAGAATTCTTCATAGCTGGCTGAGGAATTTTGGGAGTTGCAGTCCACAAGTCTTAAAGTTGTTAAGTTTGGGGACCCCTGGGCTAGCCAATCAAAGAAAAGGTTGTGGGGACATGATAACTGTCTTCCAGTACTTGAAGAGCTGTCAGAAGAGGGGATGAGTTAATTCTCCAAAGTACCAGAGGGCAAGACAAGAAGTAATGGGTGGAAGTTTATTAAAAATAAACTCAACTAGAAGTAAGAAGAGATTTCCTGTCAGTGAGTACAATCAATTAGTGGAATAGCTTGTCTCCTGGGGTTGTGGGTGTTCCAATGATGGAGGTTTTCAAAAATAGACTGGACAACCATTTAACTGGGATGGTATAAGACTCCTGTCTTGAGGAGAGGTTTGGACTTGAAGACACAAGAAGCCCCTTCCAACCCTATGATTTTAACTTTAACAGCACAGTTGAATGAGAGACTGCTGAAAAAGTTCAGACTTTCCAGAAGCCTCAACAAACACAATAGGTTTTTAACATATTATAATTGATATGATACTTAAAATTTGTCTCACGTATAACCTGCATACGCACAACCAGCCAGTTTTCCCCTCCATTCCCCCCATCCTCAGTCCAATTTAAATCCAAAATTGCTTCAGCAACTCCACCCATCCGATCGTTTGCTGCAGCTTATAAAGCTTATGCCATCTAAGAAAATCCATTAACCAGAACAGTCTGTAGAATCTTGAAATCAGCATTTGAAAAAATTAAGTCCATTGTTTTTGTTTTGTTTTCTTTTGTTTGTAAAGCTGGGGTTTCAACACATGTTCTGTGTTTATCATATTTGTATGCCGCATGCTTACAGTCAATTTCCAAATTCCAATTGTGTACATCTGGTTAAAAGAAAGAAAGGAAAATATGTTGCTAAACCCTCAAAACCAATTCACTAGTTGGTGTAGTATAAACAATTTCTAAATAATCAAGTGTTCAGGTTTGTTCTCCTTGCCATCGTAGGAGATGATACAGAGCTATACAATCTTTATCAAAAGATATAAATAAGCTTCATATGATGACAGTCTACTGGCTGCGTTCCTTGAAGTTCTCTGCTGATTTAGCAAGACTTCTTGTCAGGCAAGAAGGATCAGGACTATACTTTAAGTTCCAGTCAAGCTGATTTATTTATAGATAGTAATCTCATCACGTAATGATCAGCACTAAATGTGTAGATAAGAGACAACAGAATTCAAGAGGGGTTGGACTTGGTCCATTTGTGGGAATGTAATGATTCTAGGCTTATGACTTGCTTAACACCACCCCTCAGGCTCTGCCTGCTTTTCCTATACTTGTAAAACCAGTCAGTTAACTTTCACTTTGAGGAACCAAAGAGTTTCTGATTATGATTTGGGTTGAGGATCTTCTGGAGTGGGAAGGTCTAAATATTTAAGATGAATACTGAAGATGCTTAGTAGCTCCAGAACATTGACTGATGAATATGAGAGCATACAGTGGAAAAGCGAAAATGCGGAATCTGAAATCTTCAACATCAGAACTTCATTTTGTTCCTCATTTCCCTTCTTTTGGGAACAAGGTCATCATCCTTTGTAAGCACTATCCCATAGCCCATTTTACTTTGCTAACTATGGTAAAGTCAAACTTGGCTCCTGGTGGCTTCATCCATACTTCTTTGTAAGTTTCTGAGCAATGGCAGTAGGAAGAGTAATTTGTGTGTATCTTCCTTTCAGATGGATTTTTATCTATCTGATCTAATGTCATCTGATCTCAACTAATCAAATCAAATCTAATCTATTTAATCTAAATGGCCATCCACCTCATACAAGCTGGCTCTTGTTGATATACAATAAGGTGAACTATTAAAACCGAACATAAAAACCAATGACAGCAAATAATTAAAATAAGGAAAAACAATAAGAGAGTTAAGATGTTATTAACTGCAAGAGAGTTAAGATGTTATACATGGTTCAGCCAACGCACAAGCTCTCTGCTTCCAAGGGATGCCAAGGCCTGATGGGAAAAAAACCACACATTTTGAATGTGCTCGAAAAAGCCAAAATGGCTAGGACGAACCTTACCACTTTAGGCCTGCTTTTTCTCATGGTTTCCTATCCCTCCCATGCTAATGAGGTATGAGCTTATCACAGGTTCTTTTCTGTATACCCAGGTGAGTGGGCTCCAAAATGCAAGAGAGCCAACACAACCACATAGGTTTCTAGGCAACACCACACAAGCATTCAAAGACTAATACTTACTCCTGACTTTTCTTCCCCAGTTCTACTATGGCTCTTAATATTGCTCCTCTACCACTTCTCCTTATGAGTTCTACAGCTTGAGAACAGTACCTGTTTCTATTAGCCAAAGGATGCTTCAGGCTTTATTTCACTTTCCATTTCCCTCTCCCACTGACACCAATGCCGCTCCATCACTGCTAGTTGTTTCTCTTTTCAGCTTTTATAGCTACCAGTTGTTGTGCTAGCTAGAGAGAGGTCTTGAACAGTGGACAACGAAGGTCTCTTTATGATCTGTGGACCATCCTGGCTCGGGAATTCTTGGAGTTGAAGTCTACAGTTCATAAAGGGGCCATAGTTGCCCACCCCTGCCTTAAAGGGACAGGGCACTATCAGGCCAGGCGGCGGCCATTTTCTAGGCAGCCACCTTAATTTTTGAGTTCAGACAAATTACAAGATAAAAATAAGATATAGATGAGTTTTCTATTCCAGTTAGCTATTTAGATTGGTACCATTGCAGAGATACAGAGATAGCCATTGGGATTGGGCACCTATGGGGATTAATATTTAACTCGTTTCAATTGCTTTATTTGTTCTTACTGTGTTTTATTGTTTTTGCACTGTAAACTACCAGGATATGATGGGATGCTGTGGTCTGGAAGAGGTAGAAATGAAGACAAAAAGAAACATTCTAAAGCCCCTGTCACACAGCACCAACGGATGCAAAGAGGATGTAAAACGGAGAGAAACACTTGACATCCATTGGTTAATGCGATGCTTCCATTCTGTACTCACTGCATCTGTTTTTTATCCTCTCTATCCGTCCAGCATCCGTCTACTGACATTTCATCCGCTCAAAAAGTTTTGAGCTGCGCAAAACTTATTGAGTGGAAAATGTATCCAACGCGTCCGTTAGACATCCGCTACGCTTACGGGGAACATCCGTTAGACGTCCGTCATCATCCGTTACGCATCCACTATATCCGCTAGGCATCCGCTGCACATCCACGCAACTCGCATCCGCTCCAGCGGAAAACGGACACAGGGAGGAAGCAAAACAGACGCGGAATACACATAAAGCGTTAGTAGCACGGACGAAGAAAGGATGAAAGCAGATGCAGCTCGCATGCAAAGCATTAAAACGGAAAAAACATTCGCATAGGGGACGTATCTCGGATATTTAGGATGTCTGCAGGATGCCTAGAGGATGCAAAAGGACACCTAGCGGAAAACCTATATTTTCTATAAAAAGGGGGAGGAACTCACCTGGATCTCACTTTCAGTCCAGCAGCCCTGCTGTGCGGACCTCTTCAGCCTTCATCTGGCTCTTGCTCTTCCACAGCATCCAGTCATATCCACCATGGATCGTCACATACTCCTTTTGGTAGCCACCATCGTTCTACAAAAGTGTGAAGCCCTCTACAGGCTCTTTCACCTGTTCTACGCGAAGAAAAGGAGGCAGCCAAGAAGTGTCTGGGTCCAAAGATGGATCGCGAGAAGAGCAAAGTACGGACTGTATAACAAGCTGATGGTGGACCTGAGGAACGAAGACCCTCGTGCATTCCAGAACTTCATGAGGATGCTGCCAGCCATGTTTGACGAAGTTGTGGAGCGGCTGAGACCCAGGTTGACCAAGCAGAGCACCAACCTCCGACCCAGCCTGGACCCTGGACTGAAGGTGGCACTGACTCTGCGCCATCTGGCCTCCGGGACCACGTACAGGAGCCTGCAGTACGGCTGGAGGGTGCCACACAACACCATCAGCATTGTGGTCAGAGAAGTGGTGCAGGCCACCATCGAAGAATACCTGGAGGAGCTCCTCCAGTGCCCTTCCACTGAAGAAGGATGGAAGAAAGTTGCAGAGCAGTGGTATCAGAAGTGGTACTTCCCCCACACCGTTGGAGCCATCGATGGCAAGCACGTGGCCTGCAAAGCTCCAGCCAAGTCAGGGTCCACTTATCACAACTCCAAGGGCTTCTTCAGCCTCATCCTCTTTGCCATGGTTGATGCTGACTACAAATTCATGTACATCAATGCTTCAGGCAATGGGTCAGCTTCAGATGCCCAGATATACAATACCAGTGACCTCAAGGATGGGCTGGAATGCAGCCTCATCATGGGTTTTCCAGATCCAGACCCCCTACCCAATGACACACAAGATGTGCCCTACTTCATCGTGGGGGATGACGCCTTCTTCTTCAGAACCTACCTCATGAAGCCCTACACTTCCAGATGCCTCACCCATGAAGAGAGGATCTTTAACTATAGGCTGTCCAGGGCAAGTCGGGTGGTGGAGAACGCCTTTGGCATCCTGGACAACAGGTTCCAGGTACTTCTCACCACCATGCAGCATTGCCCACAGACTGTGAGGAACATTGTGGAAGCTTGCTGCATCCTGCACAATCTCATGCGCACCTGCTACCCAGTGTTGCAGAACAGGCTCGTGGACCTCCAACAAGGCAATGGGGACATGGAGCCTGGTGAATGGAGGCAAGGGCGAAACCTGATAGACACTGTGGATGTGCAAGGCCCCAACAGAGCTTCACGTGAAGGGAAGAAGCAGCGCAACCTCCTGAAACACTGGTGCAACTCCCCAGCTGGAGCAGTGGAGTGGCAAGACAGGATCGTAGATGCTTAATGGATGCTTCCTTCAGCCTGCCTCATCACACGGATGAGATTGTGCCATGTATGTTGAGTTGCCCTACAATGAACAGGGCATTTAATAAAGAGTTGAGTTTATGTTGAAATGTGTGGATCAATGATTAAATTGTTATTGATAATAAAGGGCCAAAGGTATGGCACCTGGCAGGGTGGACCATACAGTCCCACTATGCTTGCACTGGAGGTTTATCTATCCCACAGCTATTACCCATCCCACAGGTATCCTAACCCATCCCACAGCTATTACCCATCCAACAGGTATCCCTGCCCATCCCACAGGTATCCCTGCCAATCCCACAGCTATTACCCATCCCAAAGGTATCCCTGACCATCCCACAGCTATTACCCATCCCAAAGGTACCCCTGCCAATCCCACAGCTATTACCCATGCCAAAGGTATTCCTGCCCATCCCACAGCGATTTTAACCCATCCCACAAGCATGCAAAGGCTTAAACCATTTCTAAAAGTTTCCACCAAGACTTTATTGACTAAAAGAACTAAAGCAAGTGTGTGAAGCAAAGATAATCTTTATTAATAAGAAACTAAAAGAAAATGACCCAAGTGTCCCAAGCAAAGATAAAGTCATCAGGTTGCAAGCCAATCTCTGGCATTCTTCTCAGTCACTCTGAGGCGTGCCCATAGTCTCAGGGGTGAAGGGCCCAGGTGCTGTGGAGGTGGCTGCTGCTGGAGTGCTGGTCTGAGGCACCATTGGGGTGCCTGGCCCCGAGAGGACAACAGGAGATGGTGTGTGGAGGAAGCTCTCAGAGAGCTGGCTCAGTCCTGTGATGTTGAGAGCCCCTTCCTCCAAGACATGGGGTGTCAGTCCCAAGACCGATGACAGATGTTCTGAGGCCGGGCTTGGCTGTGGGGTGGAGGAAGGAGGAGTGTAGTGGGGGTGTCTGGTCTGCAGGAGAGTGAAGTGAGGTGTGGGTGGCATCTGTGGCGTGGGTGGCATCTGTGGCGTGGGTGGCATCTGTGGCATGGCTGCAATCAGTGGCATCGGTGGCACCGGTGGAATACGATGTACCTGTGCCTGGACTGGGAAGGGCTGCCTGTGCTGCTGGAGCTCCTGGTAGCTGTAGCCTTGGTAGGTGAGGGCCTGTGGAAAGCCTTGGAAGGGCAGTGACATCACCTGGGGTGGAGGAACAGGCCTGGACTGGTTGGGAGCAGGTTCAGCTGGGTCTGGAGGGTTGTGAAGAAGACCGGTGATCCTGTCCTTGATCACCTGGTACTGTGATTCAGACATGTCCAGGAGGGTCTGGTTGACATAGGTGAGGAAGGGCTTGCGTTTTGAGGATGGTATGTTGGTGTGTACCAGCTGAGAGAGGAGATCTACACTGCTTCTGATGATGTCCCTGATCTCCAGCAGGACAGTGTGGCTCTGCCCCTCCAGTCTGGCTCTCTGTCTGCTTTCTGTGGAGGTGGAGCTGGGGGTGGATGTGGGTTGGTCTCTGGTGGAAGTGCCCTTTCCTTGCTCCCACTGCATCAGGGGGTCCTCCACGCGCTCCGCCACGGGGAGTGCAGCTGTTGTGGGGGTCTCCATCGTGGGACGCTCCACAGATACCTGCCTGGACACAGGAGCTGACTCTTGGCCAGAAGAGGACTGGCTCTCTGTGGGCTGCCTGAGAGAGAGGGTTGTCAGAGGGGCTGCTCCTCAGTGGTGGATCTCACCCTCCAAGAAGCTGCACTTGGCCATCATGTAGGTCTCTCGGTCCGTCAGCTTGACCGCGGCCTGGCCAGACTTCTTGAGGTGCAACTTCCCGTACCAGGTGTGCATGTACTTCCACCAGCCGAGGAGCACCTCCGAAGTGTAGCCCAGGCTCTCTGCCTTCTCTCTCCAAGCAGCCTGCTTCTTTTTTGTGTCTCGATAGAGCCTGTGTCCCTTCCGCCATAGATACTCGTTCTCCCTCAGCCATTCCAGCACCTCATCCTCATGTTCCTCTTCAATGGAGTATTGCCTCCTCTCCAGTTCACACGTATGCCTCTTCCTCCTTCTGGCAGGGCCATCTGGGCCCTCATCATAGGGGCTTCGAGGTTGTAGGGGCTGCTCCACCACACCACCACCACCAGCAGCAGCAACAACAACAGTAGCAGCAAAAGCAGGACCAGCAGCACCAGCAGCACCAGCAGGACCGGAATCAGCAGTAGCAGAGTAAGCACCAGCAGGACCAGCAGGACCAGGATCAGCAGCAGCAGAGTAAGCACCAGCAGCACCAGCAGGACCAGGAGCACCAGCAGGAACAGCAGGAACAGCAGGACCTTCAGGACCAGGAGCAGCGCCAGCAGAGTAAGCACCAGCAGAAGCACCAGCACCAGGAGCAGTGCCAGCAGAGTAAGCACCAGCAGAAGCACCAGCACCAGGAGCAGCGCCAGCAGAGGAAGCACCAGCAGAAACACCAGCACCAGGAGCAGCGCCAGCAGAGTAAGTACCAGCAGAAGCCCCAGCACCAGGAGCAGCACCAGCAGAAGCTCCAGCACCAGAAGAGTCAGCCCAAGCAGCAGAAGCCCCAGCAGAAGCAGAGTCAGGGCCGGGGGGTGGGATGGTGGCCCTGTCCTTCTTGCCAGGGCTGGCAGCAGATGGCACAGGCTTCCTCTTCTTCCCCATGGTTGTTGGCTGGCTGGAGCTGTGTCTGGCAGCAGGTCTTTCCTCTGAATGGTGACTTGCTTGTGAGCTGCATCCCTTTATATCCGCGGGGCTGATGCAATGCATCCTCCCCGCATGCACAGTGAACGCTTTGCATCTGCTTGGCATCCGCTAGGCATCCGCTAGGCTTCCGCTCTGCATCCACTTCATCCACTAGGCATCCGCTCCTTCCGTTGCGCGTGCGCTTCGCTGTGCTCCCCCGGAAGCCCTGCGGATGTGCCATCCGCTTCCATCTGCTAGGCTTCCATGGAGCATCCGCTTTACATCCTGGCTACGTCCTCTCCCCGTCCGTTCCTTTCCGTTGTTGTCCGCTCTGCTTATGCAAATTTGGGGCACTTTTGAGAGCGGATAACAACGGATGGAACATTTTCTCGTCCGCTGTGTCCTTTTTACATATGTTTTGCATCCGTCGGCCTATGTGACAGGCCCTTAAGCAACAGCCATAAAAAAAACCAACTTTCAAAATGGAGAAAAATAGTTTGACAGATGGAAGTAATTTGAAACAGTTGTGAACAATTGCTCAAGAATCCCCAGGTGGCCCAAATTAAGCTTATAAATATTCTCATTTAGTGCATCACTAATGAAGTCTCAGAAATGATGCAAGAATCCCAGGTGACGTTTTTGAAAGCATATATTGGTTATCTATCTTTTGAATTGCAGAATTGAAAAGCTAACCTTCGGAATGTAGTGTTCACTAGGCTGAATTTTCTCCTTGCAAACTTTTGATTAGCGAATGGCCTTTGCTGTGGATCCTGCCTATAAATTACTTCAAATAAAGAAAAGCCAAAGAGGGAAGCAAATAGCCTGAGGCACATCTTTTTTATCTCACACCCAACAGTCAACACATATATAAGGCGGGGAGGGAAACCCAACACAACAATCTAAGATAAAACAATACAGCCAACTGAGCCAGTAACAGGCACACAGGCACTATAACTATTCCGATCAAGACTGGTAGGTCAAAGTGCCCCATACAAAAAGCCAAATGACCCCACTGCCATGTGCCACCTACTTTGATAATGAAATATTTGCAAGATTAACTTAGTGAATGCCCAAATCCCAACATTCCCCATATATTTTCCACTCAAGATAAGTAAGCCAATGTCAAAAACAGAAAACCACTAAAGGAAAAGAAGGAAGAATAAAAATTCCTTTTAATTCAAGACAAGAGCAAACATAATAAACATCTGTACTTAATATTTCTGTCCAGGATGACACTTATGTAGACACAGATAATCTATTAGGAAAAATATTTTTAATGTAACTAATTAATAGGGACCAGATTGGAAGAAAATGCCCTCTGTTATAAATTTTTCAAAGCTCATTTCTATGTCAGTTTTTTAGCCACAGCTATGACGGATGACAAAGTGACATTTTCAAAGGCCATCACCCTGGTGGGAAATGAATTTTAATTTTCCAGGGTTTTGCAATAACAAACTTAACAACCAGCAACTGAATTTGAATCAATTTTGTACATGGCAGCAACTGATAGGAAACATAAGACAATCAGCCATATACAGTTGTACATATACATATACATATATATATATATATATATATATATATATACATATGTATTTACATATACATATATAGAAAATGTGAATTTTCATTGTTGCTGTTTTCAACCACAAGAACTGGCTGCTTATGCATCGCTACCAGTGATGGCAAAAATGGGTCAATTCTCTTATAATTCTACCAACTCTGTAAAGATGATGGTTCACACTGTGATAATAGCAATGTATTTTTCTTTGTGGTCAATCCTTGATCCCTTGAAATAAAAGAACTGAAGAAGCTCCTTAGATGAGAAGCAAAACGCCTTGAAGAAAAAACAAAGGAAGTCCATTTGCCTCTTTTAAAAGCACCTTTGGAAGAACCATGACCTGGATGACTGAGAATCTCTATAGACATCCCTTGAAGTAGATCTAAAATGAATTCTTTGTTACAGAGAGGCTCAATGAAATTCATTATTTGAACCTCCCAATATCTTCTGGAGTCCTGAAGACAGTCTGTCACACTATATGTTCTATATGTAAAGTGGGTAACTCCAAATCTGCAAACCTGATTGGTCAAATAAACTAAGCATTGGATTGGTTCACTAGGAACCAATCCAAAGAGCTGCTAAAAGGCGGCAAATTTAAGCAACTGCCATTGGCTACAAGCAGGCAAGCCAGCCTGTATAAAAGGCTGGCCTCAGCTTCAAGCAAGTGTTCCTATTTACTGACTAGTTCAAGAATAAAGTATTTGTTGTTGGAACCCAGTCTACCTCGTGTGTTTTCCGAACAAAACACTGGCGACGAGGATGGGATCGTCCTGAACGGAAAAACCTGCACGCGGTGATAAGAAGTCCAGATGACAACCAAGATGTCTGGAAACAACGCACCGCCCTTCAATCCCAACGAAGAGGATTGGGATTCCTATGCTGATCGCTTCCAGATGTATTTGGAGAGCAATGAAATGGAAGACATTTCAGAGCAACGCAAGAGAGCTGTATTCCTGATGCACTGCGGGCCAACAGTTTTCAAGATGGCAAAGGCCCTTGTGAAGCCCCGAGATGTTAAACAACTAATGTGGACAGAATTGCAAAGAGTCCTCAAAGCACACTACGCTCCGATGGTGTCAAACTTAATAAAGCGACATGAATTTTACCGCAGAGACCAGAGAGAGGGAGAGACCGTCGCCGATTTCATCGCTGCCCTTAGACAATTAAGGGGTGAGTGTGAATTTTTGAACATTGACGAAGCAATGAGGGATCGCGTGGTGTTGGGCCTGAGAGACTCGACCACACAGAGTAAATTACTCAACAAGCCCAACATCACCGTCACCAAAGCCATCGCGGAAGCCACAGCCGCTGAAGCCGCGAAAAAATCTGCCATAGCCATGAAAAAGATGAACACACACAGCGAAGAAACACCAACCAAAGACAGAAAGCACCCTGCCACCACAACCCACTACGAAGAGTCGGGCGAAACAATTGAATCGAGCGAAGAGGACGACGAGGTCCACCGTTTGCTCACGAACAAAAAAGAGCGCGAAAGGAGAAATTGGAGGGAATGCGCTGGCTGCGGAGGAAACCATCCCCGAGCCGAATGCAGATTTCTCGATGCCATCTGCCGGCATTGCAAGAAACGAGGGCACATCGAGAAAGTCTGCAGGAACAAAAAATACTACAGCCCAACGAGACGCAGAAATTCCCCAACACGAGCTGAGCCTAAACGAGCTGAGAGAAAGTGGCAACAAGAGAAGCGAGCCAATACACACCAAACTGTCATTATAAAGAGCGCTCAGACGGAAAGTGGGAAGAAAATTAAAGTCATCGTGAAAATCGAAGGAAAACACTGCAAGATGGAAGTGGACTCGGGGTCCTTCCTCTCCATGGTATCGTGGGACACAATAAGACAGCTAGTCCCAGGTATCAAACCCAAAGAATTGAAGAAGCAGCACCTAACCCTCAAGGACTATCAGGGAAACCAAATCCCTGTGGTAGGCATGGGACAATTCTGAGTCGCCTACAAACAACACGTCAAGGTGCTACCGCTGACCATAGTCGACCAAGACAGACCAAGCCTCCTGGGCATCGAATGGTTCACGCCATTGGGCATCGGGATGACCGGGATCGATCGAGTGACTACAACCGGCTGGGAAGACGACCTCATCCGAGAATTCCAGGATGTTTTTGACGGCTCACTTGGCAAGTATCGGGGAAGTCCCATTTCTTTCAATCTAAACCCCCAAATAGCCCCACGAAGAATAAAAGCCAGGCGAGTTCCTTTTGCACTAAAGGCAAAAATAGAGGAACAGCTGGACAAATTAAGAGCCCAAGGGGTGTTAGAACCTGTGGACCATGCCAAGTGGGAAACGCCTATTGTCACACCCATAAAACCTGACGGGTCCATTAGAATTTGTGGTGACTATAAGGCTACCCTGAACCACGCATTACAACCAAGCGCATACCCGGTGCCAGTAGTCCAGCATTTGCTTCACTCCCTGGGAAAGGGCAAAGTTTTTGTTAAACTCGACTTGGCACAAGCCTATCAACAACTCCCAGTGGACCCAGAAACAGCAGAAGCACAGACTATAGTCACCCATAAGGGCGCATTCAAATGTCACCGGCTCCAATTTGGAGTAAGCGTGGCCCCTGGCGTTTTCCAGAGTCTGATGGAACGCCTTCTAAATGGCATACAAGGAGTCGTTCCCTATTTTGACGACGTCCTAATCTCGGCCAGAGATGAAACTCAATTAAGGAAAAGACTTAAAGAAGTATTAACTAAGTTTAGGGAATCTGGCCTCAAGGTAAAAAGAGAAAAGTGCTATTTAATTAAGAATAGCGTCGAATTCCTGGGCTACTCAATAGACGAAGAGGGTATCCACCCTACAGACAAAAAAGTTAAAGCAATCAAAGACGCACCTGAACCAAGAAATAAAACCGAACTACAAGCATTTTTAGGACTAATTAATTTCTATAATGTGTTCCTGCCAAACAAGGCCACTATAGCAGAACCGTTACACCATCTTTTAGACAAGAAGGCAACTTGGACTTGGGGTTACAAAGAAAAAAAAGCCTTCCAAAATATTAAAAGCTTGCTAACATCAACAAACGTTCTCATCCAATTTAGCAACACACTGCCATTAAGAGTGACCTGCGACGCCTCACCATATGGAGTAGGTGCCATCCTGAGCCACCAACTACCTGATGGCAGGGAAGTACCCATCGCATATTACTCTAGAACTCTATCCAAAACCGAGCAGAATTACAGCCAATTGGACAGGGAAGCTCTAGAAATTGTCGCTGGAGTAAAATGCTTCCACGAGTACTTATATGGGCGGACTTTTCAAATCATAACAAACCACAAACCGCTGATGGGGATTTTGGCGGGAAACAAGCCAACACCTAATATACTGTCCCCAAGAATGACTAGATGGTCAGAGTTCCTAGCAGCTTATTCCTACACTCTGACACATCGGCCAGGGAAACAAATTTCCCATGCGGACGCTTTGAGCAGAGCACCCTTACCAGCAACCGACGAAGACCCGGCACCAGCGATGACAACACTACAAATTGAGACTTGCCCCGATCTACCCATATCAGCTTATGATGTCGCCAGAGCCACCGCGAAAGACTCATTGACTGCCCGCGTTCTTAGCTGGGTAGGTAAAGGCTGGCCAGAGAATCAAAAAACTGAAAACTTTAAACCTTTCCGGTCCAGACAGACTGAACTTTCAATCCAAAAGGGGTGTTTGTTGTGGGGTGATCGGGTGGTAATTCCTGCCAAATTACAACCCAGGGTACTTAGGTTGTTACATGAAGGGCACCCGGGAATGGTTAAGATGAAAAGCCTTGCTAGAAGTTATGTTTGGTGGCCGGGTATTGATAAGGACATAGAGTATTGGGTAAGCTCATGCAACAAATGCCAGGGAATTAGACCGTCCCCACCAAAAGCACCCGTTAAGGACTGGGAAACCCCTCGGGGACCTTGGTCAAGAATACACATTGATTTTGCGGGTCCTACCAAGGGGCATACCTTTCTGATTGTCGTTGATGCCTATTCGAATTGACTTGAAGTAAAAGTTATGCCATCAACGACAACAGAAACTGTAATTAAAAAGCTGGACAACCTTTTTGCCACCCATGGCATACCGGACGTTCTTGTCTCAGATAATGGGCCACAGCTAACCAGCATACAATTTGAGCAATACCTAGCCTCCCTAGGTATAAGACATGCCCTAACCGCGCCAGCTCACCCGGCTGCGAACGGCAGGGCTGAGAGAATGGTCCGGTTTACTAAAGAAGGTTTAGAAAGAATGGACGCCAGAGATGTCCAACAGAAAGTAAACCGTTTGCTCACACTCCAGCACCTAACGACCAGTACCATAACCAACAAGTCCCCAGCAGAATTACTTATAGGGCGAAAGTTAAGATCACACCTTGATAGGTTACACCCAAATTTTACTCCAGAAAACCCCCCTGACTCCTCTACACGGCTTAGACAGTTCGAAATAGGCGATTTAGTATACGCTAAAAACTTCACCGGGGACCCGATATGGCTACCAGGACAGATTACCCAAATCACAGGCCCCAAATCCTACTGATTAATAATAGAGGATGGCAGGGAATGGAAGCAGCACATAGACCAGCTTCGATCCCGAATTATAGAGAGAACCACAGACTTAAACCATTCACCGACGAATTGCAAACCAAGGTGGGGGGGGAAAGGCGAGAAGTAAATAAAGAACTGTTTAAAACCAAAACCAATGAAACATATAATCAAAAAGAGCAAATAAAAGACTCACTGTCTGGAGAGACTTGCATGAAGAGCCCATCGGAAGGGGCCAGCCAGGCCAGCTCGACCTGCCCGGAGGAAACGGGAGGGAGCGGCAAAACCGCCAGCCTAAAAAACTCAGGCGGCGGTAAAATGGCTGACTCCAGGGAGAAGAACGCACGACACAGCAGCCCCATCCGAACCGGTCGAAGACTTCACTAAGAATGAACCGCACAAGTCAAGTCGAGTCCGGAAAAGCCCCGCCTACCTGCGAGACTACATCACCACGTAGGACTGAACTAAGAGGGGAGGGGTGTTCTATATGTAAAGTGGGTGACTCCAAATCTGCAAACCTGATTGGTCAAATAAACTAAGCATTGGATTGGTTCACTAGGAACCAATCCAAAGAGCTGCTGAAAGGCGGCAAATTTAAGCAACTGCCATTGGCTACAAGCAGGCAAGCCAGCCTGTATAAAAGGCTGGCCTCGGCTTCAAGCAAGTGTTCCTATTTACTGACTAGTTCAAGAATAAAGTATTTGTTGTTGGAACCCGGTCTACCTCGTGTGTTTTCCGAACAAAACAATACCTAGCTACATTATCCAGTACATATATGTTTGAAAACTCATTCATCATGGTTGGCAAAACATTTTGAATTTATGCACATCAAAAACTCGATTTTGACTTCAAATCAGCTGTTCCCACCTTCCCCAAAATTTTCCAATATAGTTTTGGCCATTCTAAAAGAATCTGATGCTTGAAACGCTTCGGTGAGAAGAACATGAGAAGAATTTGACAAGATTACAACAATTCATATGAAACTCAAAACCTCGCCTCCCTCCATCTTGTTCTGCCCCCAAAGAAGAATGTTTTCATTATAAATCTTTTGATATTTGAAATGGGTGGTTGCTTCCTGTCTTCTCCAGCATTTCATCATTTTTCATTTCCACATTGAAGGTGATTATTTGGAGAATCGGGAGATTTCTGGAGGCCATACTTAAGGCCTGAAACCTTCCCAAGGGAATGTAGGAATTCAAAATAGAGACTTTGTCTCTCAATCCTCCACTTTCCAACCCAGTTTGAATTCAGAATAACAATAACAGCCTCTGCCAAGCAGCAATAACTCTCACTCCAGGATGGTTCTGGCAGCTGCTGTTTTTTTTTCTTTATAACTATGCAAAACCTCTTAGCTTTGCCCAACTTATGAACATAAAACTCTTCTGTAAATGGTCTTCCAACAGTACTCTATAAAGCCAGAACATCTTCTGTTTAGCACTACCTGACCAAAGTCCTCTCAATTCCTACAAGGTCTTTTCCTTTTTTACCTGGATCTGTTGGGCGGTGCTAGTTCTAAGTTCCTTTGGCAATTGGGTTTTCTCTCTTTTTTACAATTTTTCCCCTTTCCAAATCAATTGTCTTCTTTTGTGGAGTCAACTTTGTGTCTGCTCAATAAAATTCAAGGGACAAGACGCTGACATCAAAGAACTGTATGCTGAGAATCTTTGGGGGATTAACTGTGGGTTTCCTTTGAAGGAGTGTAAGTTCATCAACTATCCAATTTCCCTAACCAACTTGGTAACCTATCTGATAGTTTGATCTTGGTACCATCTGCTGAAAGAACATATCATGATATGCTTTAAGAGAGAACTTCTCTCTACTTCCTTCTTCATGTTTTTCCCATCGTAAAGAGGCACCTCCAATGCACTTGGTGCATTTTGATGCAAATATTTCATTTTTTTCATTTACAGATTTCAGCAATAATCAATCAGTTATATTCTCCTTCATCTTCCAAAGAAAGAAAGTGCTAGATATTTTCATCTTTTTCAGATCTAAAAAGCTACTAAGTTTGGGTCTTTTAATATTCTCATTTAACAGTGGACTTTGATGCAGCATCAAAATCAAGAAGAGGGAGAGCATAGGTGTTTGATATTGTTTAAAATAAACAGACTTCCAAAACGAGGAGGAGAGCATAGTGTCTGTCAGATTTCATAGGAAAGGTGTCCCTGTAAGGACTTTGAACTACAATTCCCATAATCACTATTTGCCATTGGATATGAGTTTAAATCCAAAACATCTGGAAGATACTAAATGTGTGTGTCTCTTTTATATAGGAATTAATTCTGGGAATCATTACAACTTTCAAGATTCAACTCTCTAATTGTAACAAGATGCTTTAACTGTATTTTCTTCTTACAGCTGTACTGTATTTGCATACTGTGCTTTAAGCAAGTTATTGGGACTCTTTCTCTCTTAGAAATGGCAGCATATTAGGTCAGAAAATGGACTAACTTGACACAATGTGTTCAGACAACTCATTTAAAAATAAAAATAAAAATGAAACCCTAATTAAAATTTACATTTTGCTACTGGAACTGATTAAGGGCGTTTTTGTTTGAGAAAACAGCAAATTCATTTTAGTTATTTATTATTAGAATTTGTTCATTATTAGAATAATGAATAACAATTGCAAGAATTGGGTATGTCTAGTTAATGGAAAAAAGCACTACAGGTAACATGATCCCAGTCTTCCAATATCTAATGTGCTGCCACAAAGAAGAAGGGAGGGGTCAACCTATTCTCCAAAGCACGTGAAGTAAGGACAAGAAGCAATGGATGGGAATTTTTCAAGAGGCAACTGGAAAATCTCTTGAAAAAGCACCTTTGTGACAACCATGACCTGGATAACTAAGAATCTCCATTGACAATGGATGAAAACTAATCAAGGAGAGAAGCAACCTAGAACTAAGGAAAAATTTCCATACCTGGAGAACAATTAATCAGTGGAACAACTTGCCTCCAGAGGTTGTGGATGCTCCAACAGTTTTTGTAAGAAGTGATTGGAGAACCATTTCTCTGAATGGTATAGGACTTCCTGCCTAAGCAAAGGGTTGGACGAGAAGACCTCCAAGGTCCCTTCCAATTTGTTAGAAGTGATTTTACCTTGATATTACCTCTGTCAAATCAGCTGTTGCTTTCAGAACTTGGTTTGCAAGCTGAGATTAGATCATACTTTCCCAGTTCATGTGTAAGGAAAACCAGTTTAGAACTAGGAATCTATTGAGTTTAGCCAGCTCAGGAAATGATACCCTGAAAACCTTTGAGAACTGGATCAATATTCTTTTGGTTCACTTTTTTGTTATTTGTTTATTTATAGGTTGCTATAAAAGGTTGCTTTTCCCATTTTTTACATTTGGGATGTGTTTGTTGGTTATCTGTCACAGGAAAAACCTATCCTTGCCCCCGAGCCTCTAATAATGGATAATTTGGACCCATTAATGGAGCAACTAAACAGTTGGAATTTCCCAATCTTTGATTTGGTAGACAAAACCAGCAGGAGATGTGGTCGGATTTTAAGTCAGGTAAGAAATTAGATGTTCTATAAGATTTACCTCAGAGTTCTGCTTTTTATAATGCATCCTTCTCGAGATCACTGATCCTAATCCAGAGCTATTTGAATGCAGAGATGTGTTTCTTTCTGTTCTAGTGTTATGTGGGGATCAAATATTATGGCTTTCTGATTCGTACGAACCCATCCAGTGTGGCTCCTCTGATAAGCCATGATTTAAATCCTAGCTGAGTCATAGGTTAGGAACTCAGGTGCAAAGTTTCTATTGCTATATGCCAGGTTAGAAAACAAGCATTGCCCAAACACCAAGAATTAGATCCAGGCCTTTTAAGAAGGATTCTGAGAAACAAAATATATTTTACAAAGAAAGCTTTAGTAGTTATTAACACTGGAGAAGAAGAGACTTGTTAGTTATGTTAGCAGAAACGAGGAATGTGATAGCACCTTTTCTAACTGACACATTTTAGTCAAAGGTGCTAAAAAAAATTCCAACTAAAATACGTTAGTCGGAAAAGGCGCTATCAAATCTCTTCTAAAATGGTGGTTTCGGATCGGTTTTGAAAAAGAAAATAGCCCACGCACTACTAGGGAAACCTTTGGCTCTAGCACAGGCAAATGTGTAAAAAGAGTTTTCTTTTTTCATGCAAAAAAAAAAAATAGTGAGTAGGAAGAGTAAACCTTAGTTCTGCTTGATGGCAAGCTGTGTGCTTAGATAATGTCTTAATTTTCACTTACTGTTAGACTAATAATGCCCCTGGAGGGATATAACACGTTTTTCTGAAAAAAAGAAGGGATAGAGCGGAAGGCTGCCAGTAGAAAGATTAAAACCAGACTTCCATTTAAAAATAAAGTTACATTTCACTGCACCTTCTCGTAAAACAAGAAAAAAAAAAAAAAGGTTCTCGGCCAGCGGGTTTCCAGATTCTAGGAAAACCTGCTGGAATGAAATTCACAGAGGTGGTAGCTGCAGATAAGAACTTGGTAATGACCGGAGGGTGATTTGTTTGGCTTCGGTCCCTAGGAAATTGGTTTGACTCGGAGGAAGCCAACAACCTTAATCAAGAAATCAGATCTTGGGCATCAACTGCAGTCCATCAGCAATATTTGCTGTGCTGCAGCTGATGTCTTATTTAAACCAATAACAGTTCAAAAATTGCACGATCATCACACCTGGTGGGTGTGTTTATATTCCAGATGAGATCTCGGGTAGGAAGGTACAAGCTGCAAGATCTTCCTGTGTGAGAGAGAGGCAGTTTGGTCTCGTGGTTAAGGCACCAGGCTAGAAAGTAAGAGACCGTGAGTTCAAGTGCTACCTTAGCCACGAAAGCCAGCTAGATGATCCAGTCACACTGACCCAGCCTGTTCTGACCCAGCCTTCATGAACCCCACTCAGCAGCCTACTTGTGAAGAAAAAAAATCCCTTTTATTGGAAAGGCAGGAATTCACAGCATGACAAAGCTCCAGGTCACACATCCATAGGTGATTGATAAGACTAACAGTCTCTTGAGTTCTGCACAGGGAGTCTCAGTTAGCACTTCAATCCCAATATGGAGAGTCCTGACCAACCTGGGTAGTGGCAAGGAAATCCTGCCAAGGAATCCGCCAGAGGGAACTCTTCTGGAGCATGAATGGTTGTCTCTGACAACCATGCCTCCCACACCTCTCCTCCTTATATCCTAGCCAGGGAGCAGCTTGTTAACGTCTCCTTCTTTTCCTGGATAGCTGGCCCTCAATCCCACACTGCTCTCCTCTTCGCACTTCTCTGCGCATACACTCATATGGGACAGGCCCCAGATGTTCCTCGCTCAGCTCAGGGCCCAAAAACAGCTTAGATGGGTCCTGCTCTGCATCTGGCTCTGAGACCTTGTGCTCCTCAGAGCCTTCTGCCAGCTCCAATGGTAACCCAGGCACCCCCTTTGTCTCCTCTGACTCAACTGCCATCTTTGCTGGCAGTCAACAAACCACAACACAACACAACCCTCCTCACAGGTTTGTTGTTGTTGTTATGGGGAAGATAGGAGGAGGAAAGTGTGTTGGGTATGCTTGCTACCTTCAATTATTTGTAAAAATAATAAAAGAGGGATATAAATGAATAAGATTCTGGACCTCTCAAGAGAGACGAGTTGGTTTAAGATTTGTGGACTACTTGCAGTCCCAAGTTGTCCATCCTGTTATCAAGCCCGTTTTTACAAACCACAAAACTAAGTTTGTACATTACTGTATATTGTTCCAAAATGAAGCCCAGATATAAGGTTTCGTACGGGTAGTCCTCAACTTACGACCACCATTGGGCCCAAAATTTTTATTGTTAAGTGAGAAATTTGGTAAGCAAATTTGCCTCCATTTCATGACTTTTCTTGCTACATTTCTTAAGTGAACCAATGTGGTTGTTAAGTGAATGGGGCTTCCCCATTGACTTTCCTTTTCAGAAGGTTGCAAAAGAGGATCCCATGACCCCGGGACATTGCAACTGTCATAAATGTGAGTCAGTTGTCAAGCATCTAAATATCAATCACATGACTTTGGGATGCTGCAATAGTCATAAGTGTGAAAAACTGTCATAAGTCACTTTTTTCAGTGCCATTGTACCTTTGAATGGTCACCAAATAAACTGTTGTAAGTCGAGGACTATCTGTACAGTGTATCTCTAGCCAGCTATAGCAAAGGCTGTGAAACCATTTTTATCTGCTCAATCTGCTTTAAATCGTTTAGTTTAGTTTATTGTCATTGCACCTCGTACAACAAAATCAAACACCATCTTCAGTGCACATCATGAGCGTGAAAATAACACATCCTTCACACTCCACACATTGAGCCGAAAACTCCAGACACCACACCAACACCGCACTATACAGTAGAATTCAAAAGAACTACTGCCCTCCGATAGAAGCTGTTTTTCAGCCTATTTGTCCTTGTTTTTATTATTCTGTACCATCTGCTAGATGGTAATAGTTCAAAAAAAAAAAAAAAAAAAGGTTCCCAGGATGAGATGAATCTTTGAGAATGTTTTGAACTTTCTTAAAGCAGCAGGAGCTATAAAGGAGCTATAAAACTCAAAGAGAGGAGAGGGCAACCAATGATCCTCTGAGCAATGACATTAACCCTCTGGAGTGCTTTCCTATTTGCCCTTGTGCAATTGGCAAACCATACAGAGGTGCAGTAAGTTAAGATACTCTCTATGGTGCAGCGGTAGAAGGTCACCAGCAGTTTCTCATTCAGTTATTGCTTTCCGAGAAGTCTCAGGTAGTATAACCTTTGCTGGGTCCTTTTGACCAGTGCTGCAATGTGAACACCCCAGGTCAAATTTATAAGAATAAATTTAAATCTGTTAAATTTATCTGTGCTAACGGCCGTTAAACCATCTTTTATTTATTCCATTGGGAGGGACAGGCCTGGAACCCAAAGTGGTATATTCTGTACAGGGGAGGTGGGGTGACCCTCAACTTAACAAATACAATTGGGCCCAGAATTTTTGTTGCCAAACAAGGCAGTTGTTAAGTGAGTCGCATCCAATTTTGCTATGGTAGTTAAGAGAATCCCTGCCTTTCTTAAGTGAACTATGCAGTCATTAAGTGAATCCAGCTTCCTCCATTGATTTTTCTTGTCGGAAGCCAACTGGGAAGGTCACAAATGGCAATTACATTATTCCAGGACATTTCAACCATGCCGGTTGCCAAGCTCCCAAATTTTGAATATGTGATATTGAATGGATACTGTGATGTAAGGGTGAGGACTCCTCATGAGTCACTTTTTCAGGGCTATTGAAACGTTGAACACTTGCCAAACAAATGGTTGTAAATCAAGGTATGGACTTCCCATATATAAATTGCAACCATAAATTGCTTGTCTTCCCTGAATTGAACAAGGTTTCCACCAGAACTTTTATGTATAGAAGGCAGAGCAAATACTGTTCCTAAATGGAGCAAAGCCTTGTGTCAGACAGAAGAAACTGGGAGGCAAGGGAGTTTAAATGACTACAGGTTTATTGCATGCTAACGCTCTCTGCAAGACTCTGAACTACTAACTACTGAGCTACTAACGGTCAAAGAAAATTGACAGTAGATCAGAGTCAACAGAATTCAAGATGGGCTGGATTTTGATTTCTTGTTGGTGTGAAGGGACTCAAGACTGATGATACACTTGACCCCTCCCTCCAACTCAGTCTGGTCATCTCCTCAGCCGATTTAAGCTTGGAGATAGTCTGAAGACCTAGGAGTGGTGCAGCGGCCTACAGGTGAAGCTCTCGCCTTACAATCAGGAGGCTGTGAATTCTAGGTAGAGGTAGATGTTTCTCTCTCTGGGCACACTGAGAATATATCTGTTGAACAAAACTCTGCACTGGTGACAGGAAGGGCATCAGGCCAGTAAAACACTCTGCTAGCTCCATCCAGTTGTCCAGACTCCACCCCACAAGAGATTATGGGTTCGTTAAATGATGATGATAATAATCTGAAGATCTAGATTCACCTGTCAAAGATAGCCAACCCCAACCCCTAGTTCTAAGAATGATGGTTCCTTTTTTTTTATTTTCCAGGTATCCTATAGGCTATTTGAGGATATGGGTCTCTTTGAAACTTTTAAAATCCCTATACAAGAGTTTATGAACTACTTTCATGCCTTAGAATGTGGATATCGGGAGATACCTTGTAAGTACAATAGTAAAATTCTTTGCTATTGCTGATTCTTCTATTTTTCATTTCTCTTATTTTTTTTAATCATAGCACACACTTATTTTCCTTCACTTCCCATAGCAGATTACTTCCAAGCAGTTTTTTTTTTTAAATAAAACCCTTGGCTTTTATGAAAACAAAATCTGTACAATGTTTCATTCAATCACATTTTCAAATAATCCAGGGGCATTTCTGTAATTCATCAGTGAAGACTTTCTGAATAAGAAAGTTTTCCTCTATCGTCTTAAAAATCTGGTAGCAGATAATAGCTGTGATTTTTTTTAAAAAAAGCACCTTTTATTTAAACTTTAAAGTTGAATGCCATAGGGGAATTTTAATATTGCTGTGAATATCATTTGACTGATTCTTAAAGGTGGAAACTAGGAATAAATCAACATCCTCAGCTGTGGCCAGTCGATGGGGCTGTTACTTCCCCCCAATCCATCCTCAAATACAACAAACCTGTCTCTCTTAACAGATCATAACAGAATTCATGCTACTGATGTCCTCCATGCTGTCTGGTACCTTTCGTCCCAGCCCATCCCTGGCCTTCCAACTATGATTAGTGACCATGGATCAGCAAGTGATTCAGGTAATTTTATGAAAAGGTCTGCCTGCCATGAATTTAATTTTTTTTGTGCTGTGTTGTTACAGATCGGGGATGCCAGGGCTCGTGGGCTGAATCCAGCCCAGAGGGGAGGTGCTTAAAACTGGCCCACAGGGCCACCCTGGAAACAGTGAAGGAGTGACCTGCAGTGCCTCTGTGCAGCCTCCCAAGCTCCATTTTTTCTGGCAGAGGGTTGCAGGAGGCTGTTGTAGCCAAAAACGGAGCTCGGGAGCCCATTTTCTTTGCCTAGCGCTTGGGCCATCACAGGCACCCCCGACACAAGTGATGCCCAGCCTGGCCATACCTCCCCCACCCTCCCAAGGTCAAACACAATTCTGATGTAGCTCTCAATGAAATGGAGTTTGATACCCCTGTTACAGATACTCCTCAATATAACCATAATGGACCCTGCTCATTATGGTCATATGCCATGATGGTTGTGAAAAAAACATGATTTATGATTTATTTATTTTTTGGTGGCAGTTATAAATGTCAAAGCCCGGCTGTCCTAAGTGTGAACCCATTATTCACTATGGGTGCAGTTTTGCTAAAAACCAGAAGGCTGGAAAACCATCAAATGCAATCATGTCACTGTTGGGACACTGCAAACGTCCATAAATGTGGCCATATTGTCCAACACTCAAAGCGTGGTCACACGATTGCAGTTTGGGTGAATGTCAGAATGTAATGCTTCTGTAGTGGCTGTATCTTCAGAGTGAATTTGACCAAGGAGACAGTCTACCAAACACACCTTTTGAAACAGATGCAGCTATTTTAAAGGCGCCCATTTCACTCCTAATCCCCAGTTGTGGGTCCTATGTTTGGAACACGGTCCATAATTTGTTGCAGAAAGCTCATGCTGTTGACCTCAAGCCAATAGAACATCTAAATTATTGGACACATGAGTCCTTCTAATATTGCAGAGGATAATTCCCAGCAGTCTGTCCATGGACCACATTGGTTGGAGCTATCAGAAATTGGTAGGCACTCCACAAGTTAAGATCAATTCATATAAATCATTGCTGTCCAGCTTCCTAGATGCTTGCAGCTGAGAATCATATATATTAAGTAAGTCAAATTGTAGATGCATTCAGCTGTTTGCACAGCAATGTCTCTTTGGTGATGGTGATAGAAGGAGTCATTTAGTTATAATTCTAGAGATGACTTACTTAACCACAGGTGTCAAACTTGATCACATCACATGTTGTATCATGATGGGGTTTTTTTTTGCCTTTGTAGACCTGGGAGTGTGGCCTGTGCCAGTGGTGGGATTCAAATTTTTTTACTACCGGTTCTGTGGGCGTGGCTTGGTGGGCTTGGTGTGTCATGGTGGGCATGGATACTGCAAAATCCCATTCCCTCCCCACCCCACTAACCTGCTTTCCAGCTCTGTTCTCTTGTGCAGGACAACAAAATCAGCTGGGACTCCGGAGTCAGAGAATAGATGGGGGCGGGGCCAGTCAGAGGTTCTATTTGCTGGTTCTCCGAACTACTCAAAATTTCCACTACTGGTTCTCCAGAACTGGACAGAACCTGCTGAATACCCACCTCTGACCTGTGTATGACACATTTAGCCCGCGGGCTGCCAGTTTGACACCCCTGCAGTAGACCCTTGTAAAATGGTATGTTTGATTAAGCCAGGCTAGTGAGCCCAAATCAGAACAGAGAAATATTGCCTCTGTAAGAAACAGTCTGTGGATAATCTGATTTCCTGCCCAGATTCAGATAGTGGGATCCCTCACGGCCACTTGGGATACGTATTGTCAAAAACGTACACGCCAACAGATGACAACTACGGGTGCTTGGCGGGCAACATCCCATCACTTGAATTGATGGCCCTCTATGTAGCGGCTGCCATGCATGACTATGATCACCCAGGGAGAACCAATGCCTTCTTGGTGGCAACCAGCGCTCCTCAGGTAAATGGGCTGGGATTACGGGAACACCTTGCTTATACAGCTAAGAATAAGAAAGAACCTTATAACACTTTTTTTCAAGCTACCAAATTTTATTCCAGGGCAGTGGTCTCCAAATTTGGCAACTTTAAGAGTTGCTGGACTTCAACTCCCAGAATTGAAGTCCATGATTCTTAAAGTTGCCAGGTTTGTATGGGGAATTCTGGGAGTTGAAGTCCACAACTCTTAAAGTTGCCATGTTTAGATGGGGAATTCTGGGAGTTGAAGTCTACAACTCTTAATATTGCCAAATTTGGAGTTCCCTAGAGCATAAGGTTTTGAGAACCACTCTCTTCATCAGGTATGTAGAACAATTTAACCTGTTATATGTAATTAGTAATTTGGAAAATTTGATGGAGTTCACCAATCATATTCAGGTAGTCCTTGCTTAACGACTACTTACTCAGCAAGTATTTGTAGTTACAATGGTGCTGAGTGGGTGAGACCTGACCAGTCCTCATAGTTGAGGCTGTCCCTGAGGTCAAATAGTTGCAATTTGGCCCATAATTATGACATCACAGCATACTGCTGTCATGTGATTGCCATTTGCAAACTTTACTGCTGGTTTCCAACAAACAAAGACAGTAGGAAGCTGGTAGGAGGTCTCAAATGGTTACCACATCCTTGCTTTAATAACCATGTGGAATTCACTTAATATTGACAGCTGGAACTAAAGCCCCTGTCCCACTGCACTAACGGATGCAAAGAGGATGTAAAACATTAAAAAAAGCTTGCCATCCGTTGGAAAACGCTATGCATCCGTTGTGTACTCATTGCATACGTGTTTCGTACGCTCTATCCCTCCAGCATCCGTTCACTGAGATTTCATCCGCGCAAGAAGTTTTGAGCTGCACAAAACTTTGTGAACGGATGAACTTTCCGCTGTATACGATGTAAATCCGTGACATCCGAGCAACAAACGTTCTATGTCCATTTATCATCTGTTAAACGTCCGCTGTATCCTCTCTGCATCCTCTGGGCATCCTCGCAACTCACATCCGCTGCAGCTGAAAATGGAAAGAGGGAGGAAACAAAAGGTACACGGAACGTCTACACAACGTTAGTAGCACGGAAATAGAAGATGCGCAGTGAACGGTTTGCATCTGATATACATCCGCTAGGCTTCCTATGAACATCCCCTTTAACATCCCTGCTACATACTACCCACGTCCGTTCTTTTCCGTTCTGTTTATGCAAATTTTCACCACTTTTTGGAGCAGATGACAACAGATGGAGCCACCCCCGAAATTTTGCTCATCTGCTGTGTCCTTTATGCATACGTTTTGCATCCGTCGGCCGGTGGGACCTAGCCTTAAGCGGCAGGATCACATGACAATTACATTAGTTAAGTATGGACTACCTGTACGTAGCTCTCCGTGAGCTTAGCAAAGCCATCTGCTGCTTTTCCTGGGACTAGATTCTCTGCTCATTTTGTGGACAGAGAAATTGAGTGGTGATTTCTCTAGAGGAAATAAATGTTCTAACAATTTTTTAGATGCAGGTTCCTTCCACAGTTGCACGGTGGGAGGAGGCTATGTGTATGCTTGCTTAGATCAGGGATGTCCAACCTTGGCAACTTTTAAGACTTGTGTATTTCAACTCCTAGAATTCCCCAGCCAGCATGGAATGCTGGGAGTTGAGGACCACAGGTCTTCAAAATGCCAAGGTTGGACATCCCTGGTTTAGATATTCATATACCAAACATTCTACTAGTTATACAACTTAATTATTTATACAACATATAAAATATTTAAAATCCTAGAACAAAATCTGATGCTCTCCTATGGGATTTAATAGCAATGTGGGAAGCCAGAGATTTTCAGATCTCTAGGGACATAATTGTTCAGTAAAAGACAGGATATTCACATGCACAACATTGGCCTCATCATTAAATAAATACACAATGACTATTGTTCACTCTTGAGAGTTTGGACAACCTTCTGTTCTGGTTTTTTTTAAATAAGTTTTTAAGCAAATTCCCTTTCATGCAAATGTGGTTAATTTTAGGAATGCATATCAGTTATTTAGGTTTCAGCAGACCTTCCATCTCTCAGAACTTATGGAAATGAATATTCTCTCCATCTCCCTTTATATATAGGCTGTCCTATATAATGACCGTTCTGTTCTGGAGAACCATCATGCGGCGGCTGCATGGAATCTTTTCATGTCCAGGCCAGAATATAATTTTTTAATCCATCTTGATCATGTGGAGTTCAAGCATTTCCGGTTCCTTGTCATCGAGGCCATTTTGGCCACTGATCTGAAGAAGCACTTTGATTTTGTAGCTAAATTCAATGCCAAGGTAAACATGATCCCTGTATCTTATTAAGGTTCTTTATATAAGAGCCTAGAAAATCAGCAAAGGGATAAACATGGACTAAATGGAAGGGCTTAATCATACAGTGTTGCAAGAATAGTAATCTGGAACCAAGCTACTCACACAAGTAAAGAAAGAGTGTGGAGAAGAGTAACAAAGAGGGTTAGCAGCTTAAAAACTAAATCTTATGAAGAACAGCTAAAATGATTTGGTATGTTTAGCCTAAAAGAAAAGAAGGATATATTATTTGTTTGTTTTTCCCAAAAGTGTTTTTTCAAAAGGCAACTGGACTGTTTTTTCTTGAAAAGAGTCCAGTTGCCTTTTGAAAAAGCACTTTTGAGACAGTTGTGACCTGGATGACTGAGAATCTCCATAGACATGTTTGTTTGTTTGTTTTTAAATTAAAAAACCACCCACTTGAGTGAGCTCCAGAATCACTTAACTAGTAACACAACAGATCAAATTGGATTGCAAATAGATGTAGAAGTTTATAAAATTTAGGTCTGTTTCGCAATGGGGAAAGTTATGATTGTTGAAATATATTTGCCAGTATACAACTAAGGGGGTAATAGTATGTGTTTTTGTTTTTTTGTCTTCTCATCCAAGAAGCTTTTTCAGTTCTCAGTTCAGAAGAAGCTTCAGTTCTGAAGAAGTTTCTTGGATGAGAAATGAAACATCTTCAAGGAAAAACAAAGGAAATCCAGTTGCTTCTTGAAAAAGCAGCTTTGGGACATAGAAGGAAAAGTGGAGGGAAGAATAAGAATGAGAAAGTCAGTCAAATCCAAATTACTGTGGTGGGCAGATGTTAGGGCTTCCCTGAAGCTAGCCTTTCTCCAGCAGACTCCCCGGTAGATAAAGTGTTCTTCCTTCCTTCCACCAAGTCTTATCAGAAAGGAGCTGCAACCAAGAAGATTACAGATAAAAGAATAATGTTATCAAGTTCAAGACTATCATATTCCATAAAGAATCTGAAGAAGCATGATTCAGATAACAGAATGAGAGAATAACAGAATTGTAAGTGACTTTAGAGGTCATCTAGTCCAACCTCCTGCTGAAGCAAGAGACCCTATACCAGGGATGTCAAACTCAAGGCCCACGGGCCAGGGTGCTTAAATCTGACATGTAGGGCCGGTCTGGAAATATCAAAGGACTGGCCCGCTATGCCTCTGGTGGCCAAAATGGGGCACATGTGCCACCCCATGGCCCATTTTTAGATTCCCTATCTTCCAGCAGCACTCTGCCAGCCAAAAACGGGCCCGTCTCCCCCTCCTTCCCTCCCAGCCACCTGGCCTTCAGAGGAGAACTACAATGCTCAAAGAAATCCAGTTTGACACCCCTATTTTGGACAAATAGTTACCCAGTCTCTTCTTAAAAATCTCCAGTAATGGAGCACCCACAACAGAACCAAAGCAGAATCTGATCTGATTAGTACATGTATGGGAGGAAGACCAGAAATTGCTAGGGCTAGAAGCTAGATAGAGAAGTTTAAAAAGAAAACGATGATAGTAATAAAGCAGTATAGTGGTACACCAAAGAAATGCATAATACACCGAAATAATAATCCCTACACAGGAAAGGGTTCTTGTGCAATATACATCATGTTCACTTTTGGAATTGCATTGTATGTTTTGTCACAACAAAGTAATACGTTACCTGCCAGGTGAATGATGATGCAGGCATTGATTGGACAAACGAGAACGACCGATTATTGGTTTGTCAGATGTGCATCAAACTGGCCGATATCAATGGTCCAGCCAAGTACAAAGATTTACATCTAAAGTGGACAGACGGCATCGTGAATGAATTTTATGAACAGGTGAGAAGATACAGTTGCTGTGAACAACTTTTTCTTAACTACCTTATGAATAATGCCTATCATTTTAGTCTTTAGTTTATTTTCCAAGTTTTGAGAATGGCAGGGACTTTGCTTTGGACAATTCACAATAACAAAGGCAAATTATTCCCATAAACCATAGTAAACCAGTTTCTCATAATCCATTCTTCTAAATAATCAAATATTTTATTTCCGTGTTTCAAAACTTTAAAATGCAAAAAAAAAGAACCCCAAAACAAAACCCACCCAAAACAAAACCCACACCTAAGCATGACTTAGATGTCTTTTAAAAAAACCCTCATCCATTATGTACCTTGATCATATAATGGATTTGTTGCTCTGGTTAATGTCTCTTTTCTTTTTTAGGCTGGTTTCTTTCCTTGTAATCAAAAATAGTTCTCTGAATAACCTTCCAATGGTTTACAGTTCTATTTTTAAGAGATATTTAAGGCTACACAAGAGAGCCAGTTGTTCACACAACCCTTCTAGTTCTTGAAGTAACCCGTTTTCAGTGTTCATACAATATTTTGAACACTGGACAATGAGATGGAAGAAAACAAAACAACTGTGTTCAGATTATCACACATAGCCCAATTCCTGGAACAATCTGCTTCCTGGATCCATGTAACATATTGAACCATAAGCTGTCTTAACAGGTTTGCAGAACATGCTAAAACACAGACATAAAAGTACCCCTAAGGTTAAAACTAATGGAGTTTTAATATGTCATTTGAATACAGATGCTTGGTCTTGTAGCAGTTTACTTTACCATGCATATAGCAATAACACTTAGACTTATATACCGCTTCATAGTGCTTTACAGCCCTTTCTAAGCGGTTTAGAGAGTCACCCTATTGCCCCCAGCAATCCGGGTCCTCATTTTACACACTTCAGAAGAATGGAAGGATGAGTCAACCTGGAGCCTGGTGGGATTTGAACTGCCAAATTGTAGGCAGCTGGCAGTCAGCAGAAGTAATTTGCAGTATTGCACTCTAACCACTGTAACAATAATCTTCCTCAATCCGGCTCCTGCCAGGCCTGGGATTCCAACCCCCAAGAATTCCCAGCCAGCATTCCTGAATTTTGGAAATCTGGGTATATCCAACATAACACGTCTGAGGGTTGAGAAAGGGTAGCTTAGCCCCATTAGGGAACTGGAAATCAGCCCAATTGCCTTGGATTAATACAGTGCCTCTTGTTTCCCAAGGGTGATGAAGAAGCCAGCTTAGGTCTCCCCATCAGCCCTTTCATGGACCGCTCTGCTCCGCAGTTAGCAAAACTCCAAGAATCCTTCATCACTCACATTGTGGGTCCCCTGTGTAACTCCTATGACTCAGCAGGACTGATGCCAGGGAAATGGATTGAAGACAATGATGGGTCAGGTGATACAGATGAACACGAAGAGGATTCCCCAGACATAGACTCCTGTGACAGCCATGAAGCAAGTATGTTTGTCCTAGGTTTTTATTTCATTTCATTTGCCTCTGGCCTGCTGGTTTCCCACTAAAAATGCTGCATGTCCACCAGTGGTGGGATTCAATTTTTTTTAAACTACTGATTCTGTGGGCATGTCTTGGTGAGTGTGGTATGGCTTGGTAGGCGTGGCTTGATGGGCATGGCAGGGGAAGGACACTGTAAAATCCCCATTCCTTCCCCACCCTCCTAACCTGCTTTCCAGCTCCATTCTCCTGTGCAAGGCAACCAAAGAAGACCCAGCCAATCAGCTGGGACTCAGGAGGAAGAGAATAGATGGGGATGGGGCCAATCAGAGATAGTTTTTGCCAGTTCTCTGAACTACTCAAAATTTCTGCTATCGGTTTCCCCAGAACTGGTTAGAACCTTCTGAATACCACCTCTCATTTCGCAAAAAGTTATTCTGAGTCAAATTTATGGTTTGTGGCAAGGAGACCAACAAGATAATCAATGTAAAGCAACCTGGCAACATCATCAGTGCTAATCTACTACCATAGCACTGATAATGTTACCTAGTTGGGAAATGAAACATCTGCAAGAAAACAACCAAGCTCAGAGAGCACCGAAGACCCCTCATCTGGATTTCTTGGAAGTATGTTATGTGGGGTTTTGGGTTGTTCTTATAATTATCAGCATTGTCTGATCTAAGATATGATATCAAATTGTAAACCATAAATGGGTAACTACATCTCTAGATGCTGCTCTGCTCTGAGTGTCAAACAAGTTACGACAAAAGACAATTGTCTTTTGCAAACAATTGAAAACACCAGCAAAAGTAAGAAAGAGGGAGAGAAACAGTGGTGGATGGAGAGAGGGAAATCTTGGGGACTGTCAGGAAAGATGTCAGAAAGGAGCTTGTGCCTTACTTTTAATTCGATCCTGCCCATCGTGGCATAGAATGAAGCCCTCAAAAGTATTTGCTTGTGGGAATGTGAATAAATGGATGGGTCTTGTTGTAGACCAGACAGCTTTCTCCAATGTCTCCATGCATTGCTTCCTTTACAACCAATTCAGCTATTAGTTACAGTGAAGTGGCCAATTTAGGTCGTGGGTTTGGGCCATCCTTAAAGGTCAGATTTTTTTTTTAGTGAATTGTTTTTTTAATGAAAAATTTGGCATCTCCACAAGGCCTGTTCCACCATTAAGTAACAAGGTGTTTGCCTCAACTATTTGAACATTCTTCACAAACAACAAATTATGGATTGTTTCATTTAAAGTTACTGGTTTTGCCAAGGAGAAGCACTTTCCTGTCTTTCATGTCAAAATAGCTTCACCGGTTGAAGAGAGATATACCTATCATCTTTAACCAATAGTTAATAATAATAATAATAGTAACAATAATAATGATGATGCCACAAAGAGGGAGGGGTTCAGCTTATTTTCCAAAGCACCGGAAGGCAGAACAAGAAACAAAGGATGGAAACTAATCAAGGAGAGAAGCAACCTGGAATTGAGGAGAAACTTCCTAACACTGAGGACAATTAACCAGTGGAACAGCTTGCCTTCAGAAATTGTGGGTGCTTCATGAATGGAGGTTTTTAAGAAAAGACCAGACAGTCATTTATCTGAAATAATATAGGCCCCCTGCTTGAGCAGGGAGTTGGACTAGAAGACCTCAAAGGTCCCTTCCAGTTCTATTTTGATTGTTTGATTGAATTAATGGGGAGTTTATGGAGAATAGTCTGTTGGGGCCAGCCATTCCCAGGGGACCACACTAGAAAACCCATGCCATGTATATCAGTATTACTTTGATTGTAAAGCAGAATCCTGCAAGTCTGAATGCAC
Source organism: Laticauda colubrina (assembly GCA_015471245.1). Lineage (NCBI taxonomy): Eukaryota > Metazoa > Chordata > Lepidosauria > Squamata > Elapidae > Laticauda > Laticauda colubrina. The sequence goes on along the minus strand of BLBF01000055.1, from coordinate 10,758,349 downwards.
ATCCCTCCTCCCTCTCTTTTTCCTCAAGTGATTTGGGGGGGGCAGGCTTGTCTGAGGTATTTATTCACGTTACATTTTTGCCCTTGGCTGAGACCATTTTCCTGGGATGATTTCATTGGGAGAGGCTCTCTTTCCTGTCCCGCAAGGGTTAGGGTCACTCTCTCTGACCTCTACCTAGAACAGTTTTATGTCCAAAGATTTCCACAGCATGACAGAAATTTATATATTTGCCGCCCAATCTAGCTTTGAAGTGGCTCTAGGCAGCTTCCTTGCTGACTGTGGAGTTTTATCTTCCCCCTGCTCTGGATAGGGTACGAGCATGAACCAAACAAATTAAACTCCTCGGGAGCCAAAAAACTACTTTGATCACACACTGTAGTATCCTGGCTAACATAACATCACAATTTATGAAATAAATAATAATGATGGGTGACTTCCAACAATACCCAGTCCCATTTCGACACATGTACTTACTCCAGTCTTTCTGCATGTTCTGTAACTTTGATTGAGTGACACAGAAGTCAAAGCAGCATTCATTCGTTCAAAATTATACTGAAAAAAATCTGAATTGTTGGGGCAAAAATATCTACATGGTTCAAATTCAGTCTTCCCAAGATCAAGCTTTGAGGTAAGAAATAGTGAGTTGTGTGTAATATACTTCCCTGGTGTCTCCGCCCAGACACTTCAATCTGTCTACATTCAAGACGACAATCACAAACCTATTTAGAATTACAGATTCAGGTGACCTTGGATGGGTAAAGTATTACTCACCAAAGGACAACTCTAGCAAGTCACAGTCGAAAACATGTCTGCAATCACCCCCAAGAAATAATAAGAAAACGGAATATTCTTCCTGGGAGATAGGACATGTAGCACATGTCCATTTTTCAAGGTCCTTGCATTTCCAGAATCTCTCATCACACGATATGAACCAAAGGCAACAAATGGTGTTTCAGTAACTCACAATGAGTATGTGTGAAATGATATCCAGCAAAATGTTTTGTTAGAATAGAATTCTTTATTGGCCACGTGTGATTGGACACACAAGGAATTTGTCTTTGGTGCATATGCTGTCAGTGTACATAAAAAATAAAATACATTCCTCAAGAATCATAAGATACAACACTTAGTGATAGTCATAGGTGACTAATAAGCAATCAAATCATACAAGCAACACCCTTATAGTCATAAGTGGGAAGAGACAGGTACTAGGAAGGATGAGAAGAGTAATAGTAACACAGTCTTAGTAAATAATTTGACTGTATTGTGGGAATTAGTTGTTTAGCAGAGTGATGGCATTCAGGAGAAAACTGCTTGTGTCTAGTTGTTCTGATGTGCAGTGTCCTATAGCAAGGGTCTCCAACCTTGGCAACTTTAAGACTTGTGGACTTCAGCTCCCAGAATTCTTCAGCCAGCTGGCTGAGGCATTCTGGAAGTTGAAGTCTACAAGTCTTAAAGTTGCCAAGGTTGGAGACCCCTGCCCTATAGCATCATTTTGAGGATAGAAGTTGAAACAATTTATGTCTAGGATGTGAGAGGTCTGTAGATATTTTCACAGCCCTCTTTGACTCATGCAGTATACAGGTCCTCAGTGTATACTGCACAACTGTTGTTGTTTTAACCATTCAGTCATGTCCAATTTTGGGTAACATTATAGGCAAATGGTCTCGATGCTGTTTTGTCAAGCAAAGCTTTCAACTGATGGATGTTCAACATTATATCAGAGTTGATGTCATCAAGCCAACATGTTCTTGGTTTGCCCCTTCTCCCTTGTCCATTAGCCATTCCTAACATCATTGCCACAAAATGTAGGATGTGATTAACACCCTTCTGGCCTCTCTGAAGCCCTGCAAAGTATGGGAGGGGGTATCTCCCAGGAAACCAGAGAGGGTATGTTTTATTATGGAAGGCTGATTCAGAATTGAAGTTCCTTCCGATTAAACCTGGAGGCTTCCTACAGGGAATTGAAAGTTTTCTAAGGAAGGATTGAACTGGATTTGGGCTTTCCCACAGTGAAAAGCTCTTTGTTTGAAGTTGAAAAACTTGAAGGACTCAAGAGTTTGGCTTCCAAAGTGCTAATCTAAGCACACATTTCTTTGACACAAAACATTCCTCAGTAATACTTCCTCCCTAATGTTTTTGTTTCCTTTTATTCAAACTTCTGGAAAAAAAAAGTTCATCATGCAAGTTAGTAAAGACAGGAATGCAGATCTGGGGAGCGGCAGAATCCAAGTGTTTTCACAGAATCTTAGACGAAAGCATGAAAAACCCTTTCACCAAGCAGAAGCAGTTTCTATGCAGTTCAATCGGAAGGTGTCCTCCTGATCTAGAAAAGGCCTGGCATATTCACAGCACCAGAATGTAAACCTTTTGAAGTGGTAGCTTAATCAGCTGAAACTTTAGTTGCTGGTTAACTTAATTCATTTAATTTGTTTCCTTTGCAAGGGTTGGACTAGATCAGGGGTGTCAAACTCAAGGCCCCTGGGCAGGATCTGGCCCACAGAATGCTTAGATCTGGCCTGCATGGCAGACCTAGAAACAGCAAAGGACCAGCCCGCAGTGCCTCTGCCAGCTAAAATGGAGCTTGGAAGCGCTGCGTGCTCCCAAGCTCCATTTTCACTGGCAGAGAGTTGCAGGAGGCCAAAAACAGAGTTTGGGAGCCCGTTTTTGCTAGCTGAGGACTCAGGCCATCACAGGCACTCCCAACATGAGGACGTCAAGCTGGCCATGCCCACTGTGGTCACACCAACTCTGCCCCCCCCCAAGATCAAATATAACCCTGATGAGGTCCTCAATGAAATCAAGTTTGATACCCTCAGACTAGATGATCCTTACATTTATTTCCTCAACTCCTTAGTTCCATGTTATTGTATTTGACTGATAAGTATTGGTCAGTTGGTAAGATTGGCAAGGGATTAATAGGCTGGGCATTGAGGGCAAAGCAAGGTAAAACATGGGACAATAAAAACATGTCATGACCTCATCACACAAAAGTTAGATACAGGAATGGGAAAGATGTGTATTCATTGAAACTGGTTGTCTCATGCCAGACATACAAATTGCTGCTGGACTTTTTTTCACAATTCATTTTGTGATGGAAGGTAAACTGGAGTCCCAGGAGGGAGGGTCTGTTTCACAGAGGGCAAAGAGGCACCAGAGCTTGGATAGTCTGGTAGGTAGGAAGAGAGTTAAGACAGTCCCTCCCTAGCAATCCAGAGTATATCTGTAATTATGTAGAGAATTGCTTTAGTCTGGCAAGATTCTGTCTATAGGTAGGAAACAATAAAGAACCTACTCAGAAGTAACTCCACATGTCATTGTTGGTTTCTTGGAGCCTGACAATTTTGCTGAATTGTATTCAAAATTGGCAACAACTTTTCAGCAATATCCCTCCATCAAACTGTTCCCAACAGAGTTTTCTATTCTAAGTCCTACACATGGTCCTTACTTGCTTTATTGCAGTTAGGCCCTGCCTATTCTTTGTACATTTATGTAGAAGTAAGCCAGGTTTAGTAGACTTTTCTCCCAATGTGAATGAGGCTTTATATTTGCTTATTGCCTTTGGTAGGAAAGAAAAGGAGGAAAGTCTACTGCCAGATAACCCAGCACTTGCTGCAGAACCATCAGATGTGGAAGAAGGTCATTGAAGAGGAAGAGAGGAGAGCTGCAAAGGACAAGCAAAGTGGGGAACCAAGAACGGCATTGCACCCCCCCTCTGAGCAAATAGAGGCTATTAAAGAGGAGGAAGAGGAGAAAGGAAAGGCCAAAGAGGAAGAAGACAAAACAGCTTCAGAAGCAAACCAATGACAGTGACAGGAATTTTGTACAGTATTTGGTGCAAGGACATCTTGCATACCAGTTGTTTTTACAAGCCAGCACAATGTTTAGACACAACACTGTAGAAATATGGGGTAATTCACCTACAGCTGTTTAAGTTTTTTTTCTTTCCTTCCTTCCTTCCTTCCTTCCTTCCTTCCTTCCTGCCTGCCTGCCTGCCTGCCTGCCTGCCTGCCTGCCTGCCTGCCTTTCTTCCCATGAGGTACATTGCTTTCACAGTTCAAACGGCCATTTTTACAAACTTTCAAATATATTGGAGAATTATATATATATAATTATATAAATTATATATATGTTATATAATTATATAAATTATATAATTATATAAATTATATATATATGTGTGAGTGTGTGTGTGTGTGCTGTTTAG
>BLBF01000055.1:10742860-10753338 GCA_015471245.1 Laticauda colubrina | reverse complement strand
ACACACACACAGATATACATATACATATACATATATACATAAAATATTAGCCTGGGTTTATAAGCTGCATATTTTTTTATTTGTTCTTTTTTAAAAAGATGATGATACAATGCTGCCTGTGATATTATTCAAAAAAAAAGGAAAGGGAAGGATTTGAAAATAAGACAATACTCTGTGAAATGAGAAGGCCGTACTGCCCTTGGTTTTTGGTGGGGGTGTTTTTTGTTTTGTCAAAGTGGAATAACTGATTGTGTAAATTAATGGTTGATCCTGACTGCCAGCCTAGATGCGTCTGCAGGACTTCACACGCACACACAAAACAGGAGCACCGCAATTCATGGAGCAAAGGGAAGGATATTCTGCTTTGGAGACAGGCTGTGACACCCTGGGCATGTCACCAACGAAGATTACACACCTCCATTGCAAAGAACTTGCTCTCTCTTTCTCAGCCTGGAGAATTCTGCCTCGGACCTCTTGCTCGTTCTTCCACACAATTCAGTCAAATCCAGACAGAGATGAGCCCACAACAAGACTTCCCATTTCTGGAGCAAGGCACCTCTGTCATTGTTTGGTGGGTCTTGATTGTTTTTCCAAAAAGGCATGTCCCTCAAAGATTTGTGCAACATGCAACTCCTACCTGTATATTGCACAACTGTCTGTGCCACCTCCCTTTCCCCTACTTTGGGTGAGCAGGTTTCAAGCAAGCATCACTTGTTCATCTGCTGATGGTGGTGGCAATTTTCTATGGTGTCTGAAGGAATTTCCTGTTTTTTGAATTGAGGTAGACTTTGGAGAGACGTCTTAGGATCTCTCTCACCGTTACCATCTTTTGTAAGCATTGTTATTCTTTCATGTGTTTTTAAGAGCATCAGACTTTAAAGACGGACCATGAATGAAATGCCAGGTAACTGTTTCTTCTGGAATGCATTGTGTATGGGCTGCGAACCTGGTGCCTAGTGACCTTGGTCTGAGGGGACTCCACTCTTACTTCAAGGGATCCATTCTTCATCAACTTGTTTGTCATAAGCTGATTGCATGTGATGTTGAGCAGTCTGGAGCACAGAGACAATGTATGTGAAACACTGCCTAGGACTCACTGCAGTCCTACACAAAGTCACATGCCCCTTCTAGAAGGGAGGCCTTCAGCTTCTAGAATTTTTTAGACAGCCAGGCCATTGCTGAGGATTCTGGAAGTCACTCTTCTGGAAGGTCACCACAACATTAAGGATGGCTGCCATCCTGCATTTTCCTCCATGATGCAGAGGCCATTTTGTAGATGCAGTGATCCATCTTAATATTTTAGGAAATGTATTTTAGGAAATGCGAAGGAAATGTCACTTATCATTTCTCTGTCCCTTCTACAGCTGCAAGAAATTTCCAAAGAGCGTCATGGTTCTTTAGGACAGCAGTTGGAAAGCGAGGGATCTAGGCCAGGAGTTCCCAATATTGGCAGCTTTAGGACCTGTGAACTTCAACTCCCAGAACTCCCTTTGCTGGCTGGGGAATTCTGGGAGTTGAAGTCCATAGGTCTTAAAGTTGCCAATGTTGGGAACTCCTGGCCTAAACAGATGGAATTGCTTTCTGGCCCAAGGGAAATTGGAAAGCAACTACATAAAACAAGAAAAAGAAACCTTAGCGTTATCCTTCTACCAATAAGGCAGAAATCCATTATGCTGTTGGTTTTCAAGAAAAGTGCATGCTGCATTTTATATTCATTGGCCACATCATAAGTAGACTAAATTCTGCATTGATGTTCTCATGTAGTGATGTTCTCATTAAGGGAAACCCAGTGATCTGACAAGTACCATTTCAGAAGATCTTTCAAATGTCTCCTTTGGAGGTCTATATGTATGAATGCCAGAATGTAAAGAAAAGGGAAACAAACACAATATGACTTGCCTATTTCTCCCATACTCTTTATGTCCTCCGCCTGGGTAGTGTTCAATTTTACTTTTAAAGGTAAATACAATCTCATTCCTCTTTTTGAAATGCAGTTCGGATGGATGATACAGAACTGCAAAAAAAACTTTGATATCAAAGTTTGTCCGCCTTGATTGTATGTCTTGGCAGCTATACAAGCAAGATCCCAATAGGTGGGAAAAATTCACCAGCAGGCTTAGGGCTTCATTAGATGATCAGTTTTCCATTTTTAATGGTTACTTCTTTGCTCACAACTAATTTTTATTAGCCTACATGTAAATACAGACACTGTTGATAGTCAAGGGAAGTTAGGTTGTATTTGTAAAGATAATTAAAAAGAAAAAAACCAGATTTTCCCCTGCTCCCCATATAAAACATAACTGTTTTTGAATTTGACAAATGAAGTCCTGCATGATTGAGAATGGATTTGGAGAAATTTTTTTCTGATCGGTGGGATTATTTAACATCAGCCTTCAGGGACCCTTTGAGTGTAACAAAAGTGCTGCAATTTAGCAGCAGAGCCTAACTGTTCCTCACAGAGTTTGCAGTAGTATGGTAGTACATGTAGCAGGAGATCAGTCTATAACCAAGTGTGCCCTCAACAATATTTCTGAAATGATTGTCCCATTTCCATTTGATTGGTTATGGAGCCAACCCATTTCTCTATCTTACTCATACTTCAGAATGAATTTATTTAGCCTCATTGCTTTTCTCCCAAGCTGGTTTTCTGGAATCTCCTCGATCAGGGGTGTCAAACTCATGTCCTCACGTCATCATCACATGATGTATCTCAACTTTTTCCCCCTTCGTTAAACTGGGTGTGGGCATGGCCAGCACGTGATGCATCCAGCCCGCAGGCCACAAGTTTGACAGCCCTGTCCTAGATTCACAATCTACACCAGGGGTGGCTAACTTTGGCAGCTTTGAGACCTGTAGACTTCAATTCCTAGAATTCCCAATCCAGCCACGTTACAGTCTACAAGTCTCAAAAGTTGCCCAGTTTGGACATCCCTACACAGATTGTTCAGATTGTTGCTGAATGTATTGGGAATGTAGAAACTCGGTTCACATTTTGCCCTAAGCTATAATATGATGGAAGATTGTTGAATAAGCCGTGATTTGCCATGTTTACAATTTGCCTGGAGCCATAATGTGTGTTTTGTGAACCACAACAGCTGGGTTCTGACAATCCACACTGAACCAGAGTTCACATAGATGAGGCGAAGGCTAGATTGAGAGGGAAATTTAGGGTTTCTTAAGATGTGAAACTGATACCTTAAGCTTCTGAGGAATCTTTCACTTTCATTCAAATTTTTTTTAAAAAGAAGATTAGGTGTTTTGGTGCCATCCAGTCTGGGAAACCATGTTTAAAACCAGCAACATCCTCTCCTTCCATTCACTTAGATTAAGCCAGTTCCAACTGAGGTGGGAAATGCACATTAGAATTGGTTAGTAAATAGTTCAGCCTCTCACACTTTTCCCATAACTCAGCAAATGTCTTTGAAATTTTGCAAATAGTTAAAACACTCCCTTCCTGAGAAGGTTATATGTTGGGTAGCAAGTCTTCATGTATAATGTTTTGAGAAAATATCTCAGATTTGTCCCTCATGGCCCTATGACCATAGGGTTATCCACAGAGTACGGCCAAAAAGTCAAGATTGGCTGCTACAACAATGCAATCAATGCTTTGCCTGTTTTTGTGTGTGTGTGTTGTACATATGACGCAAAAGAGAAAAAGGGGGGGTTAGAAACTTTGATTACACCATCACAGCCACCATCTTGATTTTTTTTTAACAATAGCTTGCAGATACCACTGTTCAAGTGCATGTTACAGAGATCATTCTCACATTCTAGTAACGTATGTAAGCTCTCCTTCTTCAAGGATAAACCAGAGTAAATTGCCTATAAATGTGTTCTACATTTGAAACAGAAGTACTTGCTGGATGTTGAGTGCTTTTGTTTTCATGTCAATCTTTTTCCTGTTTAATTGTACTCACCCACATCTAAAGAGGATTGCTTATCTGCTGTTCTTCTCCAGTTCTGATTTTTCTGGGGATTTCTAGCAGATATGAAACTGATCTAAGTACATTTATTAGAGCAGCGGTCCCCAATCTTTCCAGATTGGCAGTCCAGCTCTGGGGTGGTGTGAGTGGGAGATGCGCAGCTCCACAGCTTCACTCATGAGCAAAAGGTGCTTGCACTCACGCACAAAGAAATGTAACATTTACATCTCTGATTCTTGCAATATTCCATGCACAGGTGATGCCTAATGTCCATGAAATTAGGATACATCATCCACTCACCCATCTATCTTATTTGCACCAAAATTAAGAATGATTATCCCCAGCAATCCTTGAAAAATGTGTGTGTATTTGACCATCATAGGAATTAAAGCCAATTTACTCTTGTTTCCCTTGAGACTAGTGTTGATTCCTAACTTGAGAGGTGCACCTTCAGCACATAGTTGTATTTGGGTCTTCTGTTCAATCTGAGCATTCAACAAGTCATAGTGGCTGTTGCTGGAGGGACCCGTTGTTCCAGTTCACTTTGACAAGTTTTGAGTCTTTCAGTCATTGTTGGTTTGTCTGCCCTGTCAAGGTCTCTTCGTAGAGTTGTGGGTTTCACAGTAGAGTTGAAGGTTTCCTCAAAAGCAATACCATGAAGTACTCTTTTTTTCATAAGGGAAAAAGGGGGAGACAAGTGAAGGTGCTCAAGCCAGACCTGAATGTTTCCAAGATCCATTAATTTTTCAAGAGGTGATATTTCAACTAGTGTTGTACTAGTGGTGTCCTTCCACCATGGCCTGCCCTGTTAGCCATGATCTTTGTAAGGAATTGACCTTCTGAACTAGAAGATCCAGGTAGATAGAAGAGGTCTGGAAAGTTGTTGGGCAGCCAATGTTGACTCCCAACATTCTGTGAAGAGCCAAAGCAAAGGAAAGTTGGAAGGTGGTGGAGAAATAGCAATTTTGAAGGACCCATTCTTTACCTGAGTGGTTCTTCACTTTCTTTGGTTTTTTGCTTTTTGTTTAATTTCAAATTGGAAAGAAATGCTGGCATTGAAGAAATTTCTGAAAGAAGTAGTATCTGTGCTTTCATAATAACACTGCTTGCTCCTTCAGTGTCCCACTAAATTCAAATGGGGCTTTAGAAAAAAGGGTTCAGTCATGACATTTTCATACCTCCCAAGTGGAATTGCCAATCATTGTACTGTAGAACTGTACCTCCTGCATTCAGTATTTGTAGATGTCCATTTTTTAAACATGGTCTTCTTTTCACATAATACTACCTGCATTATTTATATTTATATATTGCCAATATTGTTGTAACCAAACTTCTTTAAAACAAAAACTTCAAAAACAAGGCCTTGTAATTTTTTAGGTAATGATCTTTCACAAACTGACTGAAATCTCTGTTGGCTTTTCTCTTCATGGATATCTTGCACTTAAGACATGTAGCAATACTTAATATATTCCCTTCACGAGTATTTGTTAGGTGATTTTTAGTTAATGGCTGATAAATGTTTTGTACAAAATAGATTCTGTACAGGCAGAGAAACAGGAGAAATCTTTTAGATAAATATTATTTATTTTTACTGTTTTGTAAGTTAGACACTATTAATGAAGCTCCTTTTTGCCAGAATTACTGGAAGTGCCTCTTGGTATAATGTATTATAGTAAATATATATTCAGAATTATTAGAGATACTGTGTCACAAAATGAACAACATGGATGTTGCAATGTGAAGAAAAAAACATAAATATAATTCTGTGGTATCATATTGGTGACTTTTTTTTTTCTTAATGGGATTTGTGAACTACACATGGCATCAGGAATGGCATCCGATCAGTAAATGCTCACCTCCACCCAGTCGCCTCGACTCTACTCCAAATTAAGGGATTATAGGGTCGTAAAAGAGTTTGTGATTTATCTTTAATTCCCTCCATAGTCCAGACCAGGGGTGGGCTTCAAAAATTTTAACTACGGGTTCTCTGCCTGGTTTTTGGCCTCCTGCTCCATGTCAAGGGGGGTGTTTGTGCCCTCCCCAGGCTCCGGAGGTGCTCAGGAAACTGGCCCATTTATGGCCTTACCAAACTTCCGGGAAGCCCATTTTTCACCTTCCCCAAGCCTCTGTGTGCGCCCTGCACTTACCTGCATCCAAAACAGGCCACATGGGGACTCCTGGGTGGGGCAGGGTAGGGTGTGATGGGTGGGTCCAACCAGGAGTGGGATTTGGGGGTTTTCCAAACTGCACAGAATCTTAGCTAGAGCTTTCCCAAACCCCTGTGAACCCCCAGCAGCCCTTCCCTGGTCCAGACGTAATAGTATTGGTCAGACTGTAGTTCAAGTCCTCTCATCCAGTCGTGGGTACCAAATTTAAGGAGGTTTCAAAAGAGTTTACCAGATAAGCAATGTTTGTGAGCAGTGGACTGGAAATTTAAACTGAGGGTAGATTAAGGAAGAATTGTCAAGCACAGGAAACTTGGAGCCAAGGCGGTTCAAATGAATACGGGTTTATTGCATTTTATCTCTACAGAAATCTGATCTTCTAATGGTCAAAGCAAGTTGGCAGTAGATAAGGGTCAATGGAATTTAAGGTGGGATGGACTTTTTGATCTCTTGTGGGTGCAAAGAGACTTGAGACAGATGATGCAGACTGATGAAGCTCCCTCCATGGGCTCAGCCTGGTTATCTCCTGAAGTACTAGGTACTGTTTTGATCCAGCTCCCCAAACATGACAAACCCTCTGAAGTTAAATCAATGATTCCTTTATTAGGAGCACCAACAGCCCCGACAAAAGCTTCTCTCTCACCACAGGCTAACAAGTCTATCCAGCAGGGAGATGAATAGTTGTCTGCTATTCATCTCCACCCCCTGACTTTTATCCCCAGAGCTAGGGTAGGGCTTCGCTAGCAGTGGTGGCTCTTCCCAAGGATCAGTCCATGGATTTCCACTGCTCTCCTCTCCTCTGCCTTCTGTGCATCTGCGCACTGGACCCAGGCACTGGACACAGCTGTTCCTCCTGTTCCTCATCAGCCACCTCCAGACATGGGACTGTAGACTCCATCTGAGGGCTGACAGATGGCCCAGGCTCTGCCTCTGTCTCTCTGCCAGCTCCACTCCCTTTCCCCCCTCAGAGCTCTCAGGTTGCCTTGATGCAGGCCCTGACTCCCATGTTGATTTGGTTGCTGGAGGGGCCAGCGGCCAACAGGCCACAACAGGTACACTTAGCCTTAGATGGCAAACCTTTTGGGTTTTATGCGTCAGAAATTCAAACAATTCCCACTTTGACAGAGCGAGGGACAGGAGGAGGAGGAGACCTCTCCAGACATCCTTTGTACTCTCTTCTCTGGATACTCTTCTCCAGAAGTCATACAAGAGGGTCATACTATCATAGTGGCTCTGGAGCCTCCAAAAATTGCATAAGAATCCTCGCCTGGTTTTTGGAGGGCTCAGAGGCTATGCTAGAGTAAGGCCCTCTCCTGTGGCTTGCTGAGCATCCAAGCACTTGGTATGTCAGCAAAACGGCCTGGTGTGTCACCCGTGACACATTTGGCATAGATCTGTGATGGCAAACCTATGACATGCATGCCAGAAGCGGCATGCAGAGCTATTTCTGCTGACATGCAAGAGGTCACCCAGAACAGCCCCACTGTGCATGCATGCACATGCCCCCTGCCAGCCAGCTAATTGTCAGGTATGTGCCACTCATGCACGGGGAGAGATGCACAGGGGGCACTTGCACGGGGTGGGGGACATACTACGCATGCACACAGGTGCATAGCATTGGAGTGTGTACACATGCACAGAGGCACACAGTGCATGTGCAGGGGTCATGCAAAATGCAGGAGTTGCGTGCACATTGAATTAGGGATGGAGGCACACATGGGTGTGTGCGCACACGAGTGTGCATTTTCGGCACACAATGAGAAAAAGGTTAACCATCACTGGCACAGGTCCTCCATCACTACTTTAGCCTGGATGAGGGTTTCAAACATCTGAAAAGACAGTGGCACCAGAAAATATTAGGGAGCATTTTCTGTCATCCTCGAATGGAGAACAGTAAAGAATGATCCTGATTAAGAGGTATTCAATGTCTGATTTTATATCAGAAAAAAAAAATAACAATAAGAAGAGTTCAGCACTTGAACCAAGGAAGTTGGTGGGCTCCCTTTATTACAGCCTTTGACCCAAAAACATAACATTCATCAAACATGCAGATCAAGCATATATAGAAATATACCTGAACATCTGCAGATATGAATAAAACACTTCTGTGAAATCAAATTGTCCACTTAGGTAGCAACACTGATTGACAATCAATTTCACATGCTGTTGTGCAAATGGAATAGACAACAGGTGGAAAGCATAGGCAGGTAGCAAGACATCCCCAATAAAGGAGTGGTGCTGCAGGTGGTGACCACAGACCACTTCTCAGTTCCTATGCTTTCTGGCTGATGGTTTGGTCACTTTTGAATGCTGGCAGTGCTTTCACTCTAGTGGTAGCATGAGACGGAGTCGACAACCCACACAAGTGGCTCAGGTGGTGCAGCTCATCCAGGATGGCACATCAATGTGAGCTGTGGCAAGACGGTTTGCTGTGTCTGTCTGCATAGTGTCCAGAGCATGGAGGCTCTACCAGGAGACAGGACTAGTATGAGGAGACGTGGAGGAGGCCGTAGGAGAGCAACAACCCAGCATCAGGACCGCTACCTCTGCCTTTGTGCAAGGAGGGACAGGAGGAGCACTGCCAGAGCCCTGCAAAATGACCTCCAACGGGCCACAAATGTGCATGTGGCTGCTCAAACAGTCAAAAACAGACTCCATGAGGGTGGTATGAGGGTCCGATGTCCACAGGTGGGATTGTCTTACAGCCCAACACCGTGCAGGACGTTTGGCATTTGCCAGAGAACACCAAGTTTGGCAAATTCACCAGTGGCACCCTGTGCTCTTCACAGATGAAAGCAGGTTCATACTGAGCACATGTGACAGACATGACAGGGTCTGGAGACGCTGTGGAGAATGTTCTGCTGCCTGCAACATCCTCCAGCATGACTGATTGGCAGTGGGTAAGTAATGGTGTGGGGTGGCATTTCTTTAGGGGGCCGCACAGCTTTCCATGTGCTCGCCAGAGGAAGCCTGACTGCCATTAGGTACCGAGATGAGATCCTCAGACCCCTTGTGAGACCATATGCTGGTGTGGTTGGCCCTGGGTTCCTCCTAATGCAAGACAATGCGAGACCTCATGTGGCTGGAGTGTGTCAGCAGCTCCTTCAAGACGAAGGCATTGATGCTATGGACTGGCCGGCCCATTCCCCAGACCTGAATCCAATTGAGCACATCTGGAACATAATGTCACACTCCATCCACCAACACCATGTTGTACCACAGATAGTCCAGGAGTTGGGAGATGCTTTAGTCCAGATGTGGGAGGAGATCCCTCAGGAAACCATCCGCCACCTCATCAGGAGCATGCCCAGGCGTGCATACAGGCACGTGGAGGCCACACACACTACTGAGCCTCGTTTTGACTTGTTTTAAGGACATTACATCAAAGTTGAATCAGCCTGTAGTGCTTTTTTCTACTTTAATTTTGAGTGTTACTCCAAATCCAGACCTCCATGGGTTGCTAAGTTTGATTTCCATTGATAATTTTGGGAGATTTTGTTGTCAGTACATTCAACTTTGTAATGAACAAAGTATTTAATAAGAATATTTCATTCATTCAGATCTAGGATATCTTATTTTGTGTTCCCTTTCTTTTTTTTTAGCAGTGTATTTTCCCTTTAATATGTCTCTTCACGCTTTCATTTTTTTAAACATCATTAATTTTAATTCTTAAATGTTTTAAAACAGGGGTGTCAAACTTGATTTCATTGAGGGCCGCATCAGGTTTGGGTTTGACCTCAGGGGCCAGGGTGGGCGTTGCCAGGATGGGCATTGCCAGCTCGACATCACTCGTGTTGGAGTGCCTACAAGGTCCCTTCCAACTCTGTTAATCTGTATCTGTACCTAAGCTTAACCAGAACTTCAAATTACATCCCGACATCAGCTGGGAGTCAGCACAGCTCATAGAACGAAAGGGTAACCTGGTCAAGAACCACCCATAATTGCGCCCACACCATCGCATTGTTGAGCAATTGTAGCTTCCTAATTAAAACATTCAAATAAAGTATATTCAACAAAGAAGGTACGTCTTTTTTTTTTTTTTTTTACCAACCGGAGGAATAGGAGTCAAACATACCTTTTTCGGGAATGCATTGTACACCTTGGAAGCACACCCAAGAAGATCCTCTCCACAAGAAGGTAAAGTCTCAGGCATTGGGAGCACTTTTCAAAGTACTTTTCTGCTGCTCTGAGTAGGCATAGTGGGAGATGACATCCTGGACAGAGCAAAAGTCTGAGCCACTTAGGCCTTGATATGCCAGAACCCATATCCTGAATTGTATCAAGTAGCCAATGGACTCCCAATGCAGATCATTCAGAGGATAGGATAGGATAGGATAGGATAGGATAGGATAGGATAGGATAGGATAGGATAGGATAGGATAGGATAGGA
>BLBF01000055.1:10667969-10696456 GCA_015471245.1 Laticauda colubrina | reverse complement strand
TAGAATAGAATAGAATAGAATAGAATAGAATAGAATAGAATAGAATAGAATAACAGAGTTGGAAAGGATCTTGGAGGTCTTCTATTCCAAATCCCTGCTTAGGTAGGAAACCCTGCACCATTTCAGACAAATGGTTACCCAAACACTTTTTAAAAGCTTCCAGTGTTCAAGCATTTACAACTTCTGGAGGCAAGTTATTCCACTGATTAATTGTTCTATCAGAAAATTTGAGGGGCTCCTACAAAAATGAGGGAGTCAATCTATTTTCCAAAGCAACAAAAGTCACAACAAGAAACAGTGGATGGAAACTTACCAAAGAGAGAAGCAACCTTGGTCTAAGGAGAAATTTCCTAAGGGTGAGACCAATCAACCAATGGAATAGCTTGTCTTCAAAAGTTGTGGGTGCTCCATCACTAAAGGCTTTCAAAAAGAGTGAAGGAACTATATCCCAAAAGGACAGTGCCAGGAACCACTAAAACAATGCAGAAAACTTAAAACAGCCATTCCCCTTTTTTAAAAAAAAGTGAACCCCAAAGCAAATGCAGCAGTTGAGAGGGAAACTAAGAGCAGCCATTCATGCTAACTGAAAGCCTTGGCATGTTGCCAAAAGCCATTAACCCTTCCAACTCTATTATTCTATGTTCTCTATATTCTAAATTCGGTGCTTCACAGCAGAAACAATACAGCTGGTTGGACCACACATGCATTTAAATTCATGGTCTGTATGATCAAGCTGCATCATTGTCTTCTCCTGTATCTTTTCCCCCAGGAAGAAACAAGAAGTACCTAACATTGCAGTAGCTATAAAAGGTCATGGGGAACTCCAGGGCATATCAGCTGATCACAAAAGTGTTACTTAATACTCTTTATAATGAAAATGTTTGCAATCTTGTCCTTCTTCCTGAAGGGAAGAGGTTAATCCCATCCCTAGATGGGTGATTGGTGGGTTTTCCTGCCGTAATTCTGTCAGTTTCTGTTGTTTATTGACTTGATTCAGCTCCAGCTGCAACTGTTAAGTGGTTCTTGTCTGTCTGCCTGGAGATATTAATGAAAGGAGATAGAGGGGGGAAAAAACTCTTGCACTTTATTTTTAGCTGGTTCTCCGAACTCCAGAAGTAATTAACTAATGGTTTGGGTGAATTGGTGAGAACCGGCTGAATACCATCACTGCTTCCAGATAAAGACATGGTATTTCCAGGACTGGCATTCTGGTGTCATCCTTCTGCCATCAGAGATTTGAGACTGCAAGCTCTTTCAAAAGATTTTTGGATTAATCTTCAGAACCAAAACTGGAGAAATGTCATTTCAAAATAATAGGTGGTCCTGAATGAATCTTCTGGCAATCTGGTTTAAAAACACACAACTCAAGCAACTTCTTGAACACTTGTGGCTGATCTGAGTTGTTGAAAGCTGTTCTGCTTTGGGAGAAACAAAGATGAGATCTTGCAGTCTTAAACTGTAACAGTGTCATCTTTTGGAAGATTCCATTGTCATTTCTTTCTAGGAGGTGGGATCAATCCATGGGTCAAGAAAACTGACATTTTCATCCCCGCAACAGGGGAATTGATCTGAATATTCCACCAAATTGCTCTCTTCAAGATACATTAGAACAAGGGTCTTCAAACTTGCCTAGTTTAAGACTTGTGGACTTCAACTCCCAGAATTCCTGAGCTAACGTGACTGGAGGAGGAATTCTGGGAGTTGACTTCCACAAGTCTTAAATCTGTCAAGTTTGAAGACCCCTGCTTTTGAATGAAAGCTTATCTTTCTATATTTTCCAGTCCCCTTGAACAAATCAATCCATCTGCTAGCCAGTAGATAAACAATAACTGAACAAAACCCTGACCTTTGATTACCTTGTGTGGCATAGCCATAAACATCCCAAAGTTCAAAGTTGAATCTTTTTTGTAGCTTTTAGCTTATATAATTGGAGGAAAAGATGATGTTGACAAAATGGATAATATTTAAGCAATTATCAGCTAGGGAGGAAGAGAGGAAGGAAGGAAAGAAGGAAAGAAGGAAGAGAAAGGGAGAAGGGAAAAAGAGAGGAAAGAAGGAAGGAAGGAGGAAAGAGAAAAAATAAAGAAAGAGTAATAGAAGGAGGGAGGGAAGATGGGAAGGATGGAAGGAAGGAGCATGGGAGGGAAGGAGAAAGAGAGGAAGGAAGGAGAGAAGGAGGAAAAAAGAGAGGAAGAAAAGAGAGAGAAATGAAAGGAGGGAGGGAAGAAGGGAGAAAAGGAAGGAAGGATTTAGTTTTCCTTGGTTTTTTATTTGTTTACTTTTTATCTGTGGTTTGTCAGTGTATGTATTGTGGGTTTATGTTCTTTCTATTGGTTGCTTTCCTAAGCCACCCAGCCACGTCTCTAGTGATTCACTTTACAACTGGGGCAACAAAAGGTTGTAAAATGGGGCAAAATGTCACTTAACATATGTCTCACTTAGCAACAGAAGTGTTGGGCTCAACTGTGGCCATAGGTTGAGGACTACCTGCATACAATTTTAAAATCACACTTTGCCATTGAAAGTGGCTAAAAGCACTGACCTCCTAAGTTTCCTTTTTGGTGGTGGGATGGGATGGAGAGAAAACCCAGACTTATTCTTGGAAGATCATGAATCTGTCAAGGGTTGGGAACATTAGTCTCATTTTCAAGAGGAAATTAGAGTTCTCTTTTTTTTTCCTTCCTTCCTTTCTCCTGCCCTCTCTCTCAATTCCATCTATTCTCAGGTTTTCATTGCTGCCCTGGCATTTTCATATTTTAGTAAAGCATTTGCTGGGACCACGATGAAAAGTTCCTTCACGCAACTGGAAAGGAGATTTGGCATTGCTTCTACTACTGCTGGCTTCATTGATGGAGGCTTTGAAATGGGTAGGTGGAAACTGAAACCAGGAAGAGGTTTAGCTGTGGATGGAGAGCTTGAGATCATAGGTATTACATTGTTGGAAGAAATATCCTTCCGGGTTCAGTTCCAAGTGGGGGAAAAGAAACACTGGAAACATGGAGGCTATTTGGAAAGATGGTTTAATGGTGGACTGGATCACATGCCTGGGAACTCCTGGGTGGAGAAAAAAGGGCTGATATGCTGAGAGTCCCTTGGTTTTATGCCCTCTATTGGGATTTGAATTTAAGCTTGTGTTCTGATTGGTCATCAGACTCCCATGGGCCATGCAGGGGCAACTCTGTAGGCTGTCCTGAGCCCCAGGGTTGGTTGAGCTTTGCTGGATGATGATGCAGTGAAAGAGCTTTGGGCAATTCCTATTATGGCTCTACCTGAAGTTGATCTTTGTTGTGTAAACTAGACTGACCCTGGCCTTAATAGCCCATTAACAAAGGTTGGGAGGGAGCTGAGTTTCTGCCTCTCTGAGTTTCCACTTCTCTTTTAGGGGAAATATTTTGCCTTTTTAGTATAACCTAAAACATTTCATTTTCTAGGAGAGAGGTGGTTTTTAACTTCCAGCAACATTATTGACCTCTGTTCTCTGGATTGGGAGAAAAGGCTCTAAAATCGATTGGTATCCAGGGACCCAAGAACTACCTTGGTCTTCATCTATCACAAGATTTTGACAGCTAGAATTCAACGTCATTCAGCAATTGTCATGCCCTAGTTTATTTGTTTAGCATATAAATTTAGTGTATAAGTTTAGTATAAATGTATATGTTTAGCGTAAGGCCTTGGTAAGACCACACTTGGAATACTGCATTCCAGTTTTGGTAGCCATGATATGAAAAAGATGTTGAGACTCTAGAAAGAGTGCAGAGAAGAGTAACGAAGATGATTAGGGGACTGAAGGCTATAACTTATGAAGAATGGTTGCAGGATTTGGGTTTGGCTAGTCAAGAGAAAAGAAGGACTAGAAGTGACATGATAGCAGTCTTCCAGGATTTGAGGGATTGCCACAAAGAGGAGGGGGGTGTCAATTTATTCTCCAAAGAACCTGAAAGCAGGACAAGAAGCAATGGATGGAAACTAATCAAGGGGAGAACCAATCAAGAAATAAGGAAAAATTTCCTGACAGAACAATTAATCAATGGAATCAAGGAGAAAAGCAACTTTGAACTAAGGAGAAATGTCCTCATGGTAAGAAGAATTAAGCAATGGAAAGGCTTGCCTCCAGAAGTTTGGGGTTTTAAGGAGGTTTTAAGAAGAGATTGGACAACCATTTGTCTGAAGTGGTATAAAGTTTCCTCCTTGAGCAGGGGGTTGACTAGAAGACCTCCAAGGTCCCTTCCAAGTGCTATAAGGTCTCCTCCTTGAGCAGGGGATTGGACTAGAAGACCTCCAAGGTCCCTTCCAACTCTGTCATTCTGTTATTCTGCATGGCATCATGACCTAATGGAGAGCTTCTATATTATCTTCTCAGGAAATTTGTTGGTGATTGCCTTTGTGAGTTACTACGGGGCAAAATGTCATCGGCCAAAGATCATCGCCATTGGTTGCTTTATCATGTCTTTGGGGTGCTTTTTAATGGCATTGCCTCATTTCTTCATGGGATAGTAAGTATGAGAGACCGAGAGTGAGAGAAAATGAGATCTTTTTCAATTCCCTTCATAGATTGTCTTTACTGTAAAGGTTTATAAAATATCTATGTGGGACCCATAAGAAACTCTACCAGTTATATGAGCGAATCATTTAGATTTGTCTCATCTAGGGAGGATGACTTTAGCCCAGGGGTCCCCAAACTATGCTAGCTGAGGAAATCTGGGAATTGAAGTCCACAAGTCTTAAAGTTGCCAAGTTTGGAGACCTCTGCTTTAGTGGAACCCCACTACGCACAACTGTCCTGCATTGATGCCAAACCAGAAGTCTTATAACATTCTTGACTGTAAATCCAAGTTGACAAAATAGAATTACTGTGAGCCTGGTTATCCAGCAGAAATGTAATGGAATGCGTGGATGGCCTTGGGGGTCAATGGAAAGAGGTTTTGTGTAAGGAGCAGAAGGAGACTACTCACCAGGGCCAACTCACCTGGATTAACTCTACCACAGGACAATTCAATAATTCAACAATTCTATTTAATTACTCAAAATAATTTTATTTTATTTTTAATTTTTGTCATTCACATTTCTCTCTCTCTCTCTCTCTCTCTCTCTCTCTCTCTCTCTCTCTCTCTCACTCTCTCTCTCTCTCTCTCTCTCTCTCTCTCCTCCACCATTTCTTTGATATTAATGTAACTTTTGTCCTGCAGTGAGTTGTCCCAGGGCAAATTGGCAATGGGACAACTCACCGTAATGAGTTGGCTGAAACAAATTGACTGCGTGTCAACTCATGAAATATTTCTATGGTCTTTTTAGAGTTGGGAGGGGTGGACAGCTTGCATTCCATAAATGTTTTCAAAGATAGTAACTAGATAACTGAAGTTTCTGCCGTGCAAAATCCTAACTGGAGAGTATGATTGATGATTCTGGGCTATGGATGTGTCCCATTGGAGAATATGAATTAAGATGCAGCCAGGGGGTGGAGGAAAACCCAGGTCAAGGGTGACAATGAATGATGTGTCTCAGAGTCAGCCACACCCAGGCAGTGCCGGCATGTTTACTCCTAATAAATCTTCTTTAAGTTTTGGAAGTTTGGCTCGAGACTCGTGATCTAAATGGGGGTAACTGCCGGAGCCCTGACATTGTTGTGGGTTGGCTGCAGCTAATTGTCCTTGGAGGCAAGAGAGGGAGAAAACTTCAATGATCAATGGTCAGAGAAAGAAACTTAGGAAGAATCTGCTATAGTAAATAGGGGGTTAAAAGTGGTAGTGGGAAGTTTGTCCATTTAGACTTGCAAGATTGATATGGATAAGTGTCTTTCTTTGCATATTTATAGACGCTTCTTCAGTAAAATCTACAACTATAAAATTGTCAAAACAATATAAAATTATAAAATAAACCACAACTAACCATGATATTCATGTTAACAGTGAACTATATATATATTTAAAAATACGAAATATGTCTTATTTTTTCAGCCAGAGAAAGGGTACCTCTAAACAGGGGTGGGCTTCAAAAATTTCAGCAATGGGTTCTCTGCCCAGTTGCTGGGTGGGCGTGGCCTAGTCAGCCTCCTGCATCACAGCGAGAGGGCCGTTTTCACCTTCCCCAGGCTCTGAAGGCTTTTCTCGAACCTCTGGGAAGGCAAAAATGGCCTCTCTGGGCTCTGGAGGCCCACTGAAGGCCAGAAACAGGCTCATTTTCAGACTTCCAAGACTTCTGGGAGGCTCATTTCCCCCCTTCCTGAGCCTCCACACAGACCCTGAACTTATCTCGGCATCCAAAATGGGCCACGTGGAGACTCCTGGGAGGGGAGGGGAGGGGAGGGGTGGGCAGGGTCAGCTGGGGTGGGATTTGGCAGTTCTCTAAACCAACCATAACGTTAGCAAGAGATCCACCTGAACCTGAGCAAACCCATAGCAACTCACCCCTGCCTTGAAATGTATTTGTGCGCACACTAGGATTAACCTCTTTCTTTTCCAGTTATCAATATGACACAATATCCTTCACATCAAATAACATCTCCAGTTTCTCTCCCTGCAAATTAAATCCCCAGGATACGCTCAAGATAAAAGGGTCAGGTAAGAATAATCAATTGTTCTGACCTGTCTTTTGAATAGCTGGTATAAAGTTGCCAGCAAATCAAAATGTTATATGCTAATTCTTTACTTTGTTGCAACATATTATGTATCTTACCCAAAATTATAATTTAATGTTTTCATACTCATATGTCATATTTGCTCAGGCCACTGAGTGGGCATAGTGATGCCAGACCATTAGAAGTTTCCTTCAGATAATACCATTAGGTGGTGATGGTGACTCCGATCACTCCATGAGAGGTAAAAGGGAGCAGTTAGACATGGGATTTCTTCATGGAGAAAGACATGATCTTTAGAAATAGTATTGATTGAAGCATAATCAACAAATTTGCTCCAAAATGATCGATTTGGGTTATTTCAACAGAACGATTCTCTTAATTTCACCTATTTTGGTGACCCTAATCTTTTATTAATTAGCTAATTGTGGCTTGTCATCAGAGGATATCAGTCTCTCGCATTAAACAAAGAAATATATCATGGATTTTAAAAATCAAATATACATATGAGAACCAGAAAAATGGACTCCATTACAGTACACCACTGCATGTAGTCTGCTCTTGTCAATCTGCCTTTGAAAGTTGAGTACACAAAGTGGAAAGTTCCTTTTTAGAATGAGCTTACATTAGAAAATATAGATGTAGTGGTGGAAACTATGCTCAAATCTATAGAAAAAGTAGTGGAACATGACCCAACTAAAGTAACAGTATAGCTGACTGGATTTATCCTGACTTGAGTATCATTATTTGGATGCACCCAACTATGGAAACATCCAGGAAATAGCACTGTAGTGTCATTGCTTCTGGTACTGCTTAATACTATAGAATATCTCTTGATGGTTAGGCACTATGGTGATAATAGATTAGATTATATTAGCCTGTTTCCCCAAAAATATGACCTACCCTGAAAGTAAGTCCTAGCTTGATTTTTACATGTGCACCCAATATAAGCCCTACCCCCCCCCCCAAATAAGCCCTAATTAAGATCCCACCCATCCAGAGTGCATGGGTAAAAATTAAGCTAGGGTGGGGGTGGGGGGTCGGGCTAACCTACTACATACCTTGGACAGTTGTAGCCAGACCTCACACACCCCGACACCTCCCTTGCTGGACCATTTCTTCTGCAGCCAGCAAGGATGGCTTTCCTTAAGGCCTCTGTAGCTGGTAACAAAGTTCTGGATCAGTCCAGAGCTCTTTTTATAGGCTGAAGAGGCCTTCAGTAAAGCCTTGCCAGCTGCAGAAGAAGTTCCTGAAGGCATCTGACAGTGAAAAGGAAGCCAGGGGCAACATGCACAAATGAGGTTAGTCAGTGGATGACATCCCCCCAAAATAAGACCTGGTGCCTTTTTTCTGGCAAAAAAAATATAAGTCAGGATCTTATTTTGGGTGAAACTCAGTATAATAGATTTATTTGGTCAAATGTGATTAGACACACAAGAATTTGTCTCCAGCGCATAAGCTCTTTGTGTACATACAAACCAACAAAATAATCATAATCATTAATAATGATACCAATAACAGAAGGTAGTAGGAAAGATTAGAAGGATCATAGAACTGTGAAATTAGGTGTTCAGGAGAGTGATGACATGAGGAGAAAATTTGTGTCTTCTTGTTTTGGCAATGCCCTATAACAACATCCTGAAGGTAGGTTGTGAAGATGTCTGTAGATATTTTCCCAGCCCTCTTTTTGGCTTCTGCAATATACTGGTTCTCAGTGAATAGCAGGCTGGTTGCCATTGTTTTTTCTGCAATCCTAACTATCCGTTGAAATCTGTACCTATCCTGTTTGGTTGCGATACCAAACCAGACAGTTATAGAAATACAAATGATAGAGTCATATATTATTGCTAGTCATATATTATCATAAGCACATTTTTATTCTATTATACCTCCATCTATGGTTTCACCACACTTATTATTTTGCACTCTGGACTGTAGTAGTATGACAATTTGTGTTTTTTTAGCAAAAGGTATGATGCACATAATGACTTTTCCTGCCATTATTGTTATTCTTTGCAGACTGTGCCCATAAAATTGTGACATCTTATGCATGGATTTTCGTCTTGCTGGGGAATATGCTACGTGGAATTGGAGAAACCCCAATTACTCCTCTGGGCATATCGTACCTCGATGATTTTTCTAGAGAAGAAGATGTTCCTCTATATATCAGTAATGACCAAAATGCTTGTCTGTCAAATCCTGATCTGAACTTAATGATACCGAGGCAATGTTCAAGCTGGGATAGTTCAAACTGGTTTTCCTACTTCTCAGCAAGTTGGGAAAATTCCTAAATTATCAAATACCAAATTTAGGTCACAACAAATTATATTCATTATTGGATGTAGTAGAAATTGGCATTCATAAATCACATTCCCATGGAAAGCTGAAGGAAAAAAAGCCAACACAGTCCTAGGCTGCATTAATAGAGGGATAGAATCAAGATCATGTGAAGTGTTAGTACCACATTATAAGGCCTTGGTAAGGCCACACTTGGAACACTGCATCTAGTTTTGGTCACCGTGATATAAAAAAGGATGTTGAGATTCTAGAAAAACTGAAGAAAAGAGCAGTAAAGATGATTACAGGATTGAAGGCTAAAACATATAAAGAATGACTGGGTATGTCTAGTATAATTATAGCAAGGTTCCAACATTAAAGGGGCTATCACAAAGAAGAGGGAGTCAAGCTATTCTCCAAAGCACCTGAGGGCAGGACAAAAAGCAATGAGTGGAAAATAATCAAGGAGAGAAGCAACCTAGAACTAAGGAGAAATTTCCTGACCGTTACAACAATTAATCAATAGGACATCTTGCCTCCAGAAGCTAGAGGTTTTTAAGAAGAGATTGGACAGCCATTTGTTTGAAATGGTATAGGGTTTTCTTTCCTGCTTGAGCAGGGGGTTGAACTAGAAGACCTCAAAGTCCCTTCCAGGGCTATGAACGCATGCCTTTTTATTAGCTCAGCTGTGAAGACATCGTACAGTATTTGATATGAAGCAAAGATGCTCTCCACCTAATACATCTCTAGATCAGGGATCTCCAAACTTGGCAATTTTAAGACTTGTGGACTTCAACTCCCAGAATTCTTCAACCAGCTATTGTGGCTGAGGAATTCTGAGAGCTGGAGACCACAAGTCTTTAAAGTTGCCAAGTTTGGAGAGTCCTGCTCTAGATGAAGGCTTTCTTGCAATTCTACTGATAACAGATTTTCCACTGTCTTTTTCCAGGATATTGTTTCAAATTCTTGGGCAGTCTCCCATCCAACTACCAACCACACCCAACCCTGTTTAGCTTCTGAGATAGGTACAGGTCTTTCTCTTCTAAGAACATTAGCACTCGTCTTTAGCTTCAGAATGGTATCGCTGATCTTATGAGAGGGAGGAACAAGGTATTTAATGTATATCTTTGCAGCTTCCTTTTTCATTGCATCAAATATTAGAAGTCTGGTTTGGACTAAACAAAACAGTGAAGAATATACATAACATAAGCTAATTTTTCTCCTTCATTATTGCAGGCCTTTTGCACACCTCAGCCATGCTTGGCCCACTATCTGGTTTCCTCCTGGGATCTGTGTTTGCCAGACTCTACGTGGATGTTGGTTTTGTGGACATGGGTAAGATGGAAGAAGAACTGACCAGCTAAGTTGGCTACCCTAAGTTAACCGGAGCTGTAAATGTAGAGTTACTGTATTTGAGAAAGAATACAGTGGAACCAGAAAGGGTAAAACTAAAAGCAAACAGAATTCTTAGGCAGAATAGTCCCCTTCTAAATGGGAAAAAGAAATATAAGAACCATTTTTAAAAAATAGCTCAAAGGAAGGTCAGTAAAACCAAGGCCAATTTTTTTTCTCCTTTCACAATCTTAGTATTCAGGATCACAACTGAACCCAAATGCTGATAGATCCAGGACCAGTGAGAGGAAACAATGGTTTCTCCAATGGATAGCAAAATTATGGAATTCAATGCCTCCAGTTGTGAGGATGGCAGTCAATTTAGGGGGCTTTAAAAATGGACTGGACAACTTTATTTATTAAACTTCAATAGCTGTCCATCTCAAGCCAGTGACTTACAGAGATGAGCATCAACCAATGGTTGCCAACCTTAGTGTTAGAATTCTATCTCCTGAATTTGTGGTGGTGAGGATTCAGTCTCAATAGAAGTGGGATATTAGGTGGGTAGGCAAATCACTATCTTAACTTTCCTAGAACATAGAGTAATACAGTTGAAAGGGAACTTGGGGGTCTTCTTCTCCAACTTTTACTCAAACTGGGGACCCTATACCATTTCAGGCAAATAGTTGTCCAACCTCTTTTTGAAAGCCTCCAATGATGGACCACTCACAACTTCTGAAGGCAAGCTATCCTACCATGTCCTGTCCCATCCCAACCCACCCCACCCAACCCCATCCCATCCTATCCTGTCCTATTTTGAGATCCTATCTCAAAAGATTTGCCCACTTTCTGTCATTTAAAAGTTTCATTCTCTCTTGCAGTTGCTTATACCTGAAACTCATTTTCATGACATCTTGTCTGAGCCCTTCATGTTCAGTTCTCTGAGGACACATCCTTGCCTTGTTCACTTCACTACCCTTCCCCTCAAACTTTCAAGAGCCTTTTCCATGCTGATATTCACCCTGTACGTTTATGAAAGCAAAGATTTGTATTGTTGTTTGTTATTCTATGAAATGCACACAGACTTGACAAAGCTCCATGAGACCAATGTTCCAGATAATGGAACTCAGCTTTCTCCATTCCTTACTCTAGATACAATAACTATCAGTCCAACTGATTCGCGTTGGGTTGGTGCATGGTGGATGAACTTTTTAGTTGCCGGGGTCATCATTCTGATTTCTGGAATCCCTTTCTTGTTCCTGCCTAAAAGTCTCGACAAAAAGGAGGATGCCTGTATCCAGAAAAGCCTGGATCCCATGGAAAACAGCAATGAAAATAGCCATGGACAGAAGCCTGATATTCAAGGTGGAATGGAAAACTCTGGACAATTAAAAGGTAAGCACTGAAATTTTTCAGTTTAGCCGTGGAAAGATGCAACCAGGGTCAAGATCTGGATTCCAGGAGAACTGACTATATGGCTGGGTCAAAGTTACCCTGTTTCTCCAACAATACGGCCTCCTCCAATAGGAAGTCCCAGCATGTTTTATAGGCATGAAATGAAATTAAACCCCTCACCCCAAATTAAGGCCTATATTAAAACATGCAAAATGGGGGGGAATGGTGGGGGGCTTGCCATTAGGAAGTACTTTTGTTGCACAACCGGATATGGTGCTGCCTGCGTTGACCCCGATACGAAGTGCCTCATCAACGCCGAGGTCAATATCCAAGCCATTGCCGCCTGCCCACCCAAAGATGAAAGGGGGGAAATTAAGTCACCCCTGAAAAGACAGCCTAGCCAATTTTTCGGGGCTCAAAAAAAAAAAAAAAAGACCCGGCCTTATTATATGAGAAATACGGTACATAAGGACCCTTTTCCCAGGAAGGATGAGGAAATGGATAGGTTTCAAGATCTGTTGTAAGGGGAGAAGAGAAGATCAAGAAGGGGAGAAGGGGGGTGAAAGGCAAAAGGAGAAGGGCTGAGATATGGCAATCAAAACATTAGACACAGTCTTAGAGCCACATCCCTAGCAACCACAATTCCTTGTCTTGTTGTTTCAGATCTTAAACCAGAGTTTCTTCCACCACCACTCAGGCCATAGGGACACTGGCAACTCTTTGTAAACTTCCATAGTGCAGGAAGTCACAGATAGAGAAATACTATGCATAGGCAAGTCTACACAGGAGCACCCTGACATTGGATATCAGGTTTGATTGTGGACATTGGTGCTCAGAAAGAAGCTGAGAATTTCCTAAAAAGGTAGTTCTCTACTTACAACCATTTGTTCATGACCATTCAAAGTTACAATGGCACTGAAAGAAATGACTTATTTATCACTGTTGCAACCTTTGCATGGTCATGTGATCAAAATTCAGATGATTGGCAAATGGTTCATATTTATGACTGTTGCAGTGTTCTGGTCATGTGATGACTTTTTGTGACCTTCTGACATGCATAGTCAATGTGGAAACCAGATTCTCTTAACAAATGTGTCCCTTACTTAACAACTGCAATGATTCACTGAACAGTTCTGGTAAGAAAGATCATAAAATGGGGCAAAACTCATTTAACAATTGTCTCACTTAGAGACAGAAATTTAAGGCTTAATTGTGGTTGTTACATCAAGGACCACCTGTAAATAAAGTCATTGTCAGCATTCCAGAAAACCTCCACTCCAACCAATAACTCTGAGACAGGCATCTTCTCCAAAGTTACTTTTACTTGGATAGTTAAACTGGCACAACTGTGGAATCCCGAATCTGAAAATTCCAGGCTTTCTTGCAATAAATAAAAACTACAAATCCACCCCCTGCACCCATCATCACATCACATGCCCCAATCACCATCCGTTCCAACTTGAGACTTCCACTCACTTATGCACAAAATAACATGATCTTGAATTAGAAAAAGAAAATAACAAAATGTCTAACTACATACACTCCAAGAAATTCCCGCCTCCCATTTTCCCAGGCTCAAAATGTGGCAGTGTGGGAGCATCTGGTCTCAATATGGCTTCCAAAGCTGACAGTCCTACTGTAAAGGCATGTTGGAAGGTTCTTGGGAGACAAGACAAAGAGGCAAAGAGATGCTGCCAAGGGTAGAATTAGATAAGAGACAGGATAACTTGCAGTCGGTTGGTAAATTGGGCAAGAAACTCATAGGAAAACTCTCCCTAGTTTCTTAGCCTGTGAAAGAGATGGAGGGGAAGGACCAGAGGTGGTATTTACTTATTTATTTATTATTTATTTATTTGATTTGTCAATAGCTTACAAGATAATAGGTATATGTATAAACATAGTTATGAAGACATGAAATGGGTACATATAAGAAAAATAAAAGAAACAATAGGACAGGGATGGTAGGCACATTCGTGTGCTTACGCACACCCCCTGAAGACCTCTTAGGAAAGGGGTGAGGTCAATAGTAGACAGTCTAAGGTTAAAGTTTTTGGGGTTTGGGGAAGAAACCACAGAATCAGGTAGAGTATTCCAGACATTGACCACTCTGTTGCTGAAGTCGTATTTCCTGCAATCAAGTTTGGTGCGGTTAACCTTGAGTTCGTATCTATTGTGTGCTGTTGTGTTGTTGTGGTTGAAGCTGAAGTATTCATTGACAGGTAAGTCATTGCAATGTATGATTTTATATACCATACTTAGATCAGACCGAAGACGTCAAAAAAGTCAAGGTTTTCTAGGTCTAGAATTTCAAGTCTGGTGATATAAGGTATTCTACAAGGAGTAGAGGAGTGAAGAATTCTTCTTGTGAAATATTTCTGGACTTTCTCAACTGTGCTGATATCAGATACATAATGTAGGTTCCAGACTGATGAGCTGTATTCAAGTATTGGTCTAGCAAATGTTTTGTATGCTCAAGTTAGTAGTGTGATATTACCAGAGAAAAAGCTACGTACGATTAGGCTAACAACTCTTAATGCCTTTTTGGCTATGTAGTTACAGTGTGCTCTCACACTTAGATCATTAGAGATGAGTATTCCAAGGTCCTTTACAGAGCTTGGATCATCAACAAGGTGATGATTGTATTTTATTTCCTGATTTATTTATTTTTTGCCAGTATGTAGGACAGAGCATTTATTTGTTGAGATTTGAAGTTGCCATTTTTTTGACCATTCTGATAGTCAAGATCTTTTTGAAGGGTCGCAGTATTGTCTGTGGTGTTGAACAGCTTCACATCATCAGCGAAGAGAACACAGTTGCTCTTAATATGATCACAGAAGTCATTTATGTAGAGTATGAAGAAAGTTTGTCCTAGAACACTGCCTTGGGGGACATCACAATTGACAGGTACAGATTTTGATAGGACACTCCCAATTTTGACCATTTGTTGTCTGTTTGACAGGAATGCTTCTATCCAGTTATGCAGGTGTCCAGAGTTACCGTAAGATTTTAGTTTTAGGAGTAGTTTGTCGTGTACCACTGAATCAAAGGCTTTACAGAAGTCTATTTAGATTGTGTCTGTTATTTTGCCCTGATCCAGTTGTGTAATCCATATGTTTTTGCAGTGTAAGAGTTGTAGATTACAGGATAGTTTTTTTCTGAAACCAAATTGTTTATTGGAGAGTAGGTTGTTTGTTTCTAAATGGAGGGTAATGGATTGGTTTATAATTGATTCCATGACTTTACAGATGATGCAGCATATGGAGATTGGTCTGTAATTTTCAACTAGGCTGTGGTCTCCCTTTTTGAAGATGGGGAGGACCGTGGCTTGTTACCATAGGTTAGGCAAGGAGCTGGTCCTGAAATATTTTTCAAAGATTATGCTTAGAGGTTCTGCTATGGCAGTAGATAGCTTTTTTAAGAAGTAGGCCCATATTCCATCCGGTCCAATAGAGAGAGATGGTTTTAGATTGCGTAGTGCTTTTTCAACAATGTCTTCTGTAAAATCGATATGTATTAGATCATTGTAGATTTCTGTGGTTCGGCTAGGAAATACTGGGCATGATACATTGTTGTTTACAAATACTGAGCCAAAGAATGTGTTAAAGATGTTGGCTTTAAAGGTGTCATCATTGCAGTCTTTATCATTAGGTCCTATCAGGGGTGGGATGGACCTTGAGTCTTTTAGTTTGCTGTTTACAAAATTGTAAAAAGCATGGGTGGAATTGGTACATAGAAGGTTTTCCTCTTGTTTAATGTGATAATTGGTGCATTTAGTCTTAACTGGTGGCATAAATTTTTGTTTCGGCTTTTGAAATTGGCAATGTTACCAGATTTGTTTTTCCGCCAGAGTGATCTCTTTTTGGTTTGAAGTTTCCTTATTGTTATGGGTAATCTGGTTTTTTTTGTTTTGGGAGTTGTTGTTGGTACATATAGTTTGATTACTCTTTTGACTTCAAGTAAAAATATGTTGTAATGGTCTTCAACAGTATTGCATCCATTGAATAGAGATTGCCAATCAAGGGATGAGATATCGTTGTCTATAAGATCATAGTTGCCTTTTTTGAATTTATAATTGGGGAGTTCATCGTTATGATGATTTTTGTGTGGGCATATGTTGAGACAAAAGTCAATCATGTTGTGGTCACTGCTGGAAAAGGGTTCTTTAGTTTGTATTCCGTAAATTAAATTCAAACTATTGCAGAAGATGAGATCAAGGCAGGTATTCAGCAGGTTCTGACTAGTTCTGGAGAACCGGTAGCAGAAATTGTGAGTAGTTCAGAGAACCAGCAAATACCACCTCTGACTGGAGATTTTACAGTATCCTTCCCCACCAAGCCATGCCTACGGAACCAGTAGTAAAAAAAATTGAATTCCACCACTGGGAAGGACTCTACTTTCAAACTTAACAAGATTCTGTCAATGTAGCATTGCAAAAAGGTAGAGTTGCTCCCCTCGTTGTGTTTCTGGCTTGCCCCCTGAAGCCAACACCTATCCAAGTTCAGTCCATTGCTGGAATGTACAACTACACATTTGCCTGTAGGATTCCTGTTTCTTACTATTCGTTATCTGATTTTAATCAGGTGGGTGGGGACAGGAAACAGAGTCAATATCCAAAGCAACAATCAAAGAGGCAAAGCAGAAGACATTGCTCAGACTATGGGATGGACACAGATTCGCTAAGGCTTTCTGGACAAGGGAATGCAATGGCTTAGCAGTTAAGATGCTATGTTTATTAACCAGAAGGTTGGCAGTTTGAGACCCAAGCACTATGTGATGGGATGATCTCCTGTTCATGTCCAAACTCCTGCCAACCTAGCCATTCAAAAGTGTGCAAATGCAAATAGATAAATAGGTACCACTTCAGTGGGAAGGTAACAGCATTCTGTGCACTTTGTCATATAATCATGCTGACCAAATGACCACAGAAGCATCTTCAGACAATGATGGATCTCACAGCTAAGAAGTAAAGATGAGCACTACTTCCTAGAGTCAGACATGACTGGACTTTTATTTTTTCTGGACAAATATTTGGTAGATATCTTCCATATGCGTATGCTAACAAGCATGTTTTTCCCTCTCCCTCCCCCCGCCAGAGTTCTTCAAGTCCCTGAAGAGAATCTTGGGGAACAAATTATACTTAATACTATTGTGCTCATCGCTGCTAAATGCTAGCAGTTTTATTGGATATATTACCTACCAGGCAAAATATATGGAACAGCAATATGGACTGTCAGTGTCGAGATCTAATTTTATAACAGGCAAGCCTTTTTCTGTCTCGTTCTCCTTTTTTTCTCTTCTTTACACACACATACACACCCACATCTGCTTGTACCAGAGCTTCCTAATAGACCAAGTAAATTAAGGAACTGTCATGCCCCCGTGGGAGTCTGAATCTGAGGAAGAAGATGAACAGCTGACAGAGTATGGCTCCCTTGGCTGTGGAGGAAACTGGGGAAGGCAAAGTCAGGCTAGGCAGAGCAGGGGAGAGGTAGAACAAGGAAGAGGGGGTTCAGATGAAGACCAAGCCCCCCCCCCCCCTCCACATCCTAGGGCACGCAGGGAAGAATGCAGAAAACAGCAATGTGGATTGTGTGGCTCACAGGGGAGGAAAGGGCCCTGATTCCCTTTACAAGGCACACTTGGTGATGGAGTTTAAAAAAAAGAGGCAGTGGGGGGGGGCATTTGTCAGGAACAAATGCTGAATTAACAGATAACAGATAATCAGAGTTGGAAGGAACTTTATAGATCATTTAGTCCACCCTCCCTGCCCAAGTGGTACAGCAGTCTTCCAATATTTGAAGGGCTGCCACAGGGAGGAAGGGGTCAAGCTATTTTCTAAAGCATCCAAAGACCAGACAAGGAATAATGGATGGAAACTGAACAAGGAGAGATTTAACCTGGAAACAAGGAGAAACTTTCTGACAGTGAGAACAATCAACCAGTGGAACACCTTGCCTTCAGAAGCTGTGGGAGTGTCATCACTGGAAGCTTTCAAGAAGGGACTAGACTGCCATTTCTCAGAAATAGTGTAGGGTCTCCTGCTTGGGTGGGGGGGTTGGACTAGACGACCTACAAGGTCTCTTTTAACTCTGTTAATCTGTATAATCTGTATATACTCCTCTTTCCCTCTATTTGCAATTATGTCCATGTTTCTTTTGCTCATCTTGAATATCCAATGGCAATGGAGGACTGTGACTTTTACTTTCTCCTTGTTTATTTTTTAAACTATTTCAGCTGTTGCCATTTTGCCACTGGTCCTTCTCGGGATGTTTTTAAGTGGGTTCATCATGAAAAAGTACAAGCTAGGAATCCTTTCTGCTACAAAAATGGGATACACAGCATCATTCATTGGATTTGCCTTCATATTTCTGTATCTAATCCTGGGTTGTGACAACCACCCAGTGGCTGGATTGACGGTGACCTATGATGGGTAGGTCAATGTGTTAATATGTGTGTGAGTATGGATAGGCCTGTAAGCTTACGGAGTGCATATGCATGCTGGAAGACCATCCAGATGTGTATGGCATTGATGGTTCTTTTAGAGAATCAAGATAAGTTTATACCATGGCCGTAAGCTATGATCAATGGATTCCAGGTAAGGTGTCCCATCAGAGGTGACCTTTTTTTTGATGTTTCTCATTGGATGTTTCTCATTTCTCATTGGAGGTGGTTTGAAAATTAAGAGCAATCTCCCCCCCCCCAGCACATCTTATTCCCCCCCTCCTCATATTTCAATCATAATTTTATTTTTGTATTGTTTTAGAGGTATATGTTATGATTTTAATATATTATGCTGTACTCCACCCAAAGTCGTTCTATTATGAGATGAACAGCAAATATATTAAGTAGATTAGATTGATGATAGATGGATGGATGGATGGATAGATGAATGGATGGATGGATGGATAGATAGATAGATAGATAGATAGATAGATAGATAGGTAGGTAACTGTAGATAGATGGATGGATGGATGGATGGATAGAGATGATAGATAGATAGATAGATAGATAGATAGATAGATAGATAGATACCATTAATAGATGGATGGATAGTGATGATAGATAGATAGACAGATAAATAGATGATAGACAGACAGATGATGATAGATAGATAGATAGATAGATAGATAGATAGATGGATAGATAGATAGATAGATAGAATAGATGGATAGTTGGATAGATAGGTAGGTACGTAGGTAGGTAGGTAGATGGGTGAATGGATAGAAATGATAGATAGATAGACTTCCGGTTTGGGCTTCTTCGGTGACGGACCAAAATCCGCAATCATGAACAGTTTCAATCTGTGCTCGCCACTGGAGTGCCCCAAGCCACTTGGATTCAGAGCTAAGCCACCCCATAGAGCTGATGAAGAGGGGGGAGATTGCCAGCGGGGTTGAGGAGAGCAGCATCTCTCCTCCTCAGCTGGTCATTACTCCCTTTCCCAAAGGCAGTTGCAGCAGTGGTCAGAAATGGCCACCACAAAGAAGAACCCGACTAGACAAGATTGTGCAGAAGTAAGATAAAAGAGAAACTTTGGACTAATCAGATCAAATTAAGAAAACAACGAAACAAGGTACCCTGGATTTTGAACTATAAAGAATAATACTGTTCCCAAAGAAGATCTTTGAAGTGGTGAAAGAAAGAGGAAAGGGAAAAGATTTGGTGTTTTTTTCTCTCTTACATTGACAGTTGTAACTGGCTTTAAATGCTAAGAAGAAGAGATCTAAGCAAGAAATTGATATAAATCCACTTTGACATTAATAGGCAATTTTAAGTTGAAAATAAAATGTCAAAGGGATAATAAAGACTTTTGGATATTTAAAAACCTTTAAAAGGAGGAAAGGAAAGGAAAAAAACAAAATAAAAGGATGGGATCTGGAAAAAATGGAGGACACCACCTGAAATTAAAAAGAATTAACAGTGAAATTTTAACAAGACTCCTAAAAGATACATTGTAATTGAAACTTTGCTACAAGATAACAGAACCTCCAGAAAGAGAAAGTAGAAAAAAGAATCAAGAAGAAACAGCTTTGGATTATTTGGATTACTCAGTGATTTTTGGTATTTTGGTTGGTGGATTTTAATGACTAAAATTAATCGGGTGGTTGTTTGAAAATGTTTAAAATGGCATCACTCCTTGAAGAGCTAAAAATGGGACTTAAAAAGCAGAAAGAAGATGCACAAGAGGGAAGAGGATCTTTTGGCTTCATATTTCAATTTTTAGAAATGGAAATTTTGAACTATGAAAAACAACAAGAAATGCTTGCAGAACAAGAAGGGCGGGACAAAGAAGAAGCCATCTTTAATACTCAAGTAATTCTATGTGAGGGTAAAAAGGAAAAGGGGGGAAAGGGAGTGAAAAACCTAAGATCTGAAAAAACAACAACAACAACAACAAAGAATAGCCTGAAAAGTGATTACAATACTAGGAAGAAGCAGAAGAGAGGATTACAGAAGGGAGAATTAGAACTAGAGAGAAAGGGGGTTATAAAGGTGAGGGAGAAGAAGAGGGAGAAGATGGAAAGAAGAAGTTATAAAGGACAGAAACAGGATATAGAGAAGCAGGGAAAACGTACAAGGATTCATAGAGATAATGGTTGAAAACTTAATTGAAAGAGAGGATTCTGCAAGGGTACATTAGATAGTATTGTTATATTAGAAATATTAATGGGTATAGAAAATACAAAATATAGGTGATTAAAGTGATAGATAAAAATGGTACTGTTATGTAATGGAATGTAGCTAAATGAAATAAAGAGAATAACAGAAAGGAAGTGGGAAAGGATGGGAATATTTTAACTGTTATCAAATTATTTATTAAAATATAATTGAAAAGAAATATGAATATCAGATGTTAAGATGATTTGAGTAGAATAACAACTCTATGAATTACTTTACTTCCTTTTCTGTTTAGAATTTATTGATTTTTAAGGGAATGTACCAAATAGAACTTGGTTGATATATTATGTGAAACGGAATGTTATAATTTTATTTTTAGAACCTAGTGTCTATTTCTAAGGGAATGTACCAAGCAGAATTCGGTTGATAAGAGTTTTTGTTATAAAATAGAAGTTAGAAATTCAATGTTATAATTTTTAAGATATAAATTAAATCTTAAATGATATTTGAATGGACAGTAATTTAAAGATATAAAGGTGTTATACTCCAGTTAGTAATTACAGGGGAAATCTTGTTTTATGAGAAAAGAATATACGAAAGTGTAAATAGGACAGACAAAAGTATAAATCTAATGATTAGAAAGTTACTGAAATTTAGAAAAAGAAGAATATGTAAATGAGTTTATGTCTGCACAGAGAAGTAATAACCTGGAATCATGCTGTTCTCAAAAAGATATTTTAATTCTATGTTTTGTGAAAACCCAAATAAATTTTTTACAAGATGATAGATAGATAGATAGATAGATAGATAGATAGATAGATAAATAGATAGATAGATAGATAGATACAGACAGACAGTCAGTCAGTCAGACAGACAGACAGAATATCTTGACCCATTTTGGATGCTTCATATTGAAATTCTATGAGAACTTTTAAGTGTGCAATTCCCCCCCCCTTCTTTTTTTTAAAGGAACACAGCTGCTCAGAACCTGCTTTCCTTATCTTCAGCCTGCAATTCCAACTGCACCTGTGCTACAAGCCAGTGGGATCCTGTTTGTGGGGAGAACGGACTCACATATGTGTCAGCCTGCTTTGCTGGTTGCAAAAACATAACCAGATTGAAGAAAAAAACAGTAAGGATGAGAGTTTAACTTTTTTCATGTATGCCTTTGGTTTGGAAGCAAAGAAATGAGTGGTAGAAAAAACCCACAAGAGAGGATTTTGGCTTCCTCACTTTTTCTTTTAAACAAGATACATGAAGTCTAAGGCTTAATTTTAAAATTCATACTGCAAGGTTTGGGCCAGTTTGATCTAGTGGTGAAGGCACCAGGCTAGAAAGCAGGAGACTATGAGTTCGAGTTCAGCCTGAGCCATAAAAGTCACCTGGGTGATTTTGGGCCAGTCTCTCTCTTAGATCAACCTACCTCACAGGATTGTTGTTATGAGGAAAACAAGAGGAGAAAGGTGCGTTGGATATGTTTCAAAGCCTTGAGTTATCTGTAAAAATAATAAAAGCAGGATACAAATACATAAATGTGTTTCTACTGCAGTGAGCAACCATAGATATCAGGATCCTTCAAACACTCATAATCAAAGTAAAGATGTCATCATGTCAGCTCCTATAAAGAGCATCAAGAGTGTGATGTATTAGAAATTTAATAAATTTAGAATAGAATAGAATTCTTTATTGGCCAAATGTGGTCGGATACACAAGGAATTTGTCATAGTGCAAATACTCTCAGTATACATAAAAGAAAAGATATATTTGTCAAGAATAATAAGGTATAACACTTAATGATAGTCACAGGATACAATAAGTAATCAAATCATATTAGAAAACAATCAATATAAATTGATTATAAAGGATACAAGCAACAAAGTTACAATCATACAGTCACAAGTGGGAGGGGATGGGTGATAAGGAGTGATGAGAAGATTAATAGTAATAGTAGTGCAGACTTTGTAATAGTACTTTTTTCCTGCTTTTTAAACTGCAGTTGTGCCTCGCATGGCAGCTGAAGTTGAAAAAGCAGGAAATAAAGGTCAGGTAAGAGCCCGGGAAGGCGGGTGGGCAAAAACATCAGCAGACATAGAACCAGTTCTATGTCTGCTGCTCTTCAGGGCTACCGATTCCACAGAGGTAGACAGAACCAGTAGATACCCACCCCTGGTTACAATAACATCACATCTAGTTTCTGCCTTGTAGTTAGTAAAGGCTGAGGTCCTGAAAGTCAGTGTCATTAGATCTAGATCAGAGGTGTCAAACTCGGTTTCATTGAGGGCCGCATCAGGATTGTGTTTGATCTCAGTGGGGGGGGGGCATAGTCACCTCAATGTCACTCATGTTGGGGGCTCCCCTCTCAAGCTCCGTTTTTAGCTGCGACAGCCTCCTCCAGCGCTCTGCTGATGAAAATGTTCTCTCTGGCAGAGCACTACAGGAGACTATTGCAGCCAAAAACGGAGCTTGGGAGAGTTGTACACGGCCCTCCCAAGCTCTGTTTTCACTGGCAGAGGCACCATGGGCTGGTCCTTCACTGTTTCTAGGGCAGCCCTGTAGGCCAGATCTAAGCACCCCCGTGGGCTGGATCGAGCCCCTGAGCCTTGAGTTTGACACCCCTGATCTAGTCCATTATAGAGATGCATTCATCAGATGTTTCCATTTTGTAATTGAAGTGATGGGAAACTATGCCCTTTATTGTCCCATATGCTTTTCCTTATAGGTTTTTCACAACTGTAGTTGCATTGAGCAAGCTGATGCTGCATTGAAAAATTCTTCAGCGGTGTTGGGTGAATGCCGAAGAAGTGATGAGTGTTCAAAAAATTTTATTTTTTACACCATTGTCAAAGCTGTGAGCTCCTTTATGTACTCACTGAGTGGTGTTCCTATGTACATGCTCCTTATCAGGTAAGGAATGAGTTAAGTCAGGGGTGGGGAACTATGGCCCTTTTATGACTTGTGGACTTCAACTCCCAGAATTCCTGAGCCAGCCAAGCTCCCAGGAATTCTGGGAGCGGAAGTCCACAAGTCATAAAAGGGCCATAAGTTAAGTAAAGAGCCAATAAGACAGCATAGCTATTTAAGATTCCACTCAGACTTTTTTTTTTTTAATTAAGAGTCAGAAATGTAAACCTCAATGAAAATAAGTGTATCCTTGAAACCTATAAATATTTAAGCATTCCAGCTGTTCCTTAGGCTGTTTCAATGACAGCATTCAAAACAATTATGTTGTAGTTTCTGTCTTTTAGTGAAGAGATAAAAATGTTGCACTATGTGTCAACCATTTTTGTGGTACCTTTTTTACAAAAGACAAAGAATTGAATATTTCTTAAAAGAATCCCTCCTCGTGTCTGTCTAATTTCCTCCCCCCCCCCCCATAAAACCCTGTAAAGGGTATGTTTATGCAGTATGGAGAAATCTTAATGTTGACCTATGGGACTACAACTTCCATCATGCATAATTTTTCATTCCTGCTGATTGAGGCTGCTAGTTCAGCAGTATCTGAATGTCCACAGCTTCACTACCCTTGAATATGAATAGAATTTTATCCACCTTTGCTTTCACTACAAGGGGAGATGAGAAATTAGAAACTGTTTAAGACAGGGGTGTCAAACTCGATTTCACTGAGGGCCGCATTAGAGTTGTATTTGATCTTGGAGGGCCGGGGGGCATGGCCAGGAGGCGTGGTGATGGTGGCCAGCTCATGTCAGGGGCACCTGTGGTGACCAAGTGCTAAGGCAGGACTTCCCTGAAACCCTCTCTCCCCTCACATGAT
Organism: Laticauda colubrina; assembly: GCA_015471245.1. Classification (NCBI taxonomy): domain Eukaryota; kingdom Metazoa; phylum Chordata; class Lepidosauria; order Squamata; family Elapidae; genus Laticauda; species Laticauda colubrina. The sequence goes on along the minus strand of BLBF01000055.1, from coordinate 10,672,490 downwards.
AATCGCCTCCCTCCCTCCCTTTTATTTTCTTTTTCTTTCCTTCTTCCTTCTCCTTTCTTCTTCCTTCCCTTCTTTCCTTATTTTTCCTTCCTTGCTCTCTTCCCACTTTTCCTTCTTTTCCTTTCTCATTCCTCTTTCCCTTTCTCCCTTCCTGTCCCCTTCTCGAATGCTCAAAGGCAAAAGGGGAAACAATTCTCCTTTTGTTTTGTTTTTTAGTTTGTTTTGATAGCCCCATGTTCAACCATGACGGCCTCCTGCAGCCCTCTGCCAGTGAAAATGGAGCTCCATTTTCACTGGCAGAGGCTCTCACAGGCCAGATCTAAGCAACCACAGGCCAGATTTAAGCATCCGGCCCGTGGACCTTGAGTTGGACACTCCTGGTTTAAGACAGATAAGATTTTGTCTGTGTGTGAGGGGAGCTGGGAAAATCTATCTGTTCTGTATCTCTTTCCAGTTCTGATTGTGTGGAGTGAGAGGAGTCACACAATAATATTCATTACATTGCCCATAGTATGGAAACTGAAATATGTGGGGGAAACACCTTCTGTAATTGCTTCTTGGGTCCACTGATCCTAATATCACTGGTTTTGATTGGCTATGCCTGTCCAGGAACATAGGGAGCACTTCCTGATACCATATCAATCAAAATAGAGCTGGAAGGGAATTTGGAGGTTTTCTAGTCCAAGCACCTGCTCAAGCAGGTACAACCTGAGACAAGTGGATAACTGATCATTTCATAATTTCATCATTTTCACTGGAGCTGCCAGGAATCAAACCTGAACTTTTCAACATTCATTAGGCACATTACACTCTAAATGTCCTCATTCCTACCACTATACCAGCTGCTTTGTGGAATTGCTTTGTGCCGATCCAAGCACAGCAAAGCTATAAGGGGTGTTTCTCCATCAGTTAAACCTATTCGTAACGTGAAGTTTGTTTGTAGATTTTGGGGGGCAAACCCTACAGAAGCACGATTACTAGTATGGTTGATCTGTCCTTTGTTAGATCTGTACCTCAAGACCTGAAGTCACTTGCAGTCGGATTCATGATGCTTGTGATAAGATCATTGGGTAAGAAAGGCCATTCTGGTTACATGGGATATTATTGGACACTTCCTTTGAGGTTTTCTGACATACTGATATTGTTCAGAGTATGGGAAAATAATTATGAAAGAAAGGCATGTTCTGTTCATATAAGAAATAACGGATGAGATGTTTGAGTCAAATTAATTGGCATCAGTTCCCTGCCAACTACAATCTACTACTGACTGCAGCCATTAACCATAGTCCTCTGACAAAACCCTAGGATGGCATGAAAATACAGGTAGTCCTCAACTTATGACAATGGAACCCCATGTTTCTGTTGTTAAGTGAGGCATTTGTTATGACAATGGAGCCCCACAATTCTGTTGTTGAGTGAGGCATTGGTTAAATGAGATTTGCTCCATTTTATGACCTTTGTTGCTATAGTTGTTAAGTGAGTCACTGCAGTTGTTAAGTTAGTGACATGGTTGTTAAGTGAATCTTCCCTCATTGACTTTAATTTATTTATTTATTTTAATTATTTGTTTGTTTGTTTCTCAAACATGGACAAGATGGCAGGTATACGTACAAACAAACATGAAGGAAGTGAATACAGATAAATGGGAACAGTAAGGCAGGGACGGTAGGCCCGCTGATGCGCTTATGCACACCCCCTTTAAGAGTGAGGTCCACCCGTAGACAGTTTGAGGTTGAAGCTGTAAGGGGTCAAGGTTGTAACAACGGAGTCAGATAGGGCATTCCAGATGTTGACCACTCTGTGGCTGAAGTCGTATTTTCTGCAATCGAGTTTGGAGTGGTTTACCTTGAGTTTGTATCTGTTGTTTGCCCATGTATTGTGACGGAGGCTGAAGAAGTCATTGACAGGCAAGATGTTATAGCAGACAATTTTGTGAACTATGCTTAGACTGCTGTTTGGTGCTGTTTGCTTGTCAGAAGGTCACAAAAGATGGTCACATGACCCCAGGACATTTCAACCATCATAAATATGAACCATCTGACATGCATCCTAATTTTGATCACATGACCATGGGGATGCTACAGTGGTTGTAGGAATGAAAAATGGTCATAAGTAATTTTTTTCATTGCCACTGTAACTTTGAATAGTCACTAAATGAATTATTGTAAGTTGAATGCTACCTGTATTCTTCTTGAGAGCCATGGTGGCGCAGTGGTTATAATTTATTTATGTATTTATTTATTTTGTCAGGCAATTATAAGATAACAGATATAAGTATAAACATAGTTATGGATACATGAAATGGATACATATAAGAAATTTTTTTAAAAAGAAGCAATAGGACAGGGATGATAGGCACATTGGTGCACTTATGCATGCTCCCTACAGACCTCTTAGAATGCAGTACTGCAGGCTACTTCTGCTGACTGCCGGCTGCCTGCAGATTGGCAGTTCAATTTTCACCAACTAAAGTTTGACTCAGACTTCCATCCTTCCATGGGGAAAATGAGAACCCAGATTGTTGGGTGTAATAGGCTGACTGTGTAAATCACTTAGAGAGAGCTGTAAAGCATTGTGAATAAGTATATAAGTCTAAGTGCTATTGCTATTCATACATGGGTACATCTTCCCTACTTCTGCTGTCAACCCATCCATGAAAATGGCTGAAGAATGCTGAAGAACGAAGAATGACAAGCTAATATATATTTCCCGTTTGATATCTTCTAGCTGGAATTCCAGCCCCAGTTTATTTTGGTGCAGTGATTGACAAGACTTGCTTGAAGTGGGGCAGTAACCCCTGTGGCCAAAAAGGATCTTGTAGGATGTATGATGCAGTACAATACAGGTGAGTTCTCCTGCAATCCCATGGTTTCTGAGAAAGCCGAGGGTCTTCAAACTTGACAGCTTTAAGGATTTGTGGATTCAACTTTGTAGTTCAGCTTTGTGGTTCAGTTTTGTGATTCAGTTTTGTGGATTCAATTCCCAGGATTTCTCCTCCTCCTCCTTCCATGTTAGCTTAGGAATTCTGGGAGTTGAAAGCCGAGGGTCTTAAACTTGCCAACTTTGAAGACCCTTGGAATAAGCCACCAAAATGGCTTTCCAAATTAACTTCATACACTGGCCATACTCAGATGACATGTGTTCCAGCCAGACAATAGAATTTCCCAAGTGATTATTCCATGGAAACTAATATTGATGCAAAACTCTCAGGGATCATCCAAATGGCCAATGTTACCTGAGATGGTTATAGGAACAAAGCCTTTTCTGGGTTTGCCCAAGAGAGTGAATTCTAACTTCGTCAAGTGGCTAGGATTTCAGCAAAGTAGGTCCATAATCAAACCTAACCAAACTTTACAGTAGGCAAGCTTAATTTATCACATGAATGCAGTTCCTAGGTTAGCAATCAGGCTGGTTTTGAGTGGTGTGTGGACATTTTAATACATTTTTATTAGTTCACGGACAGTGGGATTAACTAAAGCAACAATGGGCAAGTATTACATGCATTTTAAGGGCCTGCCACATAGGCCGATGGATGCAAAAAGTATGTAAAAAGGACACAGTGGACGAGAAAATATTCCATCTGTTGTTATCCGCTCTCAAAAGTGCCACGAATTTGCATAAACAGAGCAGACAACAACGGAAAGGAACGGACGGGGGGAGGATGTAGCCAGGATGTAAAGAGGATGCTCCACGGAAGCCTAGCGGATGGAAGTGGATGGAAGTGGATGGCACATCCTCAGGGCTTCTGGGGGAGCACAGTGAAGTAGACGCGCAGCAGAAGGAATGGATGCAGAGTGGATGCCTAGCGGATACAGCGGAAGCCTAGCGGATGCCTAGCGGATGCCTAGCGGATGCCTAGTGGATGCCTAGCGGATGCCTAGCGGATGCCTAGCGGATGCAAAGCGGATGCAAAGCGTTCACTCCGCATGCGGGGAGGATGCATTGCATCAGCCCCGTGGATATAAAAGGATGCAGCTCACAAGCAGGTCACCATTCAGAGGAAAGACCTGCTGCCAGACACATCTTCAGCCAACAACCATGGGGAAGAAGAGGAAGCCTGTGCCATCTGCTGCCAGCCCTGGCAAGAGGGACAGGGCCACCATCCCACCCCCTGGCCCTGACTCTGCTTCTGCTGGGGATTCTGCTGCTCGGGCTGACTCTTCTGGTGCTGGGGCTTCTGCTGGCGCTGCTCCTGGTGCTGGTGCTTCTGCTGGTGCTTAATCTGCTGGCGCTGCTCCTGGTGCTGGTGCTTCTGCTGGTGCTTACTCTGCTGATGCTGCTCCTGGTCCTGCTGGTCCTGCTGGCGCTCCTGGTCCTGCTGGTGCTGTTGGTGCTGCTGGTGCTGCTGGTGCTTACTCTGCTGCTGCTGATCCTGGTCCTGCTGGTGCTGTTGGTGCTGCTGGTGCTGCTGGTGCTTACTCTGCTGCTGCTGATCCTGGTCCTGCTGGTGCTGCTTGTCCTGCTGATGCTCTGAGTGCTGCTGGTGCTGCTGGTGCTGCTGGTGCTGCTGGTGCTGCTGGT
>BLBF01000055.1:10617643-10641712 GCA_015471245.1 Laticauda colubrina | reverse complement strand
CCTTCCTTCCTTCCTTCCTTCCTTCCTTCCTTCCTTCCTTCCTTCCTCTCCCTTCCTCCCTCCCTCCCTCCCTCCTTCCCTTCCATCCATCCACACTCTCTTTGCCTGCCTGCCTGTCTGCCTTCCTCCCTCTCCCTGAAAGCAACATTAATACAAATAAAAGACTTGTCAACATATAACTATTCTATGAAAAGTCTTCATCTTTATTTAATGTATGAAAACAGATTTATTCATCCACACCCAAACACAACGGAAATTCACAATTCAGCCAATTTTAGACCATAGACTCTTTTTCTCCTTTGAGGCTTACCTGAATGCTTTGGTATCATATACTCTGCAAGCCCCAGAGCCACCACAAGTTTTCCTACTCCATTTCAAGCAGGTCTGATCAATCAAAGCTCCAAAGTAAATTGGTGCAGGAAGCCCTCCTGAAATAGGATGAAAGGGACAAGTAAGACAGACTTGACTTACTCAGCAAGGCTTGAGAGGAACACCCTGCTTGGGTGGGGGGGTTGGATTTGATGACCTCCAAGGTCTCTTCCAATCTGTTAAATCTAACAAAAAACCTCAGTGGCCAAGTATGTGCAGTGAGAACTTAATGGCTTAGGTCAAACTCCAAAAAAAGGAAACAAGGAATGGGAAGTGCAAAGGTCTTTGGATGAAGCCATATTTTCATACTGTGCAGGGATCACTGGTTGTATGTATAAATTATGTGGAACAGACATCCTGTTCTAACTCCTGACAGCCCCGCCACTGCAAATGACATCTACAGGCACATTTTGATCCTCCACTTTCAACATAATGTTCTCCTGCATAAATCATCTGAGCCTGGTGATAAACTGGTTCAGCTGGTTGATAATACAGATAGTCCCCAATCTACAATCATAATGGAGTCTGCCCATTATGTTTCTAAGTCATGACAATCATAAAATGAATCATCATATGGCCAGACCCATTTTTATGACCGTTTTTTGGGGGATGGTGAAGTGGCTACCACAGTTGTTTTCTTTTCATTATTATGGGCTAATTTTTGCTGAAAGACAGAAGTAAATGCCAATTTTCTACAAAAACATTGTAAAACAATGTCATGGGACTGTGGGACATTGCAAAATGTAGGTTGGCCGGGTAATAAGTACCTGTGGGAGATCTACTATAATTTTGAATGGTTGCTAACAGGTTGGAAATTGAGGAGTTACCTGTAGATGCTCATTTGGTGCCTTATACATTTTCTTCTTTTTTAAGAACTTTACTGGTGGAATGCTGAGGTGCAAACCCTGGTCAATTTGAGGATCAATCAGGACTGACATCTTTATTTTTAAATGATCAATTTGGTTGATTAGCAGTTTAGCATTTATTTTAAAAGAATGCAGCAGGGGTTTCCCTCATAAAATATTACAAGCAATGGCAGTCTCTCTGACTATTGCTCATTGTAACATTACATGGAGCAGGGGTCACCAACCTTGGCAACTTTAAGACTTGTGGATTTCAACTCCCAGAGTTCCTCAGCCAGCTTTGCTGGGAGTTGAAGTCCACAAGTCTTAAAATTGCCACGGTTGGAGACCTCTGACATGGAGGACAATGGTAAAATAATGAAATTGATAAATGGTTATCAGCCCCTCCTCTTTTTAATATGTGTGATCGAAAAAAGAAGGGTTTTGACTGTAGAGGTGTGTCTGCCAATTGAATTATTTGACCACACTTTCTCTTTGGAGTCCTCTTGGGATTCTGTCAATCAAGAGAGGTTAAAAAGTTGAAGTGGCAGTAGGCTCCCATCTTGAATTATTTGACCACCATTTTCCTATGGATGTCAATTGGGATTCTGTCAATCAGAAGTTGAAGTGACTGTAGGCTGTCATCTTGAATTATTTGACCACCGCTTCCTTGTGGTTTCTCCTGGAGTTCTGTCAGCCAAGAGAGGTTAAGAAAGTGAAGTGACAGCAGAAAAGAAATTGTCCAATGGCGGCTTGCAGTTTAGACTGAAGAAGCCCAGCCCAGCCTTTTCAATAAATTGCCAAACTGGTCCAGACATTTTGCTTAAACTTAGCAAAACTTAGTTAGACTTAAGCAACCATGAGCATAAGAAAAGCTTAAAATAGTGGAGTGGCTAAGTCTTCATCACCAACAGCTTTAAAATACTTCTCTTGAAATTGACATTTCCTGGGATAATCAACCTCACTCATGACAGAGAATTGAATCCAATATATTTAGAAGACAGACAATCAGTATGTTACTCTTAGGATACCATATTACTCAGTTTCTCTCCAAAATATTGAGCATCTCATAGATAATAGATAAGGTTATCTGCCTAAAATTTAAAATGAAATCTGGAATCTATTTACCAAGGACTCTTCCACATAAAGCTTCAATGCCCACTGCAAAAGATTTCAAATCTGGTGAAACCGATCTGAAAAGATGAGGAGGAGTTCAAAAGTGAGTTTAGACAAGGAACATTGAAATAAATGAATTCTAGACGGAAAACGGAAAATAAGATTGTAAATATTGGTCAGAAATTATATGTTTTAAAATTTTTGATTCTTTTTCTATCATTTTTTCTGTTTCTTCTTTTTTTCTTTTTTATTCTCTTTTTCTTATTTCTTTTGCTTTAGATTTGCCTTTTAATAAGTAAAATAAAAAGAACAGCAATAATAATAATAATAATAATAATAATAATAATAATTATAATTATAATTATAATAATAATAATAGAAATCTGAAAACAAGCTAGTCAGTGTAACTTCCCAGAATGGTTCAGAATTAAAACCAACAGAAATAACGTACAATCAAGACCCAACTCAGTCATGACTCAAATTAACCAATTTTGAAGCTCACCCATTAAAAAAAAAAAACCACCAGCATAATTAAATATCCTTAAATGCTAACAAACATAAATAGATGTTTTCTTCTACGTCCTATTTATCAATGTCATTTTAATCTTTGTATCATTTCATAGAAATTTTAAATTCAGTTTTAATGTTTAAACAGTATTGATATTCATCCTCAAGTCTTTGGATTAAAAATTAAATAAATAAGTGTGGGTCAATCCTGGTGATGTTAAATTACAACTTCGGATGTGGAAAAATTGATTTGTGTAACAACAATATATTTCCATGAGTAAAAATTTCACTGGGAACTATAATAGCAGTAGTAAAATTTTTGCGCATGGTGGATTTCAACAATGCATTATACAGGTAATCCTTGGCTTACGATTATAATGGAGCCTGCAGTCACGACAGCTGTAAAATAGGTTGGTCATGTGATCAACCCAATTTTAAAGACTTCTTTTTGTTAAGCTAAAGCTATGGTTGTAAAGCCACCACTGTGGTCTTAAAGCAAACAATAGATCCTGCAACATTATCCTGACATACGTATATTTATCTTAATTCATTAAGGCAAACACACGGTCATAAATCAAATGTTTCAGTCATTCAATGAATGCCACAGTTGCTAAGTCCCAAAGGTACTTTTTTTCAAGAGGCAACTGGACTTTCTTGTTTTTTCTTTGAAGATGTCTTGCTTCTCATCCAAGAAGCTTCTTCATTTCTTACTGGATGGGAGGGAATGGAAGAACTGAAGAAGCTTCTTGAATGAGAAGCAAAACGTCCTCAAAGAAAAAACAAGGAAGTCCACTTGTCTCTTTAAAAAAGCACCTTTGGGACAGCCACGACCTGGATGAATTAAAATCCCAATCAACACACTTGTTAAGAGAACCAGTGGTTTGCTGTGGGTGCAATTTTACTGAAAGCCAGAGGTAAATGCCAGGTTTTGGCAAAACCCTCATAAAATATGAGCATGTAACTGAAGGGTGTTGCACAATGGCTGTAAATGCACCCTTACTTCAGGGTGCCCTGTTTAGTTATATGATTGTGGGGGGAGCAATTGTTAGAATTTTGAATCCAGGTCGTAAGAAGCACTTAGACTTATATACTGCTTTACAGTGCTTTACAGCCCTCTCTAAGTGGTTTACAGAGTCAGTCCATTGCCTCCAACAATCCGGGTCCTCATTTTACAGACCTCAGAAGGATGAAAGGCTGAGTCAACCTTGAGCCTGGTGAGGATCGAACTCCCCGCAGTTGGCAGAATTAGCCTGCAATACTGCATTCTGACCACTGCGCCACCACGGCTCATGGTAGCCCAAGGTAGGTCTGTCTTAACCTAGAATGATTGTTAGACAATTGGCCATATGTTGAGAATTACCTGTACTGAAGCTGGCACAATAAATAAAAGGAAATAAAATGCAACAATTTGTTTGCAATCTGAGAACTGCCTTTTGCCACTCAGAAGTAAAATGCAGAACAAGCAATGAATGGCATGGTAGGGTATGATTTTACAATCTTTTTAGAGTATTGTTTTTACAGTAATTTTACAATATTTCACCAGTTTGCCCCCTGTGCTTTAAAAAAGGACAAAAGAAAGAATGTAAAAGTCTTCACCTAAACATAAGCATATACGTTGGCGTTCCTCCCAAAGAGAAGATAAATGCAATTATGGACAACAACACTAAAAAGTAAGGGAATTCTCTTGTACACTTATCCCTTGGACATTGACCCAAAACTGCAGAAAAATTACCAGCTCCTGAAACTCCTAGACAGCTGCAGTTTTGATAAACCTGCAAGATAAAAGAAAAATGAAGTAAAGGCTTGGATTGGTCTACATTTCCAAATCTCTATCTTCATGCAAGCAATGCAATTAATTTTTTTCTAGGAATGTTAATCATTTCCAAAGTAACATAATAACTGAGTTGGAAGTGACCTTAGAGATCTTCTAGTCCAACCTCTGCTTTGCTCACATGGAGTATAAAAATAAGGTAAGTTATCGTTAAAAATAAGATCTTGTTCTCTGTCCCCAAGTATTAATCAATTACATCAATGAAACTTGTACCACAGGGTATTAATTATACAATAAAGCCACAATAAATGTGTCCAGGTTATGAACTAGGTTCTAGTTGCTGCATCAGAATAACAGAGCTGAAAGGGACCAACTCTTATTTTCTCACGGATGCTTCATTACCCAGCTAGATAACATCATTAGGGCTAGAAAGGAGTAGATATTCTGTTCTGTTCTGTTCTGTTCTGTTCTGTTCTGTTCTGTTCTGTTCTACTCTACTCTACTCTACTCTACTCTATTTATAGCTCAGGATTGAACTTTGGAGTCCTTGATTCTTAGTGTTTTTCCTGCAGACATTTCATTACCCAATTGAGTAATATCATCAGTATGAGTGTGTGTAGGGTTCTCTTCTGTCAATCATATTGATTTGTTTTACCCTTTATTGCCAATATGGGATCTTTTTCTGGATTGTCAGGAATTTAGTGGAAAAGTCAGAAGAGGCTATTGTGCCATTAGCTCGAACAACATGAAATTCAGCATGAAGTTGTCCAGAATCGTTCTGGGCAGTGAGATGAATGGCGCATACAATCAATCTCTATATATAAAAGTGAAAAACCCATCACGCATCATCACAAAATCTCTACAACCGTAAAGCCTACAAACTTGAAATTTGACACGTATGTTCCTCTCGGCTTCTAAGTGCTTGCTAAGAAAGGATTTTTTGAAATGACCATCAGAACATTAGTATTTTGTATATTATTATTAACATGCTCTGATGCTAAGGAGTTCTACACCCCCTCCCTACCTGAAAAGAAATCTGTTCCAAATGCAAAACACAAGCAGAGGAGAGAAGTTTCAGTTTTAGTTTCACAGCACCAAGCAGCTTTAGTACAGAACTGTTGAGCTAAGCCACGCCTAGGCTCCTTGCTGTCTCCTTCTTGCTCACACAGCAAATACTCTTTCAGTTTCCTCAACTCTCTCACACACTGACAGGACACTAGCCAGATGAATACCAATGGATGCTGGTGGGTAGAGGCAGAATTCCCCCCCCCCTTATTTTCCTTCCAAAAAACTAAGCCTGACTACATAGTTTCGTAGCGAAGCACAGGTATCAAGCTAGCAAATAAAATAAATGTCAAGGGCAGCAGCCCAAGAGGGAACAAGCTTGCCTGGAAGTGAAGCAGCCCTATAAAAATTTGCCCAGATTTAATATTCTGTGACTTGCCCATTTCTCTGGAAACTAAAAACTTATTGATTTATTTATTCAATTGTTATGCTGCCCATTTCTCCTACTGAAAGTGATTAAATAAATAAATCGATAGATAAATAGATAAATACAAACAAACAATGAGAACTTATTTCCTTTCCATTATAGGGATACAGTGTAACATCTCTGCATTTACCAAATCCTTTCCATGTCCCACAGAAGTTTTGCAGCCAGCTAAACAAGGGTTCATGTAGGTGATACCGTTGTCTCCACAAACTGGGTCCCAGAGGGTCGCTTCACAGCCACAGTTAGAGTTGCAGAGAGATAACGGCTTCTCTTTGGAGAAGGACACTTCTTGGATGCTACAGGAATAGTGATGGAGCCGTCATCAATCCAATTTCTCCTAACACTGTGCTTTAATTTACTTTGTACCTTTTTATGGGAAAATCATCGCAGGGAAAGAGGTTTATGTTTTTTCTACCTTATTCTTGGGATGATTGAGGATTTCTTTCCAAATTCTCTCTGTGGTTCCCCTCTCCCCTCCACCCTCAGTTTACAGATAGTCCTGGAGTTATAACCATACAGTGAAAGCTGCCCATTATGATCACAAGTCATAATGGTTGTAAAATGGGTTGGGCATGTGACTGATCAGATTTTATTACCTTTTTATGGTAGTTAAGTGAACACTGCAGTCATTAAGTGAAACCATGGCTTGTTATGGACTCAGTTTTCCTCATAAACCAGAAATGCTGAACTGTGGTCACATGACTGGAATGGGACATCTGTCAGAATTTCAGATGCTGGTCATAAAGCCCTTTTTTATTTGGTTGTAACTTTGAATGGTCGGTTATAAGTCAAGAACTAGCTCACTAGTGGTATTCAGCCGATTCGGATTGGTTCAGCCAAGCTGGTTGTTAAATCCCACCCACCCCGCTATCAAAGTGGATTCTGGGTGCTGCGCTGCACTGCAATGGAGAAACGGGAAATGGAGTGGCTAGAGCGAAGAAAGGAGAAGGCACTTTCCCATTTTCTTCTCCCTGTTCCTCCTGCTTCCCTCGTGTCAGTCGCTCCGTTTCCTGTTTCTCCATTGCAGCGCAGTGGCCAGGACCCTCTTTGATAGCAGGTGTGTGTGTGTGTGGGGGGGGGGATTTAACAACCGATTCACCCAGGGTCATGTTGACCATTGTGGGAGGATCGCCCTGCAGGTATGGCAGAAATGGAGGATGGGATGGGCCACATCTCCCATGATAGCCAACATGACCTTGGGCAAACTGGTTGTTAAATTATTTGAATCCCACCACTGGATTAGTTGGTTACAGGTGGTAGCGAGCATTTGTTAGTGTTGGTATTTTCTAATTCTCATCTGATCATCACTCTGAAGCTCCTGGATAGGAAAAAAAATTCATGATTGGAAGAATTCCCACTGGGTCTTTTCCAAAATGGAAAAGGGAGATTTCAGAAAGCCACTGTACATTTGCAAAAAGTGTGGCTCTGGTGGCCCTGTCTCCTCAGCTCCATGGGGCCTATTGATCACAGTGAGCAACAAGGCAGCAAGGTCTAGATAGAGAACTAAGATCGGCAGGTAGTCCTCCATTTATGACAACAATGGAGCCCAAAATTTCCATTGTTAAGTGAGACATTCGTTAAGTGAGTTTTGCCCAATTCCTTCCTTACTAACATTGATGAAATGAATCACTGCAGTAACCTGGCTGTTAAGTGAATCTGTCCTCTGCATTGACTTTGTTCATTGGAAGGTTGCAAAAGGGGATCATGTGACCTTGGGACACAACACGATCATAAGTATGAATCCGTGGCCAAGCATCTGAATTTTGATCACATGATCATGGAGATCATAACCATGGAAAACAGTCATAGGTCACATTTTTTACATTGCTGTTATAACTTTGAACGGTCACTAAATTAACTATTGTAAGCCAAGGACTGCCTGCATTCTATGTCTTCTCTTGGCCTATTCTTCTTCATGCCTTCCTTCTCTGCTAATCTCAGCTCTTTTTCTTCCCATGCATAGATCATGCCCTTTGGAGCTCTCCTCCCCATAGGCTTTTGGGCACTGGGGAGATGAAGTCACAATGAAGGCCAGGCCATTCACACACAACCCTTGATCTTCTTGTAAAGAAATAATTGCAAGAATGTCCCATTCCAGCAATGAGAATTGTTAAGATCTTCTTATCCCTATTGAAAGAAATGTTCCAGGCTACTTTTGGTGGAAATCAAATTAAATGAGAAAGTGGGGAACAAGCAGTGGTGGGATTCAATTTTTTTTTTACTACCAGTTCTGTGGATGTGGCTTAGTGGGTGTGGCAGGGGCAGGATACTATAAAATATCCAGTCAGAGATGGTATTTGCTGGTTCTCCAAACTACTCAAAATTTCCACCACTGATTCTCCTGAACTGGTCAGAACCTGCTGAATACCACCTCTGGGAACAAGATATAGGAGAACGTTTCTACCTGGTACCCTTCTGAGAGAGAAAAATGCATCAGAATACACTACATGCATTAGAAAACATGCATTAGAAAACATATATTACAAATAGCAAGAGTACTTAGACTTATACACCACTTCACAGTGCTTTATAGTCCTCTCTAAGTGGTTTACGGACTCAGCCTATTGCCCCCAACAATCTGGGTCCTCATTTTACCCACCTCAGAAGAATGGGAGGCTGAGTCAACCTTGAGCCTGGTGAGATTCGATCTGCCGAATTGCAGTCAGCCAGCAGTCAGCAGAAGTAGCCTGCAGTACTGCACTCCAATCACTGTGCCACCCCAGCTCTAAAACATGCATTAACTGCCTCTTCTTCCCATCACCCCCAAAAGAGGAACCAGGTGACAAACCCAGAATAGTTGACAGTCAAACCAGCCACTTGAAGCACTTGGCAACTGGCACCAAAATAAAACAGGTTTAATAGGAAGCCTGTCAGAAAGGTGATACAGGCAAACTTCGCCATGGCTGCGATGTGCAGTTTGAACCTCTTGATGATAAAACCTCCCAGGAACATCCCCACAATGGTAATAGGTAAGATGATCACACCTGTAAAGCAAAGGGAGCAACAATGTTATCTCACGTGCCACTCAACACAAAACACACTGCCTTCTTCAGATTCACAGTTACCATAACCCACTGCCAGAAGCACAGGTAGTCCTCAACTCACAACCATGTGTTTAATGAGCATTCAAAGTTACATTGACACTGAAAAAAGGGGACGTATGACTCTGTTTCATACCAATGGCCTTTGCAGCATTCCCGCAGTCACGAGAGCTGGACAACTGACTCACATTTATAATCATGGCTGCAATGTCCCTGGATCCCCTTTTGCCACCTTCTGGTGTGCAAAGTCAAGGGAGAAGCCAGAGTTCCTTCACAACCATGTTACTAACTTAACAACTGCAGTGATTCACTTACAAACTGTGACAAGAAAGGTTGTAAAATGAGGCAAAACTCCCTTAACAACTGTCTTGCTTAGAGATTTCAAACTCAGTTGTGGTTGTAAGCCAAGAACTACCTGTAATAATAACTGCCTCATTTTGGCAGGGTGATGAGACAATGCCAGCTGAGGGTGAGGTCAGAAACAAATGTGATGACTCTGGTCAGAACTAAAATTGAGAATGGTTACTGTTTTCTCTCCTAACACTGCTGCTGTCTATGGTGTTCTCATTTTTTGCTATATTATTTGGCGTTCCCTTCTATCCTGTTCTTCCTCTTTCTCTCTGCTACCCAACACTCCTCTCTATTCACAGAGTTCACTCTTACAGGAAAAGGATGTCCACCAATTTATCTTGTGTGCCTGCTCAATCTCATGGAATATCCAGTAGTTTTGTGTAGTGGTTAAGGGACCAAATTAGAAACCGGGAGACTGTGAATTCCAGTCCCATCTTAGGCATGAAACCCAGCTGTGTGACTTTGGGCTAATCACCAGGTGACAGTGAATTCCAAACCTGACTAACCCATGAAGCCAGCTGGATATCTTTGGGCCAATCACTTTCTCTCTCTCTCAGCTCAACCTATCTCAAAGAGTTGATGTTGTGAAGAAAGTAGTCGTAAGAAGATGTATGGATAATAAAAAGAAGAGTTCCACCTACCAATAAGAAAAATGGCTCTTGAAACGGAGATGTTGAACTGCTGCTCCATAAACTTTGATTCAAAGGTTATAATGCCAACCAGAGAATTGTATTGGAGGATTGTAAGGAGCAAATAGATCAGGAAGATGGGGTTTCCAAACAACTTCTTCAAAGTAGGAAAGAAATCTGGAATAGGAAAAATAAAATAAAATTATAAGGATAACCAAATTCAATATCAGGTCTATTTTTGTTCAAATTTGTAATTTAAAAAATATGATTTCACAAGGAGGAAAAATCATCGATTATATAATTAAGTCATTCAATAAGTTGTTAATTAACCTGATTGGAATAAAATCCTCACAAGTGTTGAGATTTATAGACATGACCTAATCCAGAAGGATTAATTGGACATTATAGCAAAATCAGTACCAGGGTCAAAGCGAGTTAGCAATAGCAATAGCACTTAGACTTATATACCTTTTCACAGCCCTCTCTAAGTGGTTTATAGAGTCACCACACTGCTTCCAACAATCTGGGTCCTCATTTTACCCATGGAAGGATGGAAGGCTGAGTCAACCTTGAGCTGGTCAGGATCAAAGAAATCGAACTTCTGGCAAGGTGAGCAGAGTTAGCCTGCAATGATGCATTTTAACCACTGCACCACCACAGTTCACAGTTAGATTCTCAAGATGCTAACAAGAAAGAGCTCCTTTCCAAAGCATACAACTTTGAAAACCTGATACCTCCTGATTCAACTTAGACATATGAGACATACTTTTCTAACCACTTTTAGAAATCTCTTTGTTGCTCTCTTCAGTTACTAGGATCTTTTGGATCCACAAGTTTTACAGCAGTGGTTGAGTTTCCCTCAATCTTTAGAGAAAGGAGTTTTAATATAGGTTTAAGGACTTTAAAACTTTTTTTGCAGCAAAAGTGTGTTTGGGAAGTTTGATTTTGACATTGTTTTGAATTCTCTTAAAAAAAAAAAAAAAAGGATGAGACATTTTAACCCAGACCTGAGAGGAACCAGAAGAATGAAAAATTACACTTAAGGGAGAAGGACCATTAAATTTCACTAACTGATACAGAATGCACAAAGTGTTTTAATACTGGATATGTTGAAGGTTATTCTCAAAGATCCAAGGCTAGACCATGGGAAGAACCACAGCACATGTAACAGCAATAAAGAGCACAACAACTTGCAGAGAGACCAGTCTATGTGAACAATGGCACATAAATTAATTTTAAGAAAGCCTGTCACTATAGATAATGTGTTCAAAATATATTATGGAAGAGGAACATGTTTTACTGGATAAGCCAGCCTGATGTGAAAGTGGATTTAAAAATGTCAGGCTAGAAGAATGGTATGGAAAAAGATGCAACCCTAGCTATACAGTTGAAACCAGTATATGTCTTCATAATAAAAAAAAGGATATACAGAAAACAAACAGTAGGAATGACCTGGATAACTTTTAGGTGTTGGATTTAATTTGGAAAAATTGCTTTTACAAAAAAAAATTGTTAAAGCTTTGAAGAATTTTCAAGGAAGGTGATAAATTACTAATTACTAATTATAGTAATTACATTATATTACAGTATATTACATTATAGAAAGAAACATAATTTCTTTTTTATATTAGAATACGTTATTTTTTCTTTCTTTTCTACTTTTTCTTTCCTGCGCTTTCTTTTTTCTCTTTCCATTTAAACCCATGTCACACTGAACCAACGGATGCAAAGAGGATGTAAAACGGACAAAAAAGCTTGCCATCCGTTGGAAAACGCGATGTACTCACTGCCTCTGTTTGGCTTCCTTTCATTCCGTCCAGCATCCATTTATGGACGTTTCATCCGCTCCAAAAGTTTTCGGCTGCCCAAAACTTTTGTGTGGAAAATGTATCCAGTTCTTCCATTCTGCATCTGCTAGGCATCTGCTATGAATCCGTTACGCATCCATTACGCATCCACTATATCCGCTAGGCATCCGCTACGCATCTGCGCAACTCGCATCCGCCCAGACGCAGGGAGGAAGCGGAACGGACGCAGAACGGATGCAGAATGGATGCAGAATGGATGCAGCATGGAAACAAAGCGTTTAAAACGGAAAAAACGTCCGCAGAGGGGACCTATCTCGGATATTAAGGATGTCTGCAGGATGCCTAGAGGATGCCTAGAGGATGCAAAGGGACACCTATACTGCCTATAAAAAGGGGGAGCAACTCACCTGCATCTCACTTTCAGAACAGCAGCCAAGCTGTGCAGACCTCTGCAGCCTTCATCTGGCTCTTCCTCTTCCACAGCATCCAGTCATCTCCACCGTGGATTGTGACAAAGTCCTTTCGGCAGCCACCATCCTTCTGCAACAGTGCAAAACCATCTACGGGCTCTGTGAACTCTACTACGGGAAGAAAAGGAGGCACCCAAAAAAAGTCTGGGTCCAAAGATTGTTCACCAGAAGAGCAGAGGACGGACTGTACAACAAGCTGATGGTGGAGCTCAGGAGCGAAGACACTTGGGCATTCCAGAACTTCATGAGGATGCCTCCAGCCATGTTTGACGAAGTTGTGCAGCGGCTGACACCCAGGTTGACCAAGACAAACACCAACCTCCGGCCCAGCCTGGAATCTGGGCTCAAGGTGGCACTCACTCTGTGCCACCTGGCCTCAGGGACCACCTACAGGAGCATGCAGTACGGCTGGAGTGTGCCACCCAACACCATCAGCATTGAGGTCAGAGAAGTGGTGCAGGCCATTATCGAAGAATACCTGGAGGAGCTCCTCCAGTGCCTTTCCACTGAAGAAGGATGGAAGAAAGTTGCAGAGCAGTGGTATCAGAAGTGGAACTTCCCCCACACCGTTGGAACCATAGATGGCAAGCACGTGGTCTGCAAACCTCCAGCCAAGTCGGGGTCCACTTATCACAACTCCAAGGGCTTCTTCAGCATCATCCTCTTTGCCATGGTCGATGCTGACTATAAGTTCATGTACATCGATGCTTCAGGCAACGGGTCATCTTCAGATGCCCAGGTATACAATGCCAGTGACCTCAAGGAGGGGCTGGAAGGCAACCTCATGGTGGGCTTCCCAGATCCAGAACGCCTGCCCAACGACAAGCAAGATGTGCCCTACTTCATCATGGGGGATGACGCCTTCTCCCTCAGAACCTACCTCATGAATCCCTACACCTCCAAATACCTCACCCGTGAAGAGAGGATCTTCAACTACAGGCTGTCCAGTGCAAGGTGGATGGTGGAGAACGCCTTTGGCATCCTGGCCAACAGGTTCCAGGTACTTCTCACCACCATGCAGCATCACCCACAGACCGTGAGGAGGATCGTGGAAGCTTGCTGCATCCTGCACAATCTCATGCGCACCCGCTACCCAGTGTTGCAGAACAGGCTCGTGGACCTCCAACAAGGCAATGGGGACATGGAGCCTGGGGAATGGAGGCAAGGGCGAAACCTGATAGACACTCAGGATGTGCAAGGCCCCAACAGAGCCTCACGTGAGGCGAAGAAGCAGCGCAACCTCCTGAAACACTGGTGCAACTCCCCAGCTGGAGCAGTGGAGTGGCAAGACAGGATGGTAAATGCTTAATGGATGCTTCCTTCAGCCTGTCTCATCACACGGATGAGATTGGGCCATGTATGTTGAGTGGGCCTACAATGAACAGGGCGTTTAATAAAGAGTTATGTTTATGTTGACATGTGTGGATAATTATTACATTATTATTGATAATAAAGGGCCATAGGTGTGGCACCTGGGAGGGTGGACCATACAGTCTCACTATGCTTGCACTAGAGGTTTATCTATCCCACTGTTATCCTAACTCATCCCACAGCTATTACCCATACCACAGGTATCCTAACCCATACCAAAGCTATCCTTACCCATCCCACAAGCATGCAAAGGCTTAAACCATTTCTAAAAGTTTTCAGCAAGACTTTATTAAAAAAAAGAAATGAAGCAAGTGTGTGAATCATAAATAGACTTTATTAACAGCAAGCTATACAACAAAAAAGAGTCTCTGGCACTCCTCTTGGTCGCTCAGTCTCAGGGGTGAAGGGTCCAGGTGCTGTGGAGGTGGCTGGTGCTGGAGTGCTTCTCATCAGCTCCTCCAGAAGCAGAAGCAGCAGAAGCGCCAGCCCCAGAAGAGCGAGCCCGTGCTGCAGAAGCCCCAGCAGAACCAGAGTGAGGGCCAGGGGGCGGATGGTAGCCCTGTCCCTCTTGCCAGGGCTGGCAGCAGATGGCTGAGGCTTGCTGTGCTTCCGCATGGTTATGGGGTTGCTGGCTGGCAGGGAGGCTGGCAGGAACCAAGGCTGGCAGCAAGGCTGGCACCAAGGCTGGCAGAAAGGCTGGCAGGGAGGCTGGCACCAAGGCTGGCACCAAGGCTTGCAGGCAGACATGCAGGCAGGGTAGGCAAGGCAGCCAATCCGTCCAGCAGCAGGTCTTTCCTCTGAATGGCGACCTGCTTCCGAGCTGCTTCCGTTATATCCGCGGGGCTGACGCAATGCATCCTCCCCGCATGCACAATTAACACCAGGCATCCATTAGGCTTCCGCTGTGCATCCGCTGTGCATCCGCTGTGCATCCGCTTCATCCGTTCCGCGTCCGCTGTGCATCCGCTGTATCCGTTCCGCATCCTCTTTGCTGAGCCCCCCCGGAAGCCTAGCGGATGCGCCACCCGCTCCCATCCGCTTCCATCCTCTGGGCTTCCGTTCCACATCCGCTTTACATCCGCCCTGCGTCCTCCCCGCGTCCGTGTTATCCGCTCCGGTTATGCAAATTTTTGCCCCTTTTGAGAGCGGATAACAACGGATGGAACATTTTGCTCGTCCGTTGTGTCCGTTTTGCATCCATTGGCCAGTGTGACATGGGCTTAAAATTAATTAGTTTTTCTCTTTTAATTTTAATTTTTTAAAATAAAATTATATTTAAAAACTGGACATGTTTCCAAAAAGATATTTTTGGAAACCATAGCCCTTTCATTTACATTTATTTATTAAATTTATATGCCATCCATCTCAGTCTAAGAAGTGACTCTGGCAATTGAGTAAAAGGTTGGAGAACACAGATTTAGTTACAAAGCTCAGAACGAGCTACTTGTGAAGAGGTCATTCAATCACCTTTTGCCACTTCTGAAACCTTTAGCCGTGGGGGTCTCAGAGCTGCCATTTTGTTCTGGCCGACTTGAGTGATTACATAAACTTCCATTGACTTCTTAACAACTTGTTCTCCTTCTTGTGGCAAAGAGTAAGGCAGAAACCAGAAAGGAAGAGATGACATAAAACTGGTGGCACCACAGATCAATATCCCAAGCCACCAAGCACCAACCCAACGTGTGTCTTTGGAATTGATGGTCAGCGTATCTAGGAGAAAAGGGAAAAAAAAGAGAGACAAACTTGCGCATTAAGGCTCTTACTACATTTTCTATTAAGTACATCCCTTGGATTCACCAGGACCTAACGTTCATGGTGTTCACATGGCATATTGAATCTTAAACATGGTTTAACAACACGCAATTCAGTTCCATTTGAACAGCTCCCTATCAGCTCCTCTAAATTTGAAGGCGCTTTATTATCATAAACAAAGGTTAGGTTGTTTTACATGTGCACAACCTGGACTCTTGCTTAGTGTATCATTCAAACAATTAGGCAAGAAAGTGGATTCTTCTAGTAACCAAGTTAAATCTGTTGTGGGTTGTTGCTTTTTAGTTCCACTCAATTGTGTATGATTCTTACAGGTGGCCTTGTGGTTTTCTTGGCAAGGTTTTTCAGAAGTGGTTTGCTATTACCTCCTTCTTGGGGCCTGAGACAGAGTTACTGGCTCAAGGTCATCCAACTGGCTTTGTAGGAGAGACTAGAAGTCACCACCTTCCCATTTCTAGTCTGATATCTTAACTCACGTTCTGTGGACTAGTCACTTGTAACAGACCCAATTATAGGATGGCTTCATGTAATAGCTTCATTCACACTCAATCAGTGGTGGTATTCAATTTTTTTTTCCTACCGATTCTATGGGGGTGACTTGGTGGGTGTGGTGTGGTTTGATGGGTGTGGCTTGGTAGGCATGGCAGGGGAAGGATATACTGCAAAATCCCCATTCCCTCTCCACTCCTGAGGCAAGTTTACTGTGAAATCCCATTCCCTCTCCACCCCACTAGCCTGCTTTCCAGCTCCATTCTCCTCTGCAGGGCAACAAAGGAAGACCCAACTGAACAGCAGTGATTCTTTTCTTATATCATTCTTTCCTTCCTATACTCATCCAGTCACAAAATAGGAAACTTAAAACATCAGTTTAATAGACTCATGGGGAAATGGGCAGAGGTTGTCAATTATTCCCAGATGTCTGTTAAATCCCAAAGCATGTCGTTTGTATTAATTGTTATCATCTGTATAATTAAATAAAATTGGCACAAAGGATTAATTTGCCCCATCTCATAAAAATCAATGTAAAATCAAAGCACGCTTGAAAGCCTTTTCAGAAACAATGGACCTGAGTTCTTTTAGAATAATGTCTGGACAGTAATGTTGTCCGATGCATCTGAAGTTTGCTAACTGGAACTTCATTAAATCAAAGTTTTGATGTCTGGCTAGCAAACATCTACCAGATAAAAAGACAAAAATGCCTGAGGAGAAACATTGGAGGTGATACTTGCTCCTTACCTGGGTTTACTGCTCCAATGTCAACCCACAAACTGGCACAAAAAGCTCCAAGCAGAAAGCCAAGAGATGGCCCAAACATCCCTGCAGACCGTACAGTTCCTACAAAAGATGAGTACAGGAACACCTGCAGAACAAGACTTCAACACAGATGAAGAATGGGGTCTACAGCAGGTGGCAACATCAAACCAATCTTGACTGCTCACAAAGCTAAGCAAGGAGATATTTAAAAGGTACTTAAATGAAGACCACCAGGAAATCCCAGAACTGAAGACTTGACTTGGAACATCTACCATCTTTCCTTCCCTCTCTTGAAATTCTAGACCTAGAAAACCTGGAACTACATCGCCTTTGGTGTGATCTAACTATAGTATATAAAATCATACATTGCAATGTCCTACTTATCAATGAATACTTCAGCTTCAACCATAACAACACAAGAGCAAACAATAGATACAAACTCAAGGTTAATCGCACCAAACTTGATTGCAGGAAATACAACTTCAGCAACAGAGTGGTCAATGTCTGGAATACTCTACCTGACTCTGTGGTTTCTTCCCCCAACACTTTAAATTTAGACTGTCTACTATTGACCTTACTCCTTTCCTAAGAGGTCTGTAGGGCGCCTGCATAAGCACACCAACATGCCTACCGTCCCTATCCTATTGTTTCTTTTATTTTTCTTATATGTACCCATTTCATGTATTCATAACTATGTTTTTACTTATACCTATTATCTTGTAAGTAATTGACAAAAATAAATAAATAAATAAAATAAATTTTCAACAAGAAAAATGGGGTTTGTGTCTCAGAACTAAATTTACTGACCTTCTGTTGAATTCTATAGATGGTTTTTAAGGTGGACTTACTTAAGGATCCTTGCGATGAAATAATCACAAGGATTTAACCATTTGAACCAAATAAAGACAAGAATTAAGCCCCACCCCCCATCTTCTTCTCCCAAAGGTGCCTTCCAACCAGGCTGGAATTGCCTCTCCCAGAATGCACAGTCAATGCAGTCATTGGGCAGAATTGAATTCTGGGAGTTGAAATCTGAGGGCTGGGATAGCTATATCATTGGTCCCACCTCAGTTGTAACACTCAAATTCAGGAGAGAAAGAGTGATTGTCTTTATCTTACCTATGTAAAAGGCAGAGTTTTCTTCTGTGGCAAAATCATCAATGTAAGACATCCCCAGGGGCATGATAGGGGCTTCTCCAATTCCACGTAGAAGGTTCCCAGCAAGCACAAAGATCCACAAATAGGAACTTGCCATTTTTTCACATCCTGAAAACAGAAGGTGCCCCAAGAAGTTGTGAGGTCTACAGCTTGATCACAATACTACCCGAGCATTACAATTTTCTTTCCAAAGAACAGGTAATCCTTGACTTAGGAAGACAAATGGGACCAGAATTTTCACTGCTAAGCAAGGCACTTGTTAAGTGAGTGGTGTCTGAATTTACAATCTTATTTTAACCACAGTTGTTAAGTGAACCACTGCAGTTACTAAATGAATCACATGGTCATTAAGTGAATAACAATAGCACTTCAACTTATATACCACTTCACAGTGCTTTACAGCCCTCTCTGAGCTATTTACAGAGTCAGCCTATTGCCCCCAACAATTTGAGTCCTCATTTTACCCACCTCAGAAGGATGGAAGGCTGAGTCAACCTTGAGCCTGGTGAAATTCGAACTTCCAAATTGCAGTCAGCCAGCAGTCAGCAGAAGTAGCCTGCAGTACTGCACTCTAACCACTGCATCACCATAGCTCACCCAACCTCCTCCGTTGACTTTGCCTCTTGGAAACTAGCTGTGAAGATTGCAAATGCTAATCACATGACCCTGGGACACTGCAACCATTGTAAATTTCTGCCAGTTGTCAAGCTCATGAATTTTGACTGTGAGGATGCCATGATGGTCATAAGTGTAAGAACTGGTGTAAAGCCACTTTTTTTTTTAGTGCTGTTATAACTTTAAACAGTCACTAAATGAATGATTTTAAGTCAAGGACTACCTGTTCAACTTCACTGATTCCAAACCTTGCAAGCCAATGTCTACTCTAAGGCACGTTTAAGGCACGTTTCTAGCTCTTGTGACGTGGGTAAATTGTTCAAGCAAGTGTCATAACAATTGCGAAAGCTGAGATAGCTTTGATGGATGACAGGAGAGAAACTTCCTTGCAAGTCCTCAATAAGTATCATCTCCTCTCCCCCTCAATAATATGCACAAGTAACTCTGGGGGAGAATACCAGTATAAACAAAATTGAAAAGGACCTTGGAGGTCTTCTAGTCCAACCCCCTGATTAGGCAGGAAACCCATTTCAGACAAATGGATGTCCAATCTCTTCTTAAAGACCTCCAGTGTTGGAGCACCCACAATTTTTGGAGGCAAGTCATTCCATTGATTAATTATTCTGTCAGGAAATTTTTCCTTATTTTTCGGTTTGTTCTCCCCTTGATTAGTTTCCATCCTTTGTTTCTTATCCTGCCTTCAGGTGCTTTGGAGAATACATTGACCCCCTCTTCTTTGTGGCATCCCTTCAGATACCAGAACATTACTAACAGCCCCTAGTCCTTCTTTTCATCAAACTAGACATACCCAGTTCCTGCAACCATTCTTCATATGTTTTAGTTTCATCTATTTTAGCCAAGAAGAGTGGCACTGTTAAGCCTGGGTTCCCCAACCAGGGTTAGGTAGACAAGCTAAACAGAATGTGCAGCGTTAGTCAGATAGGCACACAGATAAATGAGTGAGCTAAGCTTGTATGTTTATTAACATACAGTAAAAATAACAGATACGCTTGTGCTATCAAAAATATAGTTTATTCCATTATAAGTTCATGGCATAGTCAAATAACAGTCCAATAGTCATGTATCATGTAGTCAGTCCATTCAGGGATATTCAGTTAGCAAAGTCCATGTAGAATATCCTATGTCAGTTCACTTACAAATCAGTCCTTTGTTGTCTCTCCCGTTCGAGCAATGCAGTCTTGATTCCAAGCAGTAATCAGGGATCATCAAAGCCAGAGTGAGCAAGCTGTAGACTTGCTACTTTTATATTGTTTTCATAACCACTCCCTTAATTACTTTCCACAGTTAAAGCTGAAGACACTTTAACATACATAACTATGATTCATAGTTATTATTTCACCTAAACCAGTTAGGGTAAACAATGTTATCCCTAACATTCTCCCCTTTTAGGTTAAATAATAACTATGAATCATTTACATCTTTAAATTATATTTTTCACAACTCTCTTTAAACTTAATTGCTCCTTGAGCTTTTGTAAATTGGTCTGCAATGTTTTCTTCTGTCATACAGTATTCCAATTTAATTATTCCATTTTTCACTGATTCTCTTACATTTAAATATCTTAAGTCAGTATGTTTTGATCTAGTTTTTACAGCAATACTAGTAGCTAACTTTATAGCTGCTTGGTTATCCTCATACACAATAATGGAATCTTTTACAGTTATACCCATGTCTAATAATAACTGTTTGTAGAAAATCAAGTCAGTGCATAATAATGACAGACATGAAAATTCAGCTTCCATCGTGGATAAGCTAATATGCTGTTGTCTGATTGACCTCCATCCTATTAGTGTCTTACCAAATAATATAGCCATCCCAGATGTTGATTTTCTAGTGTTTATATCAGTTGCAAAACTTGCATCTGCATAGGCACTAAGACTCAAATCACCCTTTGGTTCTATATACAATGCATGGTTCATTGTTCCTTTAAGATATCTTAATATTCTTTTTAAGGATTGCCAATGACATTGTTTTGGATCTGAATTAAAACGTGCCAGCTGATTTACACTATAAGCTATATCTGGCCTTGACCAATTGCTTATATATGATAAGCTACCAATCAAAGATTGATATATGGACTTATCAAATTTGGGACTTTGATCATTAGTTTGGCAAATTTCCTGACTCATTGGAGTCTTTGCCAGTTTACAAAGTTCCATTTTATACGTTTTAATTAATTGGCAAATTTTATCTTCTTGAGATATCTTAAAACCATTATTTGTTTTATTAATTGTCAGTCCTAGATACCTTTTAATTTCACCTAAATGCTTTATTTTTATCTTTTTGGCTAATAATGATATAATCTCATTAGCTTCATTATTAGTCTTAGTTATCAAAGCAATATCATCTGTAAATAATAACAATAATGACACCGTTCCATTATTTTCTCTTTTAAACACACACGGATCTGCTAAACCAGATTTAAAACCTATATTGTTTAACTCTTTCACAATATATTGGTTCCACTCAAACCCAGATTGTTTCAACCCGTAAAGACTCTTTTTGAGTTTCCAACAATCATTACTATTTACTTTATTGTCTTTTATACCAATTGGTTTTCTTAAATATATAGTATGCTGCAATGGTGCATGTAGATAAGCAGTTTCTACATCTAAATGGTTAATGACATAGTTTTTCTTAGCTGCCCATACTAATGCTGCTCTTAAAGATGTAGCTTTAAGGCTTGGTGCAAAAACTTCATCGTAATCAGATGCAGTTTGATTAAATCCTTGAGCTACTAACCTAGCTTTATGGGTAACAGTCCCATCATTTCCAGTTTTTACTTTAAATATCCATTTGCACCCAATGGATTTTTCTCCTGGAGGTAATTTGGCATCTTCATACACTTTCATTACCTTTAATGAATTTAGTTCTTTTTCCATTGCCTTTTGCCAATTCTCCTGATCCTTAGCAGGATACATCCTAAGTTCATCTACACTAGTTGGAACTTTAGTTACTTGGCAAACTATACTTGCTTGATACCTATCAGGTGGTCTAGTTACACGTGTAGTACGTCTAGGTATTATAGGACTTACAGGTGGACTTTCCTCTATTACTTGTTCTTGATCATGTAACTCTTCCTGATCAACTGTTTCCTCTTGTTCTGGTCCTATTTGCTCTTCGTGGACTTCTTCTTTAATTGGACTCTTCTTATAGCTAATCTCATCTTTCTGCCTTTTGTAGGGTTCAATAAATACTTCATTATTTAAATCTTGCTCTAATCTATTCCATCCTACATGTTCTAGGAATTTTGCACTAGCACTGGTGTAAACTCTAGATGTACCTGGTTCCCAGAATCTATAAGATCTATGATTAGATGTATAACCTACAAAAATCAATCTTTTAGCTCTATGCTGTCCTTTGTATCTAAGTTGTGTAGGGATACGCACCCATGCTGGTGCTCCAAATGTGTGCATGTAACTTAAATCAGGTTTTGTACCATGCCACAGTGTGAATGGTAATTCACCTGTTGTTGAATTAACAACATTATTTAATATATGATTACCACACATTATTGCTTCTCCCCATAAATTGTCAGGTAATCCTGAATCAGACATCATAGTTCGTGCCATTGATTGTAATGTTTGGCCTCTTCTCTCTATAAAGGCATTATGTTGTGGCCTATATGGTGCAGACATTTTATGTTGAATACCTAACATTCTTAGTCTGTTCTGAAATTTATTATTTGTAAATTCTGTACCATTATCAGTTATGAGAGTTACTAATTTCTTTTTAGTTTTTCTTTCTGCGAATTTTATCCAATTAAATAAATTTTGATATGTTTCAGTTTTGCTCTTCATTAAATAGCAAAACCCATATCTAGAACAGTGGTCCATTATACTTAGTATGTCGCGAGCTCCTCCTACACTTGGTTTTTTCGGACCTATTAAATCAGCAAATACTACTTCTAAAGGCTCTTTAGTAGTAAATCCATCAACTCTATTAGCCGGTATAACCCTGCTCTTACTTTGATTACAGGCATTACATTGCAAATACTTATTACAAGATTTCAAACTTATTCCCTTAGATAATTCAACAGTTTTCTTAAGCATTTTAAAATTTAAATGCCCTAGCCTTCGATGTAACAAGTGAATACATTCGTCACGAGGTTTCTTATTTTCATAAATTGTGTTAGCCACCTTTAAACCATCATCATTTAACACATATAATCCACCTCTTAAAGATGCAGTAATTCTCTTATCTTCTTTTTTAATTATGCAGTTATCTCCCCTAAATGTAACTACATATCCTAGTTTAACCAAAATTCTAACTGAAATTAAATTAAACTTAAGTTGTGGTACATATAACATTTTTACATTCTCTTTTATAAAAGAACAATATGCTATACCTTGACCTTTAGCTTTCAGTTTCCAGCCATTGGCTAACGATATCTGCTGTGTACTCTGGGACATTTTAATAAAATTTTTGTTATCATTTGTTATACAATGGGATGCTCCACTGTCAACCACCCATAAATTATTTTTTACAGCTCCGTTAGTATACATGGCTAACTCTAAACTTTTATTTATTTTTTGACGATTTTTAGTATTCTGGCCAGCGTTCTGGCTCTTTGCCTTTTTACAAAATCTTGCCAAATGTCCTCTTCCTCCACAATTAAAACACTTTTTAATTGCGTATGCAGTAGGAGATTCATTATCTTCTTTTTGAGGTTGCTCCCTCCTTAATTCATCTCTTTCATGCCTTCTTCTGGCCTCTTCGATCAATCTGCCAGTTATATCAGTTAAAGTTAAATTTTCCTTTGGCAAAATTTCAAGTGAAGTTACGTAGTTATCATAACTTTCATCAAGGGAAGATAGAATTATGTAAACTTGGTGTAGTTCAGAGAATATAAGCTCTTTCTTGTGCAGTTCTTTAAAAATGCTTTGCATAGTTTTCAAATGACTCAGCATATCACCATTTGTTTGCAGATGCGTCCTGAAAAGCTTCCTTGTTAGAATTATGTGAGCACCAACATTATCTCGAACATAAATCCTCTTCAGCTTCTGCCAACACCCAACAGCCGTTTTCTCTCCGTGGATGTAAATAAGCTGTTGATCAGTTAAGGTTAACCCAATTATGCAAATGGCTTGTTGATTTTTATGCATAAATTCTTCTATCTTTAGTCTGTCTTCCTCATCCTCTGGATCCCATTCTTCTACGTTTGGTGGATTTTCAATTATGTTCCACAGACCTTCTCTTCGTAGAAGTAGACTACATTTTGTAGACCATGATACATAGTTTGTTCCATCCAGCTTGGATATAAGGGACAAACTTTGTAGATTGACTTGTGCCATGTTTTCTTATATGGATATAAAAATATAATTAATAAAACACAGCTGTCTGTTTACTGTAATGTATAACAACACAAACTCTCACTTTTTACAGAAATCTGTTTAACCTAGTTAAACTGACTTTGCAGCCTCTGGGCCCATAACCAGTGTTAAGCCTGGGTTCCCCAACCAGGGTTAGGTAGACAAGCTAAAC
>BLBF01000055.1:10581915-10592643 GCA_015471245.1 Laticauda colubrina | reverse complement strand
TTTGTTGTTGGAACCCGGTCTACCTCGTGTGTTTTCCGAACAAAACACTGGCGACGAGGATGGGATCGTCCTGAACGGAACAAAACCTGCACGTGGTGATAAAAGCCCAGACTGCAACTAAGATGTCTGGAAACAACGCACCGCCCGCACCCTTCAATCCCAACGAAGAGGATTGGGATTCCTATGCTGATCGCTTCCAAATGTACTTGGAGAGCAACGAAATGGAAGGCATTTCCGAACAACGAAAGAGAGCCGTGTTCCTGACACACTGCGGAACAACCGTCTTTAAAATGGCTAAAGCCCTCGCCAAGCCTCGGGACGTTAAACAATTAACGTGGACAGAATTACAGAGGCTCCTGAAAGCACACTACGCCCCGATGGTGTCCAATCTAATAAAGCGACATGAATTCTACCGAAGAGACCAGAGAGAGGGAGAAACCGTTGCCGATTTCGTCGCTGCACTCAGACAAATTGGGGGTGAGTGTGAATTCTCAAACATAGACGAGGCAATGAGAGATCGCGTGGTGTTGGGCCTGAGAGACTCAACCGCACAGAGCAAAATGCTCAACAAGCCCAACATCACCGTTACCGAAGCCATTGCGGAAGCCACCGCCGCAGAAGCTACGAAAAAATCCGCAGTAACATTCAAGAAAATGAACACGCACGGCGATGAAACACCAACCAAAGAGAAAAAGCATCCTGCCACCACGACCCATTATGAAGAGTCGGGCGAAACAAACGAATCGAGCGAGGAGGACGACGAGGTCCACCGTTTGCTCACAAACAAGAAAGAGCGCGAAAGGAGAAAGTGGCGGGAATGCGCTGGCTGCGGAGGAAACCACCCTCGAGCCGAATGCAGATTCCTCGATGCCATCTGCCGACATTGCAGAAAGAGAGGGCACATCGAGAAGGTCTGCAGAAATAAAAAATCTTACAGCCCGACGAGACGCAGAAATTCCCCAACACGAGCCGAGCCAAGTCGAGCCGAAAAAAAATGGCAACAAGAAAAGCGAGCCAATACACACCAAACTGTCATTATCCAAAGCTCCCAGACGGAAAGTGGAAGAAAAATTAAAATCGTCGTAGAAATCGAGGGAAAACACTGCAAAATGGAAGTGGACTCGGGGTCCTTCCTCTCCATGGTATCATGGGACACAATTAAACAGTTAGTCCCAGGTATCAAGACCAAAGATTTGATGAAGCAGCACCTAACCCTCAAAGACTATCAGGGAAACCAAATCCCTGTGATAGGCAAAGGACATTTTCAAGTTGCCTACAAAAACCACATCAAAGTGCTTCCACTGACCATAGTCAACCAAGACAGACCAAGCCTCCTGGGCATCGAGTGGTTCGCGCCATTGGGCATCGGGATGACCGGGGTCGATCGAGTGACCACAGCCGGCTGGGAAGACGACCTCGTCAGAGAATTCCACGACGTGTTTGACGGATCACTGGGCAAGTACAGGGGAAACCCTATTTCTTTCAATTTAAACCCCCAAATAGCCCCACGAAGAATAAAAGCCAGGCGAGTTCCGTTTGCACTAAAGGCAAAAATAGAGGAACAGCTGGAAAAATTAGTAGCCCAAGGGGTGTTAGAACCTGTGGACCATGCCAAGTGGGAAACGCCTATCGTCACACCCATTAAACCAGACGGGTCCATCAGAATCTGTGGTGACTATAAGGCTACCCTGAACCACGCATTACAACCAAGCGCATACCCGGTGCCCGTAGTCCAGCATCTGCTCCATTCCCTGGGAAATGGCAAAGTTTTCGCCAAACTCGATTTGGCACAAGCCTATCAGCAACTTCCAGTAGACCCAGAAACAGCAGAAGCGCAGACTATTGTCACCCATAAAGGCGCATTCAAATGCCACCGACTCCAATTTGGAGTAAGCGTAGCCCCTGGCGTCTTCCAGAGTCTAATGGAACGCCTGCTAAACGGCATACAAGGAGTCGTTCCCTATTTCGACGACGTCCTAATCTCGGCCAGAGATGAACCACAATTAAGAAACAGACTAAAAAAGGTTCTGACTAAGTTTAGAGAAGCTGGCCTCAAGGTTAAAAGAGAGAAGTGCTGTCTAGTTAAAAACAACGTCGAATTCCTGGGCTACTCAATAGACGGAGAAGGCATCCACCCCACTGATAAAAAGATTAGGGCGATAAATGACGCGCCTGAACCTAAAAATAAAACGGAACTCCAGGCATTTTTAGGATTAATCAATTTCTATAATGTATTCCTGCCAAACAAAGCCACTATAGCAGAACCGCTACACCGCCTGCTAGACAAAAAGGCTATTTGGACTTGGGGTTACAAGGAAAAAAAAGCCTTCCAAAACATTAAAAGACTGCTAACATCAACAAACGTTCTCATCCAATTTAGCGACACTCTGCCATTAACAGTGACCTGCGACGCCTCACCATATGGAGTAGGTGCCGTCCTGAGCCACCAACTACCGGATGGCAGAGAAGCACCCGTCGCATATTATTCTAGGACTCTATCAAAAACTGAGCGGAATTATAGCCAATTGGACAGGGAAGCTCTAGCAATTGTCGCTGGAGTAAAACGTTTCCACGAATATGTATACGGGAGGACTTTTCGAATTATAACGGATCACAAGCCGTTAATGGGGATTTTGGCGGGAAACAAGCCAACACCCAACATACTTTCACCCAGAATGACGAGATGGTCAGAGTTCCTGGCGGCTTATTCCTACACTCTGACACACCGACCAGGGAAACAAATTTCCCATGCGGACGCTTTGAGCAGAGCGCCTTTGCCAACAACCGACGCAGACCCGGCACCAACGATGACAGCACTGCAAATCGAGACATGCCCCGATCTACCCATTTCAGCGTATGATGTCGCAAGAGCCACCGCGAAAGACTCATTGACTGCCCGCGTTCTTAGCTGGGTAGGTAAAGGCTGGCCGGACAATCAAAAAACTGAAAGCTCCAAACCTTTCCGGTCCAGACAGACTGAACTTTCCATACAAAAGGGGTGTTTGTTGTGGGGAGATCGGGTGGTAATCCCTGCTAAACTGCAGCCCAGGGTTCTTAGGCTTTTACATGAAGGGCACCCGGGAATGGTGAAGATGAAAAGCCTCGCCAGGAGTTACGTGTGGTGGCCGGGTATTGATAAGGACATAGAGTATTGGGTAAGCTCATGCCACAAATGCCAAACAATTAGACCATCCCCACCTAAGGCACCCGTTAAGGACTGGGAAACCCCTCGAGGGCCGTGGTCAAGAATACACATTGACTTCGCGGGGCCTACCAAGGGGCATACTTTTCTGATTGTCGTTGATGCCTATTCCAATTGGCTGGAAGTAAAAATCATGCCATCAACGACAACAGAAGCCGTAATTAAGCAACTAGACAGCCTGTTTGCCACCCATGGCATACCTGACATCCTCGTTTCAGACAATGGACCACAGCTAACCAGTATACCATTTGAGCAATACCTAGCCTCCCTAGGTATAAGACATGCACTAACCGCGCCGGCTCACCCGGCTGCGAACGGCAGGGCAGAGAGAATGGTCCGGTTTACAAAAGAGGGGTTAGAACGAATGGATACTGGGGATACACAACAAAAAGTAAACCGGCTGCTCACACTGCAGCACATAACACCTAGTACTATCACAAATAAATCACCAGCAGAACTGCTTATGGGGCGAAAATTAAGATCTCACCTGGATAGGTTACACCCAAATTTCACCCCAGAGAACCCCCCTGACTCCTCAACACGGTTCAGACAATTTGAGACAAATGATTTAGTTTACGCTAAAAATTTCTCCGGGGACCCGGTATGGCTACCCGGGCAAATTACCCAACTTACAGGCCCCAAATCCTACCGGGTAAGATTAGACGATGGGAGGGAATGGAAGCGGCATATAGACCAGCTTCGATCTCGAATTATGGAAAGAACCGCGGACTTAAAAACATTCACAAAGGAACACGGCGAAACGCAAACCGAGGTGGGGGGGGAAAGGCGAGAAACGAATAAAGAACTTTTTAAAAATAAAACTAACATTCAAAACTACCAAAAAGAGCCACCAAAAGACTCACCGTTTGAAGAGACCCACGAAGAGAGATCTTCGGAAGGGGCCAGCCAAGCCAGCTCGACCTGCCCCGAGGAAACGGGAGGGAGCGGCAGAACCGCCGGCCTAAGAAACTTAGGCGGCGGTAAAATGGCCGACTCACCCTTCCAGACGGTTCCAGAGAGGAGGACGGACGACACAGCAGCCCCATCCGAACTGGTCGAAGTCCTCACTGAAAATGAACCGCGCAGGTCAGGTCGAGCCCGGAAAAGCCCCACCTACCTGCGAGACTACGTCACCACGTAGGACTAAACTAAGGAGGGAGGGGTGTTCTGTATGTAAAGTGGATGACTCCAAATCTACCATTCTGATTGGTTAAGGAAAAGACAAGTGGATTGGTTCACTAGGAACCAATCCAAAGAGATACCAAAAAGGCGGCAAATCTAAATAGCTGCCATTGGCTGCAAGCAGGCAAGCCAGCCTGTATAAAAGGGCTGGCCCCGGCTTCAGCCGGCGTTCCGTTACTAGCTGTTAACAATAAAAGTATTTGTTGTTGGAACCCGGTCTACCTCGTGTGTTTTCCGAACAAAACATCTCCCCCTCAAGAGAAACTTATTTCCTTACCTTAAATTCTTGGGAAACCTCTTCAGATTTATCTTGATGGTATTTCTGAGCTTGCTGTTGGAAATGTCAGAAGGTCAAGTTCTGTTGTTATTTTCATGTGTCCATCACTCAGAAGCTTTGAGGGTTGGACTTGGTGATCTTGATGATCCTTTCTACCTTCAGTAATTCTCTGGCTGTTCAAATTTTTGAAAAAAAAGTCCCACAGGAGGACTTTAGTAATGAGCAGCTGTACGTCACAGGAATCGCCGTGCTCTGAAGATCTTCCAGAGGGCAATGGTCTCTAGATAACGCCTGAGGTTGTCTGTGAGGATCTTGCTGCTTTTGCAAAAATGAAAAAGAAGCAACAAAGTTTTGAACAAGTTATGTCTCTTTTGTAAGCTTTTACTTATTTATTTACATCTACCCATGTTTCCCCCAAAATAAGACCAGGTCTTGTTTTCTTTTGGGCCCTAAAATAAGCACTGGGGCTTATTTTTTGAAGGGGGTCTTATTTTTTTCCCATGTAGGGGAGGCCCACTTCTGTTTGCTTGCAGCAGGGCAGAAGGCAGCACAGCAAACCAGTGCTGCCACCATGAGGCAGGGGGTGGAACAGCCCCTGGTGCCCTGCACCAGCTTACCTCAGAGCCTTTGCAGCCAGGCCATCCATTCCCCAACACCTGCCTTGCCTCATGTTGGCTCTGGCAGCCCTGTCCAGCAGGACCCTGCCTGGCCACCAGCCCACTTCTTCTGTTTGCTCACAGCTGCAATGGAGGAGTTCGAATGATGCACTGGTGCCGAGACCACAAGGCCAGGGGGAAGGCTGCCCCATGCGCCCCACACTGGCTTGCCTTAGGACCTCTGCAGCCAGACCATCCATGAGGCGAGGCAGGTTGATGGAGCTGCTCCACACACCCTGCACTGACTTGGGCCCCACAGTCAGGCCATCCATGGCCCGACATCTGCCTCACCTCATGTCCACAGCACCAGCACACTGCTCAGCCTTCTGCTCTGTTGTCACCATGAGCAAGCAGAAGAAGTGAGCCAGCGGTCACGTAGACTCCTGATGCACATGGTTTCTCGTGTTGCTGCCACAAGGAGCTGTCAGGGTGTGGAGGGCCTGGCTGTGAGTCCCTGAGGTAAATTGGTGTGGGACACATGGAACAGCTCCATCACCACCCTGCTTCACCTCGTGGCCGTGGTACTATGAGCAACCAGACAGAATGGGTGGCCGGGCGGCTGCACAGGCCCTTAAATAGGGCTTATTTTGGTGGTTGGGCTTATATTAAGTACACACATAAAAACATGCTAGGGCTTATTTTCAAAATAGGTCTTATTCTGGGGAAAACATGTTATCTATCTGTCTGCCTGTCTGTTTATCATCTATCTATTAAATTTATTGTCTGCCCACCTTACCACAGAGTAACTGAGAGGATATATGATATCACCATATCCATAAAAAAGGTAAAAGTGGTCTCACGATGGCATGATGTTCTTCACATCACTGTACCTCCCATCCTCAGTTCTCCACATAAGCCCCAAGCCCCATTAATCCCTAAATTCTATGAGGTTCCCAATTTTATTTTTAAAATGGCTTGACAGCATATTGCCAGAATAGCAAATATGGACCATGACCCTTTTTGGGTAAACGTGGCAAGTTTTCAGAGTGCTCACTTTCACAAGATGAGATAAATTCATACCAGAGGCTTAAGGTCTAACACCGATTATGAGTAGGAGCATGCAACTTCCATAGCCAGTGGATATATACTTCTTTATGCATTGTTAAAAAAAAACCAGGATTTTTTAAAAAGAACATCTTAATTCTGCCCATGCATGGCACTGTTGCCAAGAAGCAATCTTTCTCAAGAAAAATCACAATTGCAACCAAGAAGTTTCCCCCTTTTTTTGGCATCTCCAATTTCACCTCAGGTTACAGATATGGCTACAAGTGGAATTTACCTCTTGAAAACATTGATATGAGGAATCAGTCACTTGAACAAGATTTTCTCAGGTATGTAAGGACCAAATCATCCAAGACTTAAGAAAAAGCCAACGCGGCTGGAATGGTGCAAAAGGTCCTATTCTGTTTCCATTATGAAACGCAGGCCAGTTTCAGATATGCAGAGAAAGGCAAGTTATAAATCTAATAGCTACTTAAACCTACCCAATAGAATCAATAAAATTTCACTTAGACTCAAATCCCTTGATTTGAATGGTTCAACTCCAATCCAACCATTCCACCTTTTTATTATTAACTAATGTTGCAGCTGCCAGAATGCAGAAGCTCAAAGACAAATAAAATAAAATAAAGCTAAGAAGCTTTGCAGCAGTTCATTAGCCTACTAAAAAAAAAACCAGATTTGTTTTTTCTTTAGTCATGCCAAAAGATCACATCACATGCCCTCATTTCCCAATTCATCCAACACCACCTTCTTTAGTTCTAAAATTATTGGGGGAGGGGCGCGAGAGGGATGGGATTTCTAGCACAAGATCTTCCAAAGATTAAAGGATTCCCACCAAGCAGCCTCCCACCTAACTAAGGAAGGTAGGGCAGAGCTTATGAGTTGATCCCAACCAGAAGAGAGAAAACTTACTGTTCGTCTGACAGGTCTGAACTCTTCAGTCCCCTGAGGCAAGCAGCCAAATCATGTGTGTGTCCAGGGATCAGCCTCCTTTGGAAGGTGGAGAATTAGTGCAGGGCACTGCATAACTTTTTCCCTTGCTGTTCCCCCCCCCCCCCCCCCCACACACACACTTATTTCCATCCTTTCCAGACAGCAAACCAAAAGGGGAGATTTATAAGATGAACTACCATGGCTTACATTGTTTATAAATGGGCATTTTGCCTGCGGTCACATTCAGGTCTTTGCTTGTAAATAGTTTACTTCTTTAGAAGAACGAAAATCCCTTTCCCCCCCCTCCCCCCGGGTGTTCTTTGTACTGCAGTGGTAATGATTGCCTGAAAGAGTTGTACCTTAGAGAAGAACATATGGCCATCTATCTGGACCACTGTTACTCCTCAACTTTCAGAGGTGTGAACTTCAACACCCAGATTATCAAGAATTCTGGGAGTTGAAGTTGTCGTGGTTGAGCAACATTGGTCCAGATTGAAAATATCTGCTACATGGCACCATATAATGGGCGTCACCATTGATAAGCAACTTCAGGTCACCACTGAAAGTGATGGCACTAAAAATAAATAAATCCCTGAAAGCTTGAAAGCTCAACTGATGGTTTGAAGGCTCAATTTTTTTTTGAATCCCACCACTGCAATAGATCCAAAAGATTGCAAAAATTGGCTAATAAAGTTTGCATATGATAGCTTTCTAAGAGTATTTCAGAACATAGGACAGCCTTGTTCTGCAAATGCGCATCGACAAACACACCACAGTCAATGCTATAAAGAAAGAAAGCAATCTTGATAATTACATTCCAGTTATAGAAGGCCTGTCCTTTTCGTCTTTGTCTCCATGGAACATGAACTTTTCAAGACAATAGTAATACTTTAGATAACCCCTAGTGCAAGAAAAGCTCTATTCAATGTGTATGAAATCATTTGTCTAAACTGGCAT
Source organism: Laticauda colubrina (assembly GCA_015471245.1). Taxonomy (NCBI): domain Eukaryota; kingdom Metazoa; phylum Chordata; class Lepidosauria; order Squamata; family Elapidae; genus Laticauda; species Laticauda colubrina. The sequence goes on along the minus strand of BLBF01000055.1, from coordinate 10,584,434 downwards.
TTGGAAATGGCAAAGAACAATTTGGTTCCAGGCCTACAAAAGCCATTTTTTCCCCCTGGATGGAAACATTCTGGATCCTGATTCTAAATTCCAGTTTTGCTGCTTGAGAAGAAAAGAGAGAGAGAGACCAAGTTGGATGGTGGCATGTAATACCAGAAATACCTGTTGCCTTTGCAAACTTCGTTCTTCAGTACAGGAGGTCCTCAACTTACAAGCATTCACTTAGTGACTGTTACAACAGTGCTGGAAAAGTAACTTATGACCATTTTTCACGCTTCCAACCATTGCAACATGCCTAAAGTGACACAGTTGAAATTCAGACACTTGGCAACTGGTTCATTTTTACGACGGTGGCAGTGTCCTCTCTGTGTGTGTGTGTGTGTGTGTGTGTATGTGTTTGTGTGTGTGTGTATGTGTGTATGTGTTTGTGTGTGTGTGTATGTGATGTGATTTCCCTTTTGTGACCTTCTGACAAGCAAAGTCAACGAGGAAGCCAGATTCACATAATAATCTTGTTACTTAACAGCTGCAATGATCCACTTAAGAACAGTGGCGAGAAAGGTTGTAAAATGGGACAAAACTCATTTAACAGCTGTCTCACTTAGCAGCATAAATTTAGGGCTCAGTACTGGTCATAAGTCAAGGACTACTGGTATTTAAAAAGTAGTGTTTCCCTCTCCCCATCAGCCTTGGTGTTTCCCTCCCCTCATCTGAAGAGCTAAAATGTTTTCAGATGCAAACATAACGACAATCGCTTTAAATATTTCACACTGTGGGTCAGAAACCAGTTTTCATAACAGCTTCTTTAAATCCTTACCATAACAGAGAGCTTACTGGTTAACCCGAATGATCACCGAATGCTGACATCTAAAATGGCCTGAGCAGCTAACTATAGCTTCTTATTGAAGGTGTAATGGTTAATGCTAAAGAGTCTATTCATCAATCATATTCACAGCTCCAGCTAAACAATAACTGAACTAATATCTTACTCTCTGGTTGATTTCTCTTGCTAAAATATGGAACATACAATTATTAGATGATAGCGAAGAGGCATGGAAACCGTATTGTGATTGGGAGAATGTTTGAAGCATGTCCATATCAGTGGTGGGATTCAAAAATTTTTTACTACTGGTTCTGCGGGCATGGCGTGGTGGGTATGGCAGGGGAAGGATACTGTAAAATCTCCAGTCAGAGGTGGTATTTGCTGGTTCTCTGAACTACTCAAAATTTCCGCTATCAGTTCTCCAGAACCTGCTGAATACTAGCCCTGGTCTATATATATAATCCATACATAAAATATGTTTTCTTTAAATTTCCCAGGCTAGTCTATTAATCTGGGATATCATCTTAATCTCCCATCCCAGTACTAACTACGTTCAGCCCTGAGTAGCTCTTTCAAGTTTGGTCCTGTTCGGTCGCTACTCAGGGCTGAACGTGGTTAGTACTGGGATGGGAGACCAAGGGGAAATCCCAGATTAATAGATTAGACTGGGAAATTTAAAGAAAATATCTAAGAGAAAGCTCCACGTAGATCTAGCCAATCTTTAGGAACTGAGGTTCACTTAATGGTGACATTCCTTCATTTTTCATATATGGTTATCATTGTCCTTGATCTAGATGTTGTAATATCTGGCATGCACGTGTTACTCCATTACTGAAATAATTACTGAGCCAGTTTCAATAGAAGCTCATACTTTGGAATTTGGTTATCTGACAAACCATCTTCTCCACTGCAGGTCCAATTAATCTCTTCCCCCAGGCATTCCCAGCTGTGGGAATTTCCTTTTAGCATCCAACTTTTGAGAGGGACAAGAACACATTTTAAATTGTTTATATTTTTATCATTATTATTATGGTTGGTCTCATAGTCAGCCATATGTTTAGACTGGTTTTGGCATTTTTATCCACCTATCCAGTCCTATCCATTACTACTACTACTACTACTATTATTATTGTTATTATTATTGTTGTTGTTATTATTTTGTTATCTCTTGTATTCATTAAACATGAAACTCAGTCAACTGAACATTTAAAAATGTATCACAAATATCATTGACTGGCACTGATGGTTGATACAGGTTGCTGCCAGCATCCTAGGTATCAACCAAGTATCTCCTTAAAATATACAGTGTTCCAAGTAGTGCAGATGCTTGCAGTTTCACTGGTGTTATTGCAAGAAGCTGCAATTTCTTGACGTATTTTATAAAATTCTTGGACATGGCACCAAGTGCCCTGATGACCATGGGTATCATTGTTATATGTTTCATCCATAATTGTGTTGTTTCAATGGCCAGGTCTTAATATTTCATGATTTTTTTTTCCAGTTCTTTTTCTTTGACTCTGGCGTCTCCTGGTACAGCAATATCAACAAATTGTATGCTTCAGTTTTCAACAACTGTGATATCTGGCATGTTGTGTTCCAAATGACGATCTGTCTATATTTGAAAGTCCCACAAGATCTTCACTTTCTCTATTATTATTATTATTATTATTATTATTATTATTATTATTATTATTAT
>BLBF01000055.1:10569290-10580956 GCA_015471245.1 Laticauda colubrina | reverse complement strand
TAGAATAGAATAGAATAGAATAGAATAGAATAGAATAGAATAGAATACTTTATTGGCCAAGTGTGACTGGGCACACAAGGAAGTTGTCTTGGTGTAAATCCTCTCAGTATACATAAAGAAAAGGTACATTCATTAAGAATCAAGAATCATAATGTACAACATTTAATGATAGTCATAGGGTACAGTCAATGATTAAATCATACTAGGAAACAGTCAATATAAATTGTAAGGATACAAGCAACAAAGTTATAGTCCTACAATCACAAGTGGGAGGGGATGGGTGATAAGCGTTCCCAAGCATTTAGGACTGCGTGATGTATTGGTGGATTATCATTATTATCATTATTATCATCATTATCATTATCATCATTATCATCATAATCATTATTGTTATATTTTATTCTCTTTTGTAGAAAACTGCAACTAAGCAAAACGGGATGGAAACATGATACTTATCTAAATTCTTATTTGGTTAGCATTCTTGCACCCCTGCCCTTTCCAGGAGGATTGAAAGATTAAACATTCCCTAAGGAAAAGGATACAACTTGTCATGTAAGATTTAAAGCCAGTATTGTTGCTACCGAAGTTCCACAACAACTGCACCATCTCCAAGAAACCTCAAAGAGCACATTCTGCTAATTGTAGCCTCAAGGCAAGCCCGGGCCACAAATCATAATGATCACATCGTAACAATCATGGTCTGTTTGCAAGTTACAAAACGGTGTGAGCTGCCTCCGAAAGAGCACTGTGAATGTCATTGTTTCCTTTCCCCGTTCACCCCGGGGTGAAAAGTATCACATTCAAACTTATTTGGCCTCGGTTAAATTATTGCATTGAAACTTTTGCAACGGAGCAATGATTAAACACCGCTTGTGCTCTTCAGTAACATACTTATTCACAGAATCCAATTTCTTGGAAAAACCTCTTTATTGCTTTTCACCCTCAGAATTGGTCTTTTTGAACCTAAGTATGTTTTAAGACTCTGTTGGCAGGAAACATTGTACGCCATATCTTTAATATACCTCCTTCAAATGAAATTAAACTCTTGGTACCTTCAAGAATCCCTTTCTTCATTTTAGTGGGGATCCACCCATCTAACTCCATTGCACAATATAACAGGTGTCATAGCAGCTGATTGGCAGGTACAGATAGAGATTACAGCCATTGGAGACTTCCGATGCACACCAAAACAATGCTGAAAATTTTGGGCATGGTTTTTTGAAGTGGCTGAGTGCATTTAAACATGAACTTAGTCCAAGAGTCTTCAAATTTGGCAAGTTTAAGACTTGTGGACTTCAACTCCCAGAATTCCTGAGCTAACATGACTGGAGGAGGAATTCTGGGAGTTCAAATCCACAAGTCTTAAAACTGTCAAGTTTGAAGACCTTTCTCTTAGTCCTGGCATGGCTAGTCTGGTGAAGAGAAGGACCAGGGGAGACATGATAGAGGTCTTCCAATATTTGAGGGGCTGCCACAGAGAGGAGGGGGGTCAAGCTATTTTCCAAGGCACCTGAAGGCCAGACAAGGAATAATGGATGGAAACTGAACAAGGAGAGATTTAACCTGGAAATAAGGATAATTTTTCTGACAGTGAGGACAATCAACCAATGGAACAGAAGTTGCCCTTGGATGTTATGAAAGCTTCATCACCTGAGACCTTCAAGAAGAGATTGGACTGCCATTTGTCAGAAATGGTGTAGGATCTCCCGCTTGGAGGGTTTGACTAGATGACCTACAAGGTCCCTTCCAACTCTGATTATCTGTTATTTGTTATCCTCCAAGCCTTATAGGTAATTCTCAAATTACGACCCCAATTGGGCCCCAAATTTTCTGTTGCCAAGCAAAAGAATGAAGTGAATTTCTTTCTTGCTGCCATTGTTAAGCGAATTCACTGCAGTTGATAAATTAGTAACACAGTTTGTTCAGGGAAACCTGGCTTCTCCATTGAGTGTGCTTGTCAGAAGGTCTCAAAAAGTGATCCCATGACCCTCAGGACCATGCAAACATCATAAATATGAACCAGTTGCCAAGCCTCTGAATTTTGATCACGTGACCACGAGAATGCTGCAACGGTCATAAAAGTGAAAAATGGTCATAAGTCCCTTTTTTCAATGTTGTTGCAACTTCGAATGGTCTCTAAACAAATGGTTGTTGGTCAAAAATTACCTGTATATCTGTGTACCCACTGAGGAGATGGCAAAGCTGGGCCATAAAGTAGAAGTCTCTTGCTTGCTACACCATGTAGTTTTTTTCCAGCAAGATTGCAACTGCTACATAGATTACTTAAGCATACCTTCACATTCCATCAGGTGCAAAGAATCAGGATCATACTGTGGGAAGCCTCTCCTCCTAGAACAGGGGGTCTGCAAACTTGGCAACTTTAAGACTTGTGGACTTCCCACTGTATGGACCTGTGGACTTCAACTCCCATAGCTGGCTGAAGAATTCTGGGAGTTGGAGTCCACAAGTCCATACAGTGGGAAATCCACAAATCTTAAGGTTGCCAAGTTTGGAGACCTCAGTCCTAGAAGAATGAAATATTTTGGAAAATACTAAAAGGCAGAATATTACTGTATTTTTCGCACTATAAGACACACTTTCCTGCCACCCCAAAAAGACTGTGTGGAAATGTGCGTCTTATAGAGTGAATGTTGCTGAAGCCCCACCCACCTGCTGGCCCTCACCCTTCAGCCTCTGCCTCCCAGCAATTTACTTCTGCAGCAAATAGCCTTGTCAGCTTCAGCACACCTGATTTAGCACAAGCAGCTGATTGTCAGTTAGATCGACATCCCAGAATATCATCAATCAGGGATCGCTGTTACCTGGAACAGGCCAAAAATGGGACACGTGGAGGCCGCAATTGGTGCATTTGGAAGCTGAAAATGGGGCAAGTGGAAGCTCAATAGATGGCAGAAGAGATGGGTGGCAATGGCGGTGATGGGCAGCAGCGATCCCCACATCCTGGAACAGCTGATTGGCGGTATTCCAGGAGGCTGACAATCATCTTCTCATGCTAAATCGGGCTGTCATGAAGCTTTGCCAGGCTGTTTGCTGTTCACTGCAAGGAGGCAAATTTCTGGGAGGCAAAGGCAGATTTTATTTTCTTGTTTTCCTCTCCAAAAACTAAGTGCATCTTAAATCCTGGAGCATCTTATAGTGAAAAAATTACAGTAAATTTCCCCAAAGGAAATATCAAGAAACATGACTTTAAAAATAGAAGGTGGACCCAGTGTTTCTTAATAGTCCCCAGCAGATATTTTGTGCCCATTAAGAAAGATTGGGCCAGCCTATTCAGAAAACAAAAGAACTTCACCTCCAAGGACAGGATTAAAATTTACATCCTCCTCCACCCAAATTCCAAAAACAGGGCATAACCTTTTAGGACATAATAGGATTAACCTGCCACCATTTAGCAAAAGACACAAGTCCCTTCATTGCACAAACCTCCCCCCCCCCCCCATAACAGTTGAAACCTCAAAGTCACAGAAACCTATAAAGATCCATCCACTCATTCAACCATTTGGTCAGCTGCCCTGGTGGTTCTGCTTCGTCAATAAATGGACCCTCTTTCCAATCAGCCTCCATGTTGTTTCCAGCATCTTTCTCCCAGCTTGGATCTGAACCAGGTAGATTTTCTTTCCAACAATACTTTACACTGCAGTTCAGAAGATGTGTTGTCCATGCTAGAGGTGGTATTCAGCAGGTTCTGACCAATTCTGGAAAACCAGTAGCAGAAATTTTGATTATTTTGGAAAACCATCTCTGGTAGTTCAGAAGCCACCTCTGACTGGCCTCGCCCCCAACTCTTCTCTGCCTCCTGAGTCCCAGCTGATCAGCTGGGTCTTCCTAGGTTGCCCTGCACAGGAGAACGGAGCTGGAAAGCAGGTTAGTGGGGTGGGGAGGGAATAGGGATTTTGCCTTGTATCCTTCCCCTGCCATGCCCATCAAGCCACACCCACCGAGCTACGCCATGCCCATCAAGCCATGCCCACAGAACCGGTAGTAAAAATTTTTGAATCCCACCACTGGTCCAAGCCTACACAAAAAATCTAGTTGACTGAAGTTCAGCACTAAATTGGTACCAAATAAAGGTCGGGGGGGGGGGCTGGACTTAGAGCATTTGTGGACACATAATGATTCTCGGCTGATGACTTGTTTAACTCCACCACCACCCCACTCCCCAGCTCTGCCTATGCTTCTCCTAGAGTTGCTAGCCAAAGATGCTAACCCCATCTAAATGTTTTATGTGCATGCAACTAATATGAAACCCTCTAGCCTAGTGTTTCTCAACCTTAGCAACTTGAAAATGGGTGGACCTCAACTCTCAGGATTCCCAGCCAGCATGGAGTTGAAGTCCACCCATTTTTAAGTTGCCAAAGTTGAGAAGCGCTGCTCTTCAGCAAACCGAGCATTTGAATTCCAACATCCCCATAAATATCCACTAGAGGGCTTTAAAGTTTTCTTTAAAGGGAAAATAAGTTGTTTTTATTTGTAGATTACCTTTCTCCCTCCTTATGGACATACTTTTGGAAAAGACACCCCCATGGGTGATGTAAAACAGGTGGTTTTTTTTACAGTGGAACTCACACTTTGAACAAAATAAATCCAATTTTCTTTTTCAAACAATCTAGTGATTTAATCTAATGAGATTATTTGAAGGAGAAAGAGAGGCTCAAAAAAAATCTAATGCAAAAAAGCAAAACAGGTAAACAGATAGTGAGAATGATGGGAATGTATACATTTAAAAAAAATAGCAAACGTGATACAAATCTTTTAAATAAATAAACAAATAGAATCCTGCATGTTATGGGCAAAATGCAGGAAGATTAGATTTTTCTCAGACTCAGAACATTTGAATGTAGCTGAAGTTTAAGAGATTTGGGCCAGAAAGTAAGAAAATTTTTCGTTAGTGTCATGCATATTCCGAAAAGTATTTTTGGTCTGCAGATGACAGACAGCATCCTTCTTACTTTAATAAATAAAGTAGCCTGACTTTTTGCAGGCTTCTGCATGAGCCTGAACACAAAGAGGCCACTGCTTTAAGGAAGCCACAAATTAAAATTCATATTACTATTTGTGGTTTCAAGTCAATGTTGACTCCTGGCAACTTCTGGAACAAATCACTTCAGTTTTCTTCATCAGATTTCAGAAGTAGTTTGCTTCCTCCAGCTTCCTTTCCCTCTCCCCTCCCTCCCTCCCTCCCTCTCCTCTCCTCTTCCTCCTCCTCCTGAGAAAGTGGGACTGGCTTGGTCTGTCAGGCAGGATTAGAACTCACAGTCACCAGGTTTTAACGACTACTTGAAAGTAGCTCTCTAAGTCTTCTAATTTCACTTGAGGCTGGCAATATTTATTTATTTGTTTGTTTTGATTTGTCAATCGCTTACAAGATAATAGGTATAAGTATATACATAGTTATGAATACATGAAATGGAATATATTTCAAGGAAAATATAAAAGAAACAATAGGACAGGGATGGTAGGCACATTGGTGCGCTTATGCACACCTCCTACAGACCTCTTGGGAAAGGGGTGAGGTCAATAGTCTAAGGTTAAAGTTTTTGCGGTTTGGGGAAGAAACCACAGAGTCAGGTAGAATATTCCAGACATTGAACACTCTGTTGCTGAAGTCGTATTTCCTGCAATCAAGTTTGGTGCAGTTTACCTTCAGTTTGTATCTATTGCATGCTCTTGTGTTGTTATGGTTGTTAACTTGTAATATTTCTCAACCTCGGTTACTGGGGAACACAAACAACCAGTATAGCATACTGGTTAACATGCCAGACTAAGAAGGGGTAGACTCCATCATCATTGTCATCCATAGAATCTCACTGAGTAACTTTCAGTCCCCCTCTCTACACCCAGCAGTATGTCCAACCTGGAAATTAATGAAGGGATGGCCAAGCCAATCTTTTGGAGGGAGGAAGAAAAGGAAGAAATTGGCATGCTCAGGAAATCCCCCAATATTTGTAGAAACACCCCCCACACACACACACACACACAATGAGGACTGCCATATGCTCCTTAGGCAGAGAATTTTAAGTAAGTATAGGTAACAAAAAGAAAAACTGGGGCGCAGAATAAACTCTGTTGCTAACCTCCAACGTTTCCTTTTACTTTTTTGCAGATCTGTTTTTTTTCACCCCATGCCCCACAAATGCATCAAAAATGATGCTGAATGTCAACCATTTTCCTGTTGGATGCAACCTTAGGAAATTCATGGTAGTCCAGCTGGCTGTAGACTGCTGAGGAGTTTTCAACTCTAGGAGCAGCCCAGAAATGAATCGAATGGATGAACTGGAAGGGACCTCGGAGGTCTTCTAGTCCAGCCCCCTGTTCAAGCAGGAGAACCTATGCTATTTCAGATAAGTTCTGTCCTTTACAAAGTCCACTTTAAAAAGATTCCATTCCCCTTATTTTCTCTGATCTGTCTGAAAAAGTGGGTTAGCCTCCCACTCATTCCAAAAAAGTGTATTCATAACTTTCTCCTTTTCAGTTGGTCTTCATCCCAAAACTGTGGGGGAGGGGGAAAAACCCTGAAAGTTTGGGAGCTGTGCTAATGAAGGAACACTCCTCTGATTGTTCCCCAAGTTGAGTGTGTGTTGCTTCCCCTCCCATCACCTAAGTGAGCATCGATTAATTTGGAAACAAGTGGAAAATGATGGCATTTAAGAAATGAGAAAGGGGTTCAAGATTTCATCCCTTCAAGTTTCTCCCCCACTGTTTTTTGAGTGAAGGGTTTTGAGGAGCCTAAAAACACGTGTGAAAACCCCAACTCAATTAAAATCATGACTTTCTCCACTGAAGTTTATGGACAATTTTCAGTTCTGTTTCAAGAGCCATTTTATTTATCATCTATTATAAACAATGGGATCTTTCCTCTCATTTCCTTCTGTTCAGTCCGTCCATTTTCTCACCCCAATCAACTAAAAAATAGAAGTGTTTTACTTCTGATGTTCTGGACTTAAGCTAACAATTAATCATGATTAATAAAAGATAAAGATTTTTCCCATTCCAGTCATGTCAGACTCGAGGATGGGGTGTTCATTTCCATTTCTTAGCCGAGGGACCCAGAAATGTCTTAAGATACATTGATGGTCATGTGGCCAATGTGTCTACATGATGAAGAATCCGGAATACAATTACTTTCCCACCAATGTGGTGCCTATTTATATATTCGTAGGTTCATGCTTTTGAACTGGTAGATGGGCAAGTAACAGCAGCTCATTTTATCATGTGACACTCCGATTTCAAACCCAGGCTTAGTGTCTTTAACCACTGAGCCATCACACCAGTGGTGGGATTCAAGTTTTTTACTACTGGTTCTGTGGGTGTGGCTTGGTGGGCATGATGGGGGGGGCATGGCAGGGGAAGGATACTGTAAAATCTCCATTCCCTCCCCACTCCTGGGAAAGGATACTGCAAAATCCCCATTCCCTCCCCACCCCAATAACCTGCTTTCCAGCTCCATTCTCCTGTGCAAGGCAACCAAAGAAGATGGTTGGGACTCAGCCAATCAGCTGGGACTCAGGAGGCAGAGAATAGATGGGGGTGGGGCCAGTCGGAGGCGGTATTTGCCGGTTCTCCCAACTATTCAAAATTTCTGCTACCGTTTCTCCAGAACTGGTCAGAACCTGCTGAATACCTACCTCTGCATCACGCCCTCTCATGATTAATATGTTTTATATATTTATAAGATACAATTAATACTTGTATGTTTTTAAACAGGTATCTCTGTCTCTGTCTTTCTTTCTTAACAGATAACAGATAATCAGAGTTGGAAGGGATCTTATAGGTCATCTAGTCCAACCCCCTGTCCAAGCGGGAGACCCTACCCAATTTCTGACAAATGGCAGTCCAATCTCTTGATCTTCATCAATAACAGGATTTCCCCAAGCTAGAGATATACCTCCCTTGTGTAGGGATTGTGCAGTTGTGCTTGCCTTAACCCAAGTCCAAGAAAACTTCATGTCATACGTGAAGGAATTAGGATGACATTGTAAAGCAACAAACTCTCTTACACACAGTTGCAAACTGTGGGAGAAACATGCAAAACGCTGCCAAACAGCACATTGCAAATTGCAGGAGAAACATGTATGATCGGAAAGATGGAAGCTGACATTTTGGAAAAAACGGGGACGGTCTAGGCTGCAGGAGGTCAGCAGATGTTTGCATTCTCTACAATAGAACAATTGTTTCCAACTGTTAAACAAACATTTGGTGCCTTAAGATACTCTGAAGTGCTCCCTGGCTTCATTAAGAGTCATGCAAGGGCTGCAAAATTCTTGAGTAGTGAAATTCTTGATGGAGTGAAAAATGAAGCAGAGGGTGGGGGAGAAATCAGATTGTGTTCAAATAACAAAGAATTGTTTCTCCGTGCTGTGAGACTTAACACAGTTAACTCCTTCGCAGTTTCCCAGGGTACCTTGGCACAAAGCAAGTAACGAGAGAGAAACGCTGAAGAGTTTTTTAATACTTGCTTATGAGGATTGCATTACTATTACGAGATAATGAAAGCCAGAACCCTTGTTTCTGTTGAATCACCTTTGGCAAAACCAAGGGGCGAAATATAAAAATATTTCTTTTGATGGGAGACTGATAAATAAATGAAGAGAAATCAGAGTTTCTAGCAAAGAACCAAGTTTCGGTTCATGTAAGTTCAGAGGATTAAATTGCCATTCCACTATCAGATCTTGTGTTTCAGGAAAAGAATGAAATGTCCTGCAGTTGGTTAGAATGTTCTTTCCCAGCGTGGTAGCTTTTGCCCACGTGGAGTATAAAAATAAGGTAAATTATCATTTAAAAACAAGACCTTGTTCTCTGCCCCTAAGTATTAATCAACCACATCAATGAAAGTTGTACCAGAAGGTATTAATTCTACAAGAAAGCTGCAATCCAGGTTAATCCAGGTTATGAACTAGGTTCTAGCAGATGCATCAGAATAACAGAGTTGGAAGGGAGCTCAGAGGAATTCTAGTCCAACCCCCCGCTTAGGCAGGAAATCCTACACCACTCCAGACAAATAGTTGTCCAATCTCTTCTTTAAAATTTCCAGTGTTGGAGCATTTCCAATTTCTGGAGACAAGTTGTTCCACTGATTAGTTGTTCTAACTGTCAGGAAATTTCTCCTTAGTTCTGTGTTGCTTCTCTCCTTGATTAGTTTCCACCCATTGCTTCTTCTCCTTCCTTCAGGTGCTTTGGAGAATAGGTTGACCCCCCTGTCAGCTGCCATCTCATGCTTGTGCTTTGCAACCATTCATTATCAGCTGCCATGAACTCTGGGGGGGGGGGGGTGTGGATTGGAGAGGGGATGCATCCAGTAAAATGAAACTTTACTATATCCAGGGGTGGGATTCAAATTTTTGAACAACCGGTTCTGTGGGTGTGGCTTAGGTGGTGGGTGTGGCTTGGTGGTCATATGACTGGGTGGACGTGGCTTGGTGATCATGTTATTGGCTGGGCATGGCCAACTCAATATCATTGAGGCACGCATCTCCTCGCCTGGCCTCTCATGACTGTGGGGTATGCTGCAATAGTTGTAAGTGTGAAAAATGGTCATAAGTCACTTTTTTCAGTGCCATTATAACTTTGAATGGTCATTCCACACAAGCAAAGTACCAGCAAAGTAAGGAAAAAAACAAAACTCCAGAGAAGTTCCAGAGACAGGAATTCTAGTCCTGCCAAGAATGTAATAAGGGTTAATGGAGAGGCAGTTTCTGTAAGCAACACCAGAATGTTTCCTTCCTGCCTTCCTTACAGGATTAGGCCAGTAATTTCTTCTAACAACCGGTTCTCCGAATTGCTTGGAATGTTAACAACCGGTTCTAGTGAATTGGTGTGATTGGTAGAAGCCCATCCATGACTATATCTCTCCAACATGGGCTGGGAACAGAAAGCTCCTGAATATTGCCTGAAGTGACCATTCTAAAAACATCCTACTTGAATTTGATTGGACTTGTGATGGGCCCAGTGATGGGAGGCAACTAAGGGAAGAAAAAGTTGGACTTGGGAATTTTGGTGCACAATTTTCAGTTCTGGCTATGCATTATTGTAATTTACTTGACTTCTAGTAAACTATACCTTTCTCAATAAATGGAGAAGGATTGTTCTTACTTAGAGGTTCGAGTTGAGGCAGGGCTTCTGTGCGCCAACTCCTTAGGTTTCATGACACTGCTATCATGTCACCCCTGGTCCTTCTTTTCATTAAACTAGACATACTCAGTTCCAGCAACTATTTTTCATAAGTTTTAGCCTCCAGTCCAGAGGTGGGTATTCAGCAGGTTCTGACCAGTTCTGGAGAACTGATAGCGGAAATTTTGAGTAGTTCGGAGAACTGGCAAATGCCACCTCTGACTGGCCCCGCCAACCTCATCTATTCTCTGCCTCCCGAGTCCCAGCTGATTGGCTGGGCCTTCTTTGGTTTCCCTGCACAGGAGAACAGAGTTGGAAAGTAGGTTAGAGGGTGGGGAGGGAATGGAGATTTTGCAGTATCCTTCCCCTGCCATGCCTGCCAAGCCATGCCCACCAAGCCACACCATGTCCACCAAGCTATGCCCACAGAACTGCCCACCACTGCTCCAATCCCTTAATCACTCTTGTATTTCTCTGCACTCTCTCTAGTGTCTCAACATCTTTTTTATATTGTGGCGACCAAAACTGGATGTAATAGTCCAAGTGGGGTCTTACCATCAGACTAGTTTGATAGCTCTGGCGGTATCAAAAGAAAAACAAATGCCTTTGTCTTAAGTATCTAGTTTTGAAACCAAGAAACTTAGTTGAAATTAATTCAGTCATTAGATCCCACCTTTGAATTTGAAAGCTAAACTGGTAGAGTGAATAGTTGAGGTTTTCCTTATCTTAAATTCCAGCATAGGAATAAATACTTAGAGGAGTGTGTGATGATGTATAATACAGGAATAACTAATGATTTGGAGGAATTCAGCAACAGTAGATAGCCAGTACAGAATATTTGTAGCTCAGCTGAGCTACACAGTTGAACTCTAGGGTCCTTGGGCATCTGACACTGATGATGTTACCTAACTGGGCAATGAAACATCTGCAAGGAAACAGCTCAGAGAGCAACAAGGCCACCAGTAATAGACATTTTTAAAGAAATCTGTATTTTATATGTCATTTAGCTTACAAGGACTGAATCAAACCATTTTTCTATGCTAGCTGGTCTCTGAAAGTAAAATGCAAGAACTTGAAGTTATGGGATGTTAGGCCTGATCAGCACCTGTCTGGAAAAAGACTTGATATGTGGGATTCTGAGACTGATTGTACAATTAATCCTCATGTTAAAACAGTGGAAAGATCCATCAGGGTTCATTATATGAGCTGTAGTGGTGCAGTGGTTAGAGTGCAGAACTGCAGGTGGCTTCTGCTGACTGCCAGCTGCCTGCAATTTGGCAGTTCGAGTCTCACCAGACTCAAGGTTGACTCAGCCTTCCCTCCTTTCGAGGTCAGTAAAATGAGGACCCAGATTGTTGGGGGACAATAGGCTGACTCTGTAAACTGCTTAGAGGGAGCTGTAAAGTATTGTGAAGCGGTATGTAAGTCTAAGTGCTATTTCTATATTTCCTTCCATTCCTTTGAAAAAATTCTGAAATAACAGCAGAAATAATAATAATAATAATAATAATAATAATAATAATAATAATAATAATAAT
>BLBF01000055.1:10551208-10567899 GCA_015471245.1 Laticauda colubrina | reverse complement strand
TAGAATAGAATAGAATAGAATAGAATAGAATAGAATAGAATAGAATAACAGAACAGAACAGAACAGAACAGAACAGAACAGAACAGAACAAAATACTTTATTGGCCAAGTGTGATTGGACACACAAGGAATTTGTCGGTGTAAATACTCTCAGTATATATAAAGAAAAGATACGTTCATTAAGAATCAAGAATCATAATGTACAACACTTAATGATAGTCATAGGGTACAATCAATAATCAAATGATACTAGGAAACAGTCAATATAAATCGTAAGAAATACAAGCAATAAAGTTACAGCCTTACAATCACAAGTGGGAGGGGATAGGTGATAAGGAGTGATGAGAAGATGAACAGTAATAGTAGTGCAGACTTTGTAAATAGTTGAACAGTATTGAGGGAATTATTTGTTTAGCAGAGTGATGGCTTTTGGGAAAAAACTGTTCTCGTGTCTAGTTGTTTTGGTGTGCAGTGCTCTATAGCGTCATTTTGAGGAAAGAATTTGAAAGAGTTTATTATGTCCAGGATGTGAGAGGTCTGTAAATATTTTCACAACCCTCTTTTTAACTTGTGCAGTACACAGGTCCTCCATGAAAGGCAGGTGGATTTTTTCTGTAGTCCTAATTATCCTCTGAAGTCTGTGTCTGTCCTATTGGGTTGCAGAACCAAACCAGACAGTTATAGGGGTGCAGATGACAGACTCAATAATTCCTCTGTAGAACTGGATCAGTAGCTCCTTGGGCAGTTGAGCTTTCTGAGTTGGTGCAGAAAGAACATTCTTTGTTGTGCTTTCTTGATGATGTTTTTGAAGTTAGATGTCCATTGTAGGTCATTTGATATAGTAGAACCTAGAAATTTGAAGGTCTCTATTGTTGATACTGTGTTGTCTAGTATTGTAAGAGGTGGTAGTATGGGAGGGTTTCTTCTAAAGTCTACCACCATCTCTACGGTTTTAAGTGTGTTCAGTTCCAGATTGTTCCAGTTACACCACGAGGCAAGTTTATAACCTCCTGTCTGTATGCAGATTCATTGTTGTCTCGAATGAGACCAATCACCGTTGTGTCATCAGAAAACTTCAGCATTTTAACAGATGGATCGTTTGAGATGCAGTCATTGGTATATAGAGAGAAGAGAAGTGGAGATAGCACACAGTCTTCGGGGGGGGGGGGCTCTGCTGATTGTACAGGATTGCACATGGTTGTTAAGTGAATCTGGCTTCCCCTTTGGCTTTGCTTGTCAGAAAGTTGCAAAAGGTGACCACATGACTTTGGAACACTGCAACCGTCATAAATACAAACACCAGTTGCCGAGCATCTCAATTTTGATCATGTGAACATGGGGAGGCTGCAACAGTCATAAGCTGACACTCTTTTCAGTGTCGTTCCAACTTTGGTCACTAAACAAATGATTGTAAATTGAGACAGGGGTTGGATTCAAAAATCCTAGCTACCAGTTGTCTGCCCAATTGCTGGGTCGGCGTGGCCATAGTGGGAGTGGCCTACCAGAACTTCTGGGAGGCTCATTTTTTGCCCCCGCCCCCAGGCTCTGGAGGATTTCCTTGGCCCTCCGGGAGGGCAAAATTGGCCTCCCCCAGGCTCCAGAGGCCCTCTGCAACCTGGAAAAAGACCTGTTTCCAGACTTCTAGAACTTCCAGGACCCGTTTTTTGCCCTCCCAGAGCCTCCGCATGGACCCTGCATCCAAAATGGGCCATGTGGAGATTCCTGGGAGGGTAGGGGTGTGGGTGGGTCGGTGTGGGGTGGGAGGGGTGGGATGGGGTGGGCAGGGCCAGCCGGTCTGTTCAACTACTAGTTTGGCAAACCAGATGTAAATTTAACATCCAGGTTGCCTGAATTGGTCCAAACTGATCAAATCCCACCCCTGAGTTGAGGGCTACCTATACTACAAAGTTCAATCCCGGGCCTTGAACTACCCAAGATATTTATGGATGATTTGGATAAGAAGGTGGAGACAATATACTTATATAGTATTCAGATGGTATAAAACTACATGGAGTAGCTACCCAAGAAGACAGAAATACATTTCAAAATTATCCTCACAGGTTAGAAAGATGGGCTTAAAGGAGAGATCCATTGAGAGTGCTTTAGACAGAAAAGGGAGATCAATAATTTTGATTTGATGTTATATGATATGATTACAATAGGAATAGCAATAGCAATAGAACTTAGACTTATATACCACTTTCCAGTGCTTTCCAGCCCTCTCTAAGCAGTTTACAGAATCAGCATCTTGCCCCCAACAATTTGGGTCCTCATTTTACTGACCTCAGAATGATGGAAGTCTGAGTCAAACTCATTTCCCCATCAGGATCAAACTCCTGGCAGTAAGCAGAATTTATCTGCAATACTGCATTCTAACCACTGCAACACTACAGTAATAGCAATAGCACTTGGACTTATATATCACTTCACATGCTTTACAGCCCTCTTTAAGTGGTTTACAGAGTCAGCCTATTGTCCCCAACAGTTTGGGTCCTCATTTTACCCACTTTGCAAGGATGGAAGGCTGAGTCAACCTTGAGCCTGGTGCGATTCGAACTACCAAATTGCAGTCAGCAGAAGTAGCCTACAGTCCTGCACTCTAACCACTGTGCCACAGCAACTCATAATTTGCTTGGTAATAATATTTGGAAAAACATTCTAGAAGAGTAGTTGGCTGCAAACTAAATAATATGTTAGAGCAGGCTCTGAGTAGCTGCTTTGTCTTAATATCACACTAAGAAAGGAATGGAATGAATCTGGGAAGGAAAAGGGATGTTTCCAAAATATTGTAGAACAAGGATGAATGGACATTTTTGGTTACATCAAATGAGCAACAAACATCTTGTTAAATTAATGCTCCATCTGAAAGAAGATCAAAGACAGTAAGGAACCCTCTCCTTAAAGCCTTCACTAATATATTTGTTTGTTAGTTTTATTACATTTACATAAATGAGGACCAAAGTACAAATGGGCTTTTTCCAAGATTCTGCAGGATAATTCCTTACTTATTACAGTGTGAATCTGCAAGGATCTTACTTTCTAGGTAGTGAGCCTTTGTGGAGGGACTTGACCGAATTATTTAATCAGACTAGACCAGATTCAATGAAGAAAGGAAAACTTAGGTGCAGAAGTAAAGATGGATTATATGAAGCAACACTAATCCAATAGCCATACCTGTATGTGTCAGTATCATACATTCGACATGCCCCTATTCCACCACATGTCTTGGTTCCCCATTTCAAACACGTAGTGTCAATCATAGCTCCAAAATAAATAGGCGATGGGATTCCAGCTACATGGGATATGATATAAAGACAAGAAAAGACTTTTTCAGTTACCAAAGTATTTTGCTATTTGTGATATAAAACCTCTTTCTTGTATACTATTCTCCTTTTAGATGGGAGCTACTAGCATCAAGAACCAGTTAACTGTAATACTTAAGGCATCAGCAGGCTAAAAACCAGGAGACTGAGTTCTAGTTTTGCTTAAGGCACAAAGCCAGCTGGGTGGCCTCATACCAGAAACTGACTTATTCCTTTCAGTCAAAAACTGATGTGCAAATGCTCCAAATCAAGACATTACAAATTCAGAGCAGATATGTCAAGTGTTATGAACTTAAATAAAACATTCAATGCCCTGAAAATCTGAATCTGGAAGAAAGAAGGTGCATTGTTTATCACATTGTATTAAGTTTTATGAGAACAATGAGAACTTAAAGCAAATCCTTGCTCTTTTGTTTTTGTTCAGGGACAGAAAAGAGGTGGTAATCTGTGCTGAATACTGTCTACCATCCAATCTCCCCCCCCAAAAAAAATCAGAGAAAGCTTTTCATCATACATTAATGAAAGCAATACCCATTTGCAATCTGCTTGTCGAAAGGCCTTGTATTTTGGAATCACAATCTACTATCATTTCAGAATGAAGCAATCCTTACGAGATGAAAAGGCAGTAACATGGAAACATGGATCTGAAATGGCAGGAGCATAAAATGAATGCTACTCAATACAGGAGTGGCAGTACTGTGAATGTTTCAGAGCATCTGGGACATTCACAGCAACTCCCAAACACAGCTGCATGTTTTTCAAAGATCACATAACATTATCCCAGGCAGGTATTTGTTTAGTTTGCCCATAACATTATCTCATGCTTTCATGTGCTCCAAAAAATCTTATTTCTTTTGAATCCAAAGTGCTACCCAGTCCTTCTGGGTAACATAATTCAATACTCACATTTCTGGAAGACCAGCAGCTTTGTCCACCTTATCTTTTCTAATGGACATCTTAGGTTTAGCTAATCTGTGAGGCATGATTTGGCTTGTTCAGTTAAATGACACAGAGCTTGTCAGCTGAAGAGCTGACAGTCTGGGTTTGAGACCCAAGCTCGGGTGAGTTCCTATTACTTGCTCCAACTCCTGCCCACATAGTAGTTCGAAAGCATGCAAATGCAAGGAGATTATAGGTACCACTTTGGTGGGAAGGTAACAGTGTTCTGTGTGCCTTTGGTATATAGATTTGCGGGCCACATGACCACAGAAATTGTCTTCAGACAACAAGCATCATGCCCTAGAGCTGAACAGGGAAACCTTCACCTTTTTATAGAAAAAAAAGAGTTGGAAGGGACCATGGAGGTCTTCTAGTCCTTTCCCTCCTCCAGTCTGCTGTTCCACTGTCCCTATTGATCTCAAAAGATAATTTCATAGGATTGTTTTACAACTTAGTCCCAAGGGTTATGATACCCTCTTACCTATTACCTCTGTGGAGTGTGCCTGAGCACTTAGCACTTAGACTTATATATTGCTTCACAGTGATTTACAGCCCTCTCTAAACAGTTTACAGAGTAGCATATTGTCCCCAATAACCTGGGTCCTCATTTTACCGACCTTGGAAGGAGTCTGAGTCAAAGTCATTTCCCCATCAGAATCGAACTCCTGGCAGTAAGTAGAATTTATCTGCAATTCTGCATTCTAACCATTGCACCACTACAGTAATAGCAATAGCACTTAGACTTATATACCACTTCACAGTACTTTACTGCCCTCTCCAAGCAGTTTACAGAGTCAGCCTATTGTCCCCAACAATCTGGGTCCTCATTTTACCCACCTCTGAAGGATGGAAGGCTGAGTCAACCTTGAGCCTGGTAAGATTTGAACTGCCAAATTGTAGGCAGTCAGCAGAAGTAGCCTGCAGTACTACACTCTAACCACTGAGCCACCATGGCTGTCTCTTACCGAAAAGTCTTTCTGTCAGAGAGTGGAGACCAACACCAAATGACTTCTCCTCAGGTTTTAGGGATCTGGAGAACAAGAACAGTTTTGAAAAACGAATCAGAATAGCAACAGCAATAGCACTTAGACTTATATACCGCTTCGTAGTGCTTTACAGCTTTCTCTAAGCAGTTTACAGAGTCAGCCTATTGCCCCCAGCAATCTGGGTCCTCATTTTACTGACCTTGGAAGGATGGAAAGCTGAGTCAACCTTGAGCCAGTCAGGATCAAACTCCTCACTCTATGGGCAGAGTTAGCCTGAAATACTGCACCAGCACAGCTCATATATTTGTTGATAAAAACAGAGTTGCCTGCACAATTTTTGTCGATAAGCCACAATAGAGATTGGAAGAATGAACAACACATCCTTGAGCTTGCATATTTTTTTTGCTGCTCCCCATTTTTCTACTCCTGGGCAGAAAAATCCACTGTTCTGACCCTGCCGAATTCCCCGAGAGCAAACACAGATAAACTCAGTAACTCAAACGTTCACAGTTTTAACCTACAAATATACTTCTTTGTAAATAACAGATGGCTTGTAGCCAATTAGTCCAATTAGAAAAACTTTGGCAGAAGTCTTCAAATAAATCAGAGTCTGTAATTACCACACTGAGTCCTTCCAACGTTTTTACCTTTTGCAAAGGCAAGAACCATTTGAAACCAGGCTTATATTCCCTAGTTGGAGGGGCCATTACATTGCATCCTTACTCCTGAGTCATCTGTGCAGCTTCAGCTGTTCTCTTCTATGAATCATCCTGCACTCACATGCACTTAGCACAGGCTCCTCAGGAACCTCCTCCTCACTGCTGCCAGCCCCCACAATACCTGAGGGCAGCAGTCCACTCTCTGATGGTCCCGGCCCCTCCTCTGAGTCCTCGCTCTCCTCCACCATCTGCACCTGTTGCTGTCTAACCACAACACCCACTGACAAACCAGGAACATACAAAATCTCCATTGTTTGCATAAACCATTTTTCTCCTAAATGCACAGATTCTTTCACTGACCTGCCAAAATATGCCCTAAGCTGTACCTTTCATCCATGGGCTAAAAAGTTAGATTCTGTTTTCTAACCCAAATATGGAGCAGAACACAGAATAAACACAGAATATAGCATACAGAAATCAGCATACAAAATGAAGAATAACTGAGTTGGAAGGGATGTTGGAGGTCTTCTAGCCCAACCCCTGCTCAAGCAGGAGACCTTATACCCTTCTGGACAAATGGCCATCCAATCTCTTCTTAGAAATCTCCAGTGTTGGAGCACCCAGAGGTTCTGGAGGCAACCTGTTCCACTGATTGATTGTTCTCACTCACAGAAAATTCCTCCTTAATTCTATCCACAGAGACAAGATTTTTAAACAGGGTTTTGCTCTTCCACTTTTCTTACCTTATGAGAACCATATAACCTGGCATGGCCCCAAACGAATAAATCAAGCAGCAGACTAAGGATAAAATTAAGAAATAGTGCAGCATTGTGTCACATGTCTTCCCTCTGTTGCACTGTCCTGGCAGTGCCGAACCATTTCCCAACAGAAATCCTGGTGCTGAAATGCAGGAACAGTTTGTAAGGACCTGTCAAAATGTCAACAGAAACAATTTAAGGTTGCATTGTGTGTCGCTTGCTCTTAATCTGCAGTGGACACTGTTGGTGGCATTACAGTGGCAGGGCACAGCTCAACATTCCTGTTGCTAAGCAAGGCAGTTGTTAAATGGGTTCTGCCCCACTTTACCACCTTTCTTGCCACAGTTGTTAAGTTAATCACTGCAGCTGTTACGTTAATCACATAGTTGTTAAGTGAATCTGTCTTCCTCATTGACTTTGCTTGTAAGCGTCAACTCATAAAATATTTCTATGGTCTTTTTAAAGTTGCCAACAGAAAGGGAGGGGGGAAAGGGGTTTGAAAGAGCAGTGCGGCAGCTTGGAAATCAAAAGTGCATTCCATAAATAGTTTTTCAAAGATAGTAACTAGGTGACTGAAGTTTCTGCCACGCAAGGATCTAACTGGATTGATGAGTCTTGGCTATGGATGTGTTCCATTGGAGAATAAGAATTATGATACACCCAGGGGATGGGGTGGGGGAAATCAGGGTCAAAGATAACAATGAATGATGTGTCTTGGAGTTGGCTACACCCAGGCAATGCCGGACATGTTAACTCCCAATAAATTCTTTGAAGTTTTGGAAGTTTGGCTCGAGACTCATGATTTAATTGGGATAACTGCTGGAATCTTGACAGTAAGAAAGTCACAGAAAATGATCACATGACCCCAGGACACTGCAACTGTCATAAACATGAGTCAGTTGCCAAGTGGCTGAATTTTGTTCATGTGATCACGAGGATGCTGCCACAGTCATAACTGTGAAAAATAGTCATGTCACTATTTTCAATGCGGTTGAAACTTTGAATGAACAGTTGAATAAATGAACAGTTGTAAGTCGAGGACTAGTTGTATCCATAGATATCCATTGATATATCCCAGTCACCTGCTAAAAGTCTTTATCCCCAAGAGACTTATGAAGAAGGTCTATTTCCACCATTCTTCCAAAGGGTAAAATAGTGAAAGCTAAAGTGACTTTGGGGCTTAAACTACGACATTGTGAAAAAGCTGGTACTGAAAGGCAATTTTATAGGACCCTCACCCACCAGTTTTCCAGGTATGGATACAAGTACCACCCTTTCCTAACTAGATCCTATAGGATAGGGGTGTCAAACTCAAGGTGCTTAGATCTGGCCCATGGGGCCACCCTGGAAACAAGAAAGGACCGGCCCACAGTGCCTCTACCAGCAAAAATGGAGCACAAGAGCCCATTGTGGCCAAAAATGAGGCCTAGGATGACTGCACGTAGCTCCCCAGGCTCCGTATTCACCGGCAGAAGGTTATAAAAAAAAAAATTAAAACAAAAAGAACAGGAGAAAAGTTTTCCCTTTTGCATTTGGGCATGCAAGAAGGGACAAGAAAGGAGGAAGGGAAAGAGGAAAGAAAAAGAAAAAGAAGAGAAGATGGGAAGAGAGCAAGGAAGGAAAAAGAAGGAAAGGAAGGAAGAAGATTATAAGGAAGGAGGTCCTGAGGGAAGTCCTGTCTTAGCACTTGGCCACCACAGGTGCCCCCAACACAATTGATGTTGAGCTCACCACGTCCTCCATGGCCACACCTACCCCCCCCCATGCTCCCCATGTCCCCATCCCAAGGTCAAACACAACCCTTGTGCAGCTCTCAATGAAATTGAGTTTGACACCCCTACGATAGAAGAAGAGCAGATCATCCCAAAGGTAACAAGGGCTCAATCCATACAGAACTTTGGAGATTATTATCAACATCTTGAATTAGGTCTGGATGTCTACCAGCAACCAGTGCTGCTTCTTCAACACAACTGTTATTCTATTCAGCTGGCACTTTCTTAGTTCCCTCCCTCTTTCTTTCTTACCCAATAGGTCCACTCTCTCTGAGAGTTTTCTGTTATTGCTCTTCATCAGACTTTTGCCCCAGGGAATCTTAAGAATATTCTAAAGCAGGGGTCTTCAAACTTGACAGCTTTAAGACTTATTTATTTTATTTATTTATTTATTTTGTCAAACATGCATTTGATAATATAAATATAAACATGATTATTAATACATGAAATAAATACGAATAAAAAGGAACATTAGGACAAGGACAGTAGGCACATTGGTGCGCTTATGCACACCCCTTATAGACCTCTTAGGAATGGGGTGAAGTCAACAGTAGACAGTCTGAGGTTAAAGTGTTTGGGGTTTGGGGAAGAAACCACAGAGTCAGGTAGTGTATTCCAGACATTGAACACTCTGTTGCTGGAGTCGTATTTCCTGCAATCAAATTTTTGCGGTTTACCTTGAGTTTGTATCTATTGTGTGCTCGAGTATTGTTGAGGTTGAAGCTAAAGTAGTCATTGAGAGGTAGGATATTGTAATGGATAATTTTATGTACTACGCTTAGGTCAGACTGAAGGCATCATAGTTCTAGGTTGTCTAAGCCTAAAATTTCAAGTCTGGAAGCATAGGGTATTCTGTTGCGAGTAGTGGAGGACTCTTCTCATGAAATAACTCTGGACTCTTTCCATTGTATTAATGTCCAATATGCAGTGCAGATTCCAGACAGATGAGCTGTACTCAAGAATTGGTCTAGCAAATATTTTGTATGCTCTAGTTAGTACTTGTGGACCTCAACTCCCAGAATTCCTTCTCCAGTTATACTAGCTCAGGAATACTGGGAGTTGAAGTCCACAGGTCTTAAACTTGCTAAGTTTGAAGACCCTTTTTCTAAAGGCTGTCTACCCAAGCTTTCACTAGAGTCAACGGGAACTGTATCAAACACCTTGTATGTATATTGTATCAAAAGTAAGGGCATTACTGGTAAGCTACAGCCATTTGTGTTGGTTGAGGCTGCCTTGAAATATATTGTATGTCTTACTGTGTGTTTCCCAGTTCCATTGGACATGCCACATCCAGCAAGACATGATGAAACATAAGTAATTCCGTTCTCCCCGCAAACGGGATCCCAAGTCTTTGTAGAGCAATTGCAGTGACGGTTACAATCAGCATACAAGTATGCATCTGTGTAGGACAATTCTTCTATCCTGAAAAACATGCACAAAGTTGAACAGAACACACATGCAATAAAAGAGAAGAACCTCTTGGAAATTCTTCTCTTGGTGGCTTTACTCAGTGCCAGCTTCACAACATCAAATCTGTTTGATGAAGATTTAAAGAATTATAATATCAAATTAAGCAAATCCATCAGAGGTGGTATTCCGCAGGTTTTGACCAATTCTGGAGAACCGGTAGCGGAAATTTTGAGTCGTTCGCAGAACCGGCAAACACCACCTCCGACTGAAGATTTTACAGTATCCTTCTCCTGCCACGACCACCAAGCCGTGCCCACAGAACCAGTAGTAAAAAAAATTGAATCCCAACACTGAAATCCATGTCAGATTGGATGATCTACTTTGGGAAAGACTATCTTTCAGCATGAAAAGGGAAATTCATCTGAATAGTCTACATTCAACAGTGTTGATTGCTTGAATTAGAACATCAAATCAGTCAATTTTTCTGAATCTGACCAATCTGATGAATTGGCTTGGATGCAATTTGCAATGGCTTCCTTCAAACAATAGCACAGCTTAAACAAAGAATAAACAAATAAACTTGTAAGAAAAAAAGCCCTTTCTCTAAGTGTATACTGGACAAACAGAAGTCTTCAAAAACTAGGGAAAGTTTGAAGATATCTACAGCACCTCATAAAATCCATTCACCATATTTAACAGAGCATGAAGGCGAAGGAGACATCCAGTGGTAGGATTCAAAACTTTTTACTACCAGTTACTACAACCAGTGGCTTGATGGGCATGGCTTGGTGGGCATGGCTTGGTGGGTGTGGCAGGGGAAGGATACTGTAAAATCTCCATTCCTACCCAATTCCAGGGGGAAGGTTACTGCAAAATCCCAGTCCCTCCCCAGTCCCCACCCACTAACCTGCTTTCCAGTTCCGTTCTCCAATGCAAGGCAACAAAAGAAGACCCAGCCAATCAGCTGGGACTCAGGAGGCAGAGAACAGATGGGGGCAGGGCTAGTCAGAGGTGGTATTTGCTAGTTTACCAGTTTTCCAGAAGTTGTCAGAAACTGCTGAATACCACCTCTGGAGACATCCCATCAATGTGTGCTAAAAAGCATTATAGTTGGGAATGACACAGGTCAGATT
This sequence comes from Laticauda colubrina, assembly GCA_015471245.1. Lineage (NCBI taxonomy): Eukaryota > Metazoa > Chordata > Lepidosauria > Squamata > Elapidae > Laticauda > Laticauda colubrina. Next base: position 10,556,920 of record BLBF01000055.1, on the reverse strand, counting down.
AGTTCGTAAAGAGATTATCTCTTTCCAAAGAACTAATGGGAAAAAGAGAGTAGACTGAAGCAACAATAAGAGGCCGTTCTTCCTAAAATGTGTTTGTCCATTTGGAGGATTAATGCAAAGCTGTCTGCTAGATGTCTTATCAAAAATAGATCCAAGTTCTCTTATTTCTAGGGGTTAAGTCTTAGGTGAGCAACCTGGGCCTCAAAAATTTACCTGACCACTAGAGGGCTGTAGAGAACTAGATGGATATGTGCTGTAATTGTTTTTCTGCCACCTAATGGTCACCTGGAGATTTGCAGCCCATCTATGGTCAACCTACTTAAGCCATACTCTTGCAGTTGTATGAGATCCTTAGTATTCTCAGAACTTGTGGTCGTGTTTGTTTTTGCAGATGTTTCATCACCCAACTAGGTGACATATTCAGTGTAGAAAGAAGCAAAACCCTTCTAGCACTGATGCTGTTACCTAGCTGGGTAATGAAACATCTGCAAGAAAACTACCAAGCTCAAAGAGCACCACAGTTCAACTTTGAGCTACAAATGTTCTCTTCTATCTTGTAGTTCTTTTGGCAGTAACATGGACACTTTTTTGTGATGGCCTTCTTCATCTTGGGAGGCAAATTGTTCCACTGATCAATTGTTCTCACTATCAGGAAATTCCTCCTAAGTTCTAGGTTGCTTCTCTCCTTGATCAGTTTCTATCCATTGCTTACTGTTCTGCCTTCAGGAGCTTTGGAGAATAGCTTGACTCCCTTTTCTTTGTGGTTGCCCTGAGATATTGGAATATTGCTATCATGTCACCTTAACATAATAACAGAGTTGGAAGGGACTTTGGAGGTCTTCTAGTCAAACTTTCTATTGCTTGAAGGAGACACTGTTTGTTCCTTTTCAAATTCAAGAATGAAACAAATTGTTATTGACTGATAATTCCAAATATCAACACTATTGGCTTTTGTAAAGCAACCTGGAATAAGGGTTGGATCAGGTACGTACCCTTTATAAGAGACACTTAAACCAGCAACAGAACTGTTTTTGCAGAACATCGCAAAAGCGGAAAAATAGATAAGATATTCAATCAAGGAACTCCAAAACCCTATGTGGGCAGCTTGATATGTGTTTATCTTGAATTTCTTCATCATCAGGCCTCCAAAAAAATATCCAGCACATATGATTGGTAAATTGTATACACCTAGAATAAGAGACAGCAAAAACCAGGTTTTTGATTCCCACAAGATCTTCTCAACGGTTTTGTTGACTCCCATGTTTACACTCACATTCAGCCATCTGCATTCTCACACACATATATCACACAATAGAATTCAACTATGCCTCCAGGTCTGAAATTTTGGGCCTGAACAATCTAGAACTATGCCGCCTGCGGTCCGATCTAAGCAGTAGTTCACAAAATTGTCTGCTATAACATCTTGCCTGTCAGCAACTTCTTCAGCCTCAATCACAATAATACATGGGCAAACAAGTGATACAAACTCAACGTAAACTGCTCCAAACTTGATGGAAGAAAATAAGACTTCAGAAACAGAGTGGCCAATGCCTGGAACGCCCTACCTGACTCCGTTGTTACAGCCTCAACCCCTCACAGTTTCAACCTCAAATTGTCTACTGTGGACCTCGCTCCATTCCTTACAGATCCTTAAAGGGGGCTTGCATAAGCACACCAGCGTGCCTACTGTCCCTGTCCCTATTTATCTGTATTTACTGCCTTTGTTCTTGTTTATATTCATACTTATACTAGTTATCTTGTACATGTTTGACAAACAAATGAAATATTTACCTATGTAGAAAATGGCATCAGATGCAGAGATTCCATACTGCTGTTCCAAGTATTTGGGCATAAAAGTAATCATCCCAATCCAAGCGCTGAATTGAAATATGGTAATGCAAAGGAAAAGCATATAAACCCGATTGTGAAACAGACTCTTCAGGTAGGGAACAAAATCTGGAAACCAAACCATAGAAAAGGATCTCAGGTTATTTGAAGTCTTTGGTTCCAATAGAAGTTTTGCTTCCTATACTTTATCTCCCATGTATAGATATGGGGATCAGTTTGGTCTAGTGGTTAAAGCAACAGGATAGAAACTAGGAGACCATTAATTCACATCCCGCCTCAGGCACGAAAACTGGCTCGAAAAAAACTTTGGGCTGGTCATTCTTTCTCAGCTCAACCTACCTCATAGGGTTGCTGTTTTGGGATAAATAGGAAGAAGAAGGAGCATTCAGTATATTTGACACCTTGAGCTGTTTATAAGAGTAATAAAGAGGTATATTAATTAAATTTAAAAAATTCCACTGATTTCAAGCTTGGCTACAAATTAAAACAAGAGAGGTCCATTCTGCTTCCCTACTGAATAGGAAGCAGCTTCCTGTATGAAAAAAAATTGTGCAGGACTATTTGTATGTAATTGTGGCAAGAACATGTTCCTTTAGTCTCTGTCTTTTTCTCTTTTTCTGCTATGTTGCATTAAAATTACATCTTAAAATTAGTATTTCTGGTATGAAAATGTTCAGCAACCAAGCTGTACCAAGCCTACAATACCAAGCCTACAATCTAACGCACTTCCCCATTATGTTGGATACCCTGTCAAGAGCAGATAGTCCTTGATTTATGACCAATTGCTCAGCAACTGCTCAAAGTTATAGCAGACACCCCCCACACACACACAAAAGGTTCCGAAGTTGCAAGGGCTAGCCCCTCCCATGGTCACATGACCACCTTTTGGGTCGGCAACCAGTCTGCATTTTACGGCCATATACAGCATCCTGTGGTCACGTGACTGCAATTTATAGTGCTTACTTCCAGTTTTTGGCAAAAGCATCCCATAGCAAACAATGGGTTCACTTAAAGACTGCAGAATTCACTTAATCATTGTGCGGTCGCTGGATGACCATGGCATTTGCTTAACAATGGCCACAAAAAAGGTCATAAAGTCAGATCTGGCAATGTATTGACATAACTTTAGTTACAACCTTAATGGGCAGACTCCATTATGGTCATAAGTTGATGACTAACTGAAACCTTTAGGGTTTGGAGTCAAACTTCTTGACCCTTTTAGTCTGGTATGTACTCCCATATCCCAAAAGTGCTTTTTCAGGAGGCAACTGGACTTTTTTGTTTTTCATTTTTGAAGAAGTTTTGCTTCTCATCCAAGAAGCTTCTTCAGTACTGACAAGATCGTGGGGAATGGAAGGATTTATGCTCCTTGCAGACAGCTGGTGATTTGCATCCTTTTTAGTGGGTCATTGAAGCACTTGGAGGTTTATGACCCTCTAAAAGGATGCAGATGACCAGCTGTCTTCAAGGAATATAAATCTTTCCATTTTCCACTATCCAGTCAGAGCTGAAGAAGCTTCTTGGATGAGAAGCAAAACATCTTCAAAAAGCAAAACAAAGAAGTCCTGAAAAAGCACCTTTGGGACAACCATGACCTGGATGAATGAGAATCTCTACAGACATCTCCCCAAGTCACTGGACACTGTTCTGTGGGACTATTCTGCTTTGGATATTGCAGGAGTCCAGCTCTTTCAAATTTTGCATTCTCACTGTTATATACCTAGTCTCCAAGTTGATCACCATTTTGAGAATGGATCTGTCTGAATAGTAACTGGGTTGATGGGAGCTGCAAGGTGAAATGGAGGAGAGTCCATTCTCCATCTTGTTCCACTCCATGGAACAGCTTTACCTGCCCTCGTTCACCGTTGTTTAGGCTGCTTCTCAAAATGGGCTGATCAGCAGTGAGAACAGACAACCCATGACAAAAATACCTTTAAAAATAAAATGTGCCATAAAGCCTAAGAGTAGAGTTTGTTCTCTTCTAAACATCTCATCTGGGGAAGTTTTAAAAAAATCACTTTTCTTCCTGGCCTGACAATTTTTTTCTACCGAGGAAACAGTTTCTTAGGATAGAAGTGAGTACACTTCTATGCAGTGAAACACTGCAGTTATCTAGCACTGAAGGTAATTATCATAACCATGTCTGTTAATGGAATCTTTGGAAACTGGATTTTTTTTTCTTGGTGATTCGAAACGTGTTGCTACTTATCCAATTTGATGTGATCAGATCAGCAAAGCAGAATCAACAAAATAAGAAATCCAGTTGCCACAACTCAGCTTCCAGATAACTTTACCTGGATGACTGAGAATTTTCATCAACATACCATAAACCATGATTGAAATCCTTTCAGCTGTAGCATTCGTGGCAACTTTAACTTATTATTAAATTATTTAAAGAGTTTCAGTCAAGAAAGGCCCATCATCTTCATTAAAAAAAATGTGGTCCACTGTTGTATATTTGTTATGGTCTGGGATTTTAAGGATAATGTGTTTTGTTGAGGTTTTGTTTTGTTTTGTTTTTTGCTCACCCTTGTAAAGTTCATGCAATTTTATTTTAGCCTGGCCTGTGTTTTCTGTTTTCAAGAGGGATTTGTTTCTCTTGGCTGTTACATCGGTCTTGTTTTCTTCCCCTTCTTTTACCAGAGTCTTGGGCAAGAAGCAGAAAGGGATGGCAACAAGGAAATTTGCAAAGGCGCATACTAGAACTCCCAGCCACCAGGCACCGACCCAACGGGCATCCGTGAGGTTTATCATCACCTCCTCTGGTGAGAAAGGAAGATTAAGAGTCATCTGTGAGGCTTAGGGGTTGTGTGGGGTGCATTTATAGAGACAGGAAAGGTAGAGACAATGGAGAGAACAGTTACCAACATCTTCATTCTTTATTAATTTTTATCTTCAGCACAGAATTCCCACTTTTTAAATATTCACTCCACTTTCTTTCTGTCTTTTAAGCCACTTTTGCGACCACCGTTTCTCTGCAAATGCATTAGAGGAAAGGCTCCATCCTTTCTCCTAATGCATTGCTGGGCAAGGTGGCCCCTGGTGGAATATGGGAAAGCTAACACCAAGCTGGGAAACTACTAGTTGGGTGAACTTCAGCTCCCAGAATTCTCAGCAAAGGCCAAACTGGTTGGGGAGTTCTTGGAGTTGAAGTCTGTACATCTGGAATTCACTAAGAACTTGGTTCTGTATTTGTACTTAACTTGGTTAACCTTAACATGTCATCAGATGAAATAAATTTACAGAAATTGATGCCGTTTAACAACATTTGCTCAGAAAAAGTGCTACTGATTTTTGCTGCCATAGACTAATACTGATTCCCTCCTGCAGTGGCTCTGTAGAGAGAGAGAAGAGAGAGAGGGAGGGTTGGAGAGAGACAGATGGATAGAAGAATGAGTGGATAGATTGGTGTGTGGATAGAATAGAATAGAATAGAATAGAATAGAACAGAATAGAATAGAACAAAACAGCACAGCACAGCATAGCATAGCATAGCATAGCATAGCATAGAAATGAATTGAATTGAATTGAATTCTTTATTGGCCAGGTGTGATTGGACACACAAGGAATTTGTCTTTGGTGCACATAAGAAAAAATAAAATACATTCACAAGAATCATAAGATACAACACTTAGTGATAGTCATAGGTTACTATAAGCAATCAAATCATACATAGGTTACTAATACGCAATCAAAATATACTAGGAAAACAAATAAAACAATATAAATTATAAAGATACAAGGAACAGGGTTATAGTCATAACTGGGAAGAGATAGGTACTATGAAGGATGAGAAGAAGAATAGCAATACTAGATAGATAGATAGATAGATAGATAGATAGATAGATAGATAGATAGATAGAT
>BLBF01000055.1:10517595-10530186 GCA_015471245.1 Laticauda colubrina | reverse complement strand
TGTCCAGGGATGGTAGGTAGTTTAGCTATTTGTTCAGTTTTCTCAAATAGTTTTAATAGCTCATCTTTCGTTAGAAAGATTTGTAGCAGCTGGGTCATGTCACCCCAAGATGGATTGTGGCTGTCTATGATTGACTTCAGGGTTTGAATTACTGTTTGGGGATCAGCCCTGAAGGCTGGGGTATCTTTGTTCCAGATGACTAGGTCAGAGGCAGAGAAGGGAGTGTGGGTATAAACATATTTTAATTGTCCCCTATTTTGCACAGGTCTGTTTAAAAGGGGAGCCATGAACCGAGCCTCAGTTTGTCTATCCAGGGAATGGGTTTCAGGTTTTTCCTGATCTTTTCCCTCAATCAGGTTTTTTTTGTCCTAGCCATTTCAGCCCAGCAGTACCAATAGGGTATTTGGCTGGGTCTAATGCGTGTTCTAAGTGCTTTTAGGGTTTTATGATCTAAAGTACCGCTATCAGGCCAAATTTGTCTTCCTGTGTCATCTCGCAATAAAGCCCACTTTTTGCAAATTCTTTTTGCATCTCTTTTATTCATTCAAGGGGGTCTTCCATTGCCCTCGAGCTACAACTTCCCATATTCCCTACCTGATATGGGGATTATTTTGGTTTAGCCGGGCTACCGCCTGTCATTTTTCAGACAAAAAAGGTCTGGAAAGGACTCCAGTTTCTCTACACATGGAGTACGGGCCCCTTTCTCTTAGGGAAACTCCGCCGTCAGTTTGAAGACCCCCCCTAAAAAACAGGATCTTGGAGGACTGTCTGCCCCCTAGCAGCACTGGTACGGGCCCCTCCCCACACACCGCCGTCAGTTTTCAGATCTCCCTTAAAGATAGGGATCTGGAAGGACCTGCTCTGCTTTTGAAGGCAAACTATTTCCAATTTTGTTTGCCAGCAGCCGGTACGGGCCCCTTCTAACTGCATTGGGCTTTGCTTGTGGGATACACCAGGACTATTTTCCTGCTTTCTATTTATTTCCCAACACCAGCTCCTTTCTCAGCCCGCTCAGTTTTTCATGAGTCCTTCAGAAGGACTCACACTCCGTGATCACCCCTTGCGTTCCCAAATCCAGCTGGTCACGGTTGTTGGAGTTAGCAGCTGGTTGGGGTGCGGCTGGCAATCACGGAGGAGGTGAGGTTCTTCTGTTTCCGCAGAGAAAACCCACAATCACACACCTGAACCACTCATGCTTCCACTCTCTTTCCTAGTAAGGTTAGAAATTTAAAGCGGTACTCACCTGCTTTCAAGCAGCTGTTGAGCAGAAAGGCTCACAAACTCCCTTTACTACCCTTATGCCTGCCGGGCTGGGTCCGTGGATGTTGTCCCTGGACAAAGAAGGTCCATGCCAGCTGGGAATTGATCTGCGGGCCCGGTCCGGTGGCAGGGTTGGCTGGAAAATCTTCGTGGGTCGCCAATTGTAGAAAGACTGAAAGTACCTTTCTCTGAGGGTTCAAATTTTCCCGCTGGGAGAGCTCTGGTGCAAGGATACAGACAACTGCTTGAAAGCTGGATCTTTTTATTTTCAGGAAGGCTAGAAACAGCGTGCCTTCGTTCCTGGGGCTAGCTAGCTAACTTTGAAGGATAAGTTCCCAATTTTATACCTTTTTCCCTCCCTTTGTGTATAAGGTTTAGACACTAACATCCTGTCAGAGTTTGTTTTTTCTTTCCGCCAGAAGGCAACCTCAACGAGGTGCGAAAACAAACTCTGCAGGGCAACTTCCTATATTACCGTTTTTTTCCTCTGATCTCTTTTAGTTTTTTATGGCTTTTTTGTGATCTTCTATTTGTAATTCCTGCCTTTTGGCTGGTTTGGTATGTTCTTAATTGCTTGGCTTTTGTCTAGGGGCGTGTCTCAATTTCTTTTATTAGATTTCTTTTCCTATGCAAGCCTGTTCCATGGCTGGCCTAATGTTCCTCCTGGGCCTTTTCCCTTCTGGGTGACACCACTGTCCTCATGAAGTTCCCTTTCTACATAGCCTAAGAATGAACTCCATTTTGAGCTGAAATCTGTTTCAGATTTGCTATTACGTTACCAAGTTATTTGGACATTGAAACACAACCCATAACCTGGTTAGGCATTGACAGAATGAAATGATCTTTCCATTGAGAGGCATTTATTACCCTTGCTTTGGTTGTCATGTATAAAGCTAATTCAGTAAAATAAATAACTGTCCTGATAAATTTAATAAAAATATGGTAGACCTAAAAGGGAATTCACCTTTGAAGATCTGTTCCATTCTAAAAATTCAAATCATTTTCCAAAACTGTTGAGTTTAATGGTATTCCCATCACATCAGAGGTGGGATTCTACTGGTTCGGGCTGGTTTGGATGAACCGGTAGCTCCAATGAACAGCTGTTGGGCCCACTCACCCACTCCGGCTCTAGTCTGTGCTTTATATCCTGGTTTTCAAGCTCAGTTGATTTGTACAGCACAGAGGATTGCCGCGCATCAACAGTTTAACACACAGAGATTGCTGGAGAAGGTCAGTAGAAAACACTCTGCACGTGCACGAAGCATGCGTTTGGTGCACTCACAAAATTGGTTGTTACACCGATTGAATCACACCCCTATATCACATGCAAAAGAAGGACCTGACCTGCTCATAATACACCCAGCAACTGTTTGAAAATGAACTGATCAAAACAGAGGCAATACACCAAGGATACAACATACCAATTTTCTCAGAGGTAGAGTTTGGACAGGTTATGCTATAAACATTCAAGATGGCAATCACAATGGGGCAATCAAAGCTCCACCTGTAGATACGTGTATCTTGACTTTTTGCCCATACCCTTTGGACACTGTCACAGAAAAAGAAACCAAAGGGGAGAAAAAGTTTTTAAATAAAATAAATAAAATTAACTTAAAAGTAAATTACAACTTAATTATTAAGTGACTTTTAAAAAACTATACAGGAACACCTACGTGAAACAAAGAAAACAAAGGAAAAAAGGAAGGAAGGAAGGAAGGAAGGAAGGAAGGAAGGAAGGAAGGAAGGAAGGAAGGAAGGAAGGAAGGATTATTGAAATGACATAACTTTCTTCAATTTCATAGTTATTCAGTTTTTAGATTATATTGTCCAGTTGGGCATCGGGAGAAATAAGACATTTTAAATCACTACCTTCAGCATTTTGGATCGTGTTTAGTTTGATTTGACTTGATTTGTTCTGTAAAACGAATAAGTGAATTAAACAAGCAAAACATTCAAAAAATGTCAAACAGAAAAGCATTTCCAAAGTTGCTGTTGTAATTTACTTACTGAGATGGTGATGATGGCTACAAAAATGTGAAATGGTATTTTTTGCCTTTGAGGTTTTTATTTCACAAGGGGTTGACAATTAATTGCATAGAAGCTTTCATGCTTCTGTCAAGTATCTGCAGTCTTGCATTCTACTTCCCATTGCCCCAATCTAGAAAAATATGACTGACTTGTCAGAATTTGACCTCCATCTGCAAATGATTGATTAAATCCTGTTAAAGTGTGCATGAACCAACATTTGTGTTGAACTTTCCCAACCTTTAAATGTGATTCTCACTATTTATTTATTCATTTGATTTTCATCTGAATCTTGTCCTTCATTCAAGAGGCAAAGTAAGTCATGTATAGTCTTGTTCTCTCCTTGTCACCCCACAACAGCCATCCTTGGTTGCACTGAAAGAGTCTTACTTTCTGAAGTCTGTGTCTGTCTTGTTGGTTTGATTCTGCAACACAGACTTCACAGAGTAGTCACAAAGAGGGCTGTGAAAATATTTACAGACCCCTCACATCCCGGTCATAAACTCTTTCAAATTCTTTCCTCAAAATGACGCTATAGAGCACTGCACACCAGAACAACTAGACACAAGGACAGTTTTTTCCCGAACGCCATCACTCTGCTAAACAAATAATTCCCACAACACTGCCCTACTATTTACAAAGTCTGTATTACTATTACTGTTAATCTTCTTATCACTCCTTATCACCCATTCCCTCCCACTTGTGACTGTATGACTGTAACTTCGTTGCTTGTATCTGTTGGAAAAATTAACCTTGTGGGTTCAGTTCCAAGTGGGGAAAAAGACACTGGAAACATGGAGGCTGTTTGGAAAGATGGTTTAATGGTGGACAGGACCACTTGGCTTGGAGCTCCAAAGTGGAAAGGACAATCACATGCTTCAAGATTTTGGGTGAAGGAAAAGAAGGGTCAAAATGCTTAGAGACCCTTAGTTTTATACCCTCTGTTGGGCCCCACTGTAGTGTTTCCTGTTCCTGTTTAAGAAATGTATCCCCATTGGCTGTCAGACTCCCAGGGATGGTGGTCTTAGATAACTTTGTAGGCTTGGCTTCACATGGCTTCACCTGGGTGCTGGCTGATGCAATCTTCCCAGGCCATGTGGTGAGATTGATAGAGGTCTTTGTTATGTAGAATACTCTGGTCCAGGCTTAACGGCCTTCCCATTAACAAAGGTGGGGATGAGCTTCTGCTTCGGAGGTGAGTTTCTGCTTCTGAGTTTCTGCTTCTCTTTTTAGGAAAAATATTCTGCCTTTTTTAGTATATCCTAAAATATTTCATTTTCCTCGGAGAGGGATAGGTTTTAACTTCCAATAGTCACATTAAGCCAGAACATGGTTTGTTCAGTGGAGCATAGCATGACACGTGAGCAGTGCAATTAAGTGTTGTCAACTTGGGTTTAATGGGTCCAGTTTTTGTATGAGGTTCTCCCTGGAATCATCAACTTTTTCCTGGTTAGCAAAGGGGCAGGAAATGAGGATTTCAGCCAAAATGAGGTGGCTAAAATCAACAAGTAGCAACCTCATTGCTACACCAGACAGTGTTTCAATGTGGCTGGATTCCTTTTGGCAAAACATGGGTTAAATTTTAAAATGCCCACACATATAGGTGGACTTGATCTCTGATGCCTTGAGGAATGCTTTTCATTTCATATTTCTTTATTTAACAACCCAAAAAAACCAATACCCTATTATACCATAGAAGCTAATTTTAACAATCTGGAAGTAAACATATTGCAAAATTGGTTTTGGTATTGGGATTTTATATTTGTAAGTCATCAGGGACCATCATGATGAGTGAGTTGGGCAGGGGGTTGGACTAGATGGCCTACAAGGTCCCTTCCAACTCTCTTAATCTGAATTATGAATTCATCATCATTGTAGGTCTTAGCTCTTTTAGTTAGGACCTGATCTGTTAGTTTGTACCAGTCCCAGACTGTGAATCGAACTGGAGATTTAACAAGAACAACAACAACATCCAGCTACAAAAACTTCTATTATTGACTGTCACAAGAGACCAAATATTTCTGTCGTCCAAGCAGTTCTCCTGATTTGCATGTTATCTATCCAAAACAGGTGTGCAACCATTTTTAGCACAATATATCTTAGTTTATTTAATTTGAAAGTGGCTTTGTCAGCATCTGTAATGTATTTATATTATAGGGTTTTTGTTTTATTCTAGGTGGGCTCTGTATGTATTTTTGCATGTTTCTGTGTGTTTTAAAGGTGCAAGAAGAAAGGTTGATTGACAGTTCAGATCCATTGGTGCGTGTTTCCCGTTTCCAAAAAATGCAATTATCTATGATTCATCAATCAGTGTTTATATAATTGCTAACCTGTTAGGTCTCATTCTCCTGGAAGTGGGGCAACCGTGCCCTCTATGGACAGAAACCATCAATTGCATCTGGTTAGACCTAAGGTGTTGAACAAAGTGGAGTATTATGAGAATTCAAGCACATTTCAGCCACTCCTAAACTCTTTCCCCAAGTAAACAAAAATTCACTTGGACATAATGGGTAATACAGTATTCCTGTGATGTCAAGAACATCATATTGGACCTCTCCTTTCTTCTGCAGTTTGTGTAAAATAGTCTTCTCTCACATGGTGCCCTCCAAATTACTTGGATTATTTTCCTGTTATCCAGCTGTAGAAAGTTAGCACCCACCCTTCTCTTAGCAGAATGAAATATTCTAGGAAATATTAAAAAGGCAGAATATTACACCTCCCTGCATAAGAAAAGGAGTAACATGCTCTTGGATAAGGTGACCAACTGTGTCCCTTAGGGAAGGACAGTCCTTCTTTTGTAAATTCTGTCCTCTCTTGAAAAGTGTCCTCCTACATGTCCTCCTTTTTGATATTTGAAGACTAATCTGTAAATCTCCATATTTGATCGATGCCGATCTGATCTGTTGTGTGTGATGTGACGTATTGGTATTTGACATGACAATTCATCAAGGCTCGGTCCTACATATTGGCAAAAAAAATCAGAAAATAAAATACAGGCTGAATAGTCAAGACCTTGTTGATGATCCAAACTCTGTCAAGGACCTTGGAGTATTCATCTCAAATGACCTAAGTGCTAGAGCCCACTGTGACTAATAGCCAAAAAGGCGTCAAGAGTTGTTAACCTAACCTTATGTAGCTTTTTCTCTGGTAATATTACACTACTAACTGTAGCATACAAAACATTTGCTAGGCCAATACTCGAATACAGCTCATCAGTCTGGAACCCACATTACGTATCTGATATTAACACAGTTGAGAAAGTCCAGAAATATTTCACAAGAAGAGTTCTCTACTCCTCTACTCATTGCAGAATAACTTATGCCACCAGGCTTGAAATTCTAGACCTAGAAAACTTAGAAAAAGTGACAAAATACATGCACATTCCCAGATATTTATTTGCTTAAAAACCAAAGTGGTGTTCATTTTTTTACAGAAAGGCAACAATAAGATGGATTAGATTCCCAAGTCTGTTTAAGGTTTGTTTCCTATTTTTTAGAAGCCAAGATGGAAAAACACACAAAAAAATTCCCATCATGCAGAATTAAGTGTACAGCTTTTATATTATGTTCTAATATAGAACCTACTCTGAAAAGAACTAAAAAGACAATGGAGATGCAGCTAAGCTAACTGGCATCACAGACCATATCCAAGAGATGCCCATGGCATCAAATCCACTCGCCATGTTCTCTGCAAAATTCCAAGACAAAATTTATTTCTCTGTCTGTACTCCCTTCCAATTCATAGCACGGTGATAAGCAGGCGAGTAAATGATATGAGCATAAATAAATTGTTTCTGCCGTATTATTTTATGCTTCTAAATAGTCCTTTAATATCTATGTGTTCTCTAAAAATTTCTGCAATTTTAGAAACAGAAACGCACACACATTTATTGCAATAATGATGATAGCCACAGAGTGATGCCAGTCCTGATCTTGCCTAGGATACATTCACTCACTCACTCACTCACTCACTCACTCACCCATTCATTCATTCATTCATTCATTCATTCATTCATTCATTCATTCATTCATTCATTCATTCATTCACCTTCAAGACTGCCCATCGCACAGAGAATCTTTGGGTGGTGTTATTCTCTCTATAGAAGTCTGTGGGAATGACTTTGGAAGACAGGAGGAAATGCTACAGACCGGGTAGCCATCAGGTAAAAAGATATCTCAGCCCACAAAAATAGAAGGGTGTGGGAACTGTTTCAGAAGAGACTCTCCCTAGTTTTCTGGAAAGTAAAAGGAAAGGAGGGAAGAAATTAGTTTCAGATGTGCAGGATTCTGTTAATGTAGCCTTATAATGAAGATAGAGCTAGTATTTATAAATGTGCTTCTTTGATGAACCACCTCAAAGGGCTGACACAATCCTATTCCCCTGGCTTTAACAAAACTGAAAGGGGCCTTGGAGATCTTCTAGACCAACCCCTGCTCAAGCAGAGACCCTGTACCATTCCAGACAAATGGCTGTCCAATCTCTTCTTAAAAACTTCCAGTGACCCATAACTTCTGAAGGTAAGCTGTTCCACTGATTAAATGTTCTCACCGTCAGGAAACCTCTCCTTATTGTAGGTTGGATGTCCTTGATTAATCATCTCCTTGTTTATGGGTGTTGCTTTTGTTCCCCAACTGCTGCTAAGCGTTCTGTGGTTTCTTAGCAAGCTGAGGGACTACAGAACCCACCCTCTGATTTCCCTTCCTCCAAGATTCTTTGTACTTATAAACATAGTTATGAATACATGAAATGGATACATATAAGAAAAATCAAAGAAACAATAGGACAGGGATGGTAGGCACGATTGGTGCGCTTATGCACATCCCCTACAGACCTCTTAGGAAAGGGGTGAGGTCAATAGTAGACAGTCTAAGGTTAAAGTTTTTGGGGTCTGGGGAAGAAATCACAGAGTCAGGTAGAGTATTCCAGACATTGACCACTCTGTTGCTGAAGTCGTATTTCCTGCAATCGAGTTTGGTGCCGTTTACCTTGAGTTTATATCTATTGTATGCTCTTGTATTGTTATGGTTGAAGCTGAAGTATTTGTTGACCAGTAGGACATTGCAATGTATAATTTTATATACTTCACTTAGATCGGACCGAAGGAGGCATAGTTCTAGGTTGTCTAGGTCTAGAATTTCAAATCTGGTGGCATCAGGTGTTAAATAGCTTTCTCAACTCTGAAGCTGGCCTGGTTGAAGCCATCTTGGGGCTTCAGTGCTGCCACACCTGAGGGATAGGGAAGGGGGACTAAGGACAGCTGGGGTTTTGTAGTCAAATTAAAATACTTTCTTCTGGGAACCAAGGACATTCTCACACCTGGCCAAGGGAAGGAGGAATGATGTCACCAGACCAGCGGACACTGTTCTGATTGGGCCATATGACTGATTGTTTAGGACTGGATGGGGGAACTTTTGCTTTTAATTCGGAGAAAACCGAGGGATTCTTCAGAGCCGGTTTTCACCAAATATGTGCAAAATGATATTTCCAATAAAGCTATTCTTTGAGGAATCTACCTGCCTCAGAGTTTTTGCTTTCAATGGATCTATTACTTAGAACCCTGGTAAGCTTCTCTCTTATTTCTCTATCTCCATTTTGACTTTCTAGCTTGTTCACTCTCAGCAGCTGAATTGACTTTCTGGAGGAAGTTATACAGCCTTGGGAATAACTTTAGTTTTATTGGTGGCTTCTCAGAACAGAACAGAATAAAATAGGCCAGTTTAGTGGTTAAAGCAACAGGCTAGATACCAGGAGACTCAGTTCTAATCCCACTTTAGGTGGCTACGTTATTTTGAGCCATTCGTTCCCTCTCAGGCCAACTCATCTTGCAGGGTTGGTGTTGTGAGGAAAATAGGAGGAGGAAGAAGTATTAGGTATGTTCTCTGCTTGAGATATTTATAAAAATGAAAAAGGGATATAAACTTGTTTTAAAAATAGTATAATCTTCCCAAGTGTTCCTTTATTCATTTTTTAGCAACTGTAAATCTCCCAATTGTTCCTTTTCCATCAGAATAGAGCTGGAAGTGGGACCTTGGGAGGTCTTCCAATCTAACCCTCTGCTCAGGCAGGAGGCCCTGTACAATTTGAGACAATTGGTTGTCCAGTCTCTTCCTAAAAACCTCCAGTGTTGAAGCACCCACAACTTCTGAAGGCAAGCTTTTTTATCTTGGCAATTCCTAAAAAATCCTGTTTTGTTTGTTCACTTTGCCTACCGTGAACACCTGCAGGAACCCTTCCCTCAAGATCTTATTCAAACCTATTTTGTTGTTGCTGTTGCTGTTGTTGAGGCATAATTGATTAGCACATCACTTCGCAAAGGCCCCCAAAATGGACTTAACTGAAGTTTAGCAAGGAGCAAAGCTTTTTACTAAGGCATTTCCATCTATGGGGATAGAAGTTAATGATAGAACCATCCTCTGCCAATCTCTCTCTCTCTCTCTCACCCGCATACACACACACTCTTTCTCTCTCTCTCTCTCTCTTGCTGCTTGATGTCAGAGCCGAACAAAGTACAAGGGGTATATATAAGAGCAGCATTGTCTGCCAGCCAGAAAGATAGCAACGAAGACTATTGGATTAGAAGAGTGGAATTCAACCCATCCTTTTCTGCTGTTGCAGGGACCTTCGCTTAACCCTCCCAGGTAAATCTCAGGTTGAGAATATGTTGTCTTTCTTGTGACTCTTCAGAAAGAGAAAGCAAAGGTAAACAGGAGAGGAAGGGGCTGGACCTGATGCACAAAACAAACTCTTTCCAGCCAGACAAGAGAGGAGATACCCTCCTGTTTTTAATTTTCTTTTCAGTACATTCATAAACTCGGATAGGAAAATTGAAAAGGTTAAAAATTGGGGTTAGATTGGGCTTGGGTGAGCCACCTGACTAAATACCCATTGAGTAGCAAGATTTGCCATTCAGCACGAAAAGAATCCTGGAAAATGGATATTGGGGTGCCTGTGTTTGTGTTTGTAATTTGCTAATTTGGGCTTTTCAAATTTTTCTTTCTCCCATTTTTCATTCAAAAACAGCCAGAAGAGAAATGTGCAGTCTTAAGGGACCTTTTCTTTTCATCATCTTGTCTCTTACTTTAAACTCCCTGGAAGCAACACCAGTCGAGAGGTCAGTAACTTTAAAGCTTATCCCTTTCCTGTTCCCCCTCCTCCTCCTCTTTCCTCTTCCTCTTTCCCTAAGAAACCACACTTTTGTGTAGTGTTGCACAAGCTGGCATTTACTACTGTGATGCCAAAGGCACTTAGTCTGGGGATAAAGATGTGGATAAAGAAGGAGAGGCTTATGGCGGAAAGATCCAAACCTAGGAATAAGGAGAAATTTCTTGACAGTGAGAACAATGTTATCAGTGCAATGGCTTGCCTTCACAAGTTGTCCTGCATTACTGGAGGTTTTCAAGAAGAGACTGCACAAACATTTGTCCAGAATAGTGCAGGGTCCCCTCCCTGCTTAGAGAAAACCTCCAAGGTCCCTTCCAACTCTGTCCTGTCCTGTCCTGTCCTGTCCTGTCCTATCCTATCCTTATTTCTACTGTACTCAATTCAATTCTATTTGATTCTATTCTGTTCTGTTTTTATTCTCTTCTCTTCTCTTCTCTTCTCTTCTCTTCTCTTCTCTTCTCTTCTCTTCTCTTCTCTTCTCTTCTCTTCTCTTCTCTTCTCTTCTCTTCTCTTCTCCTCTCCTCTCCTATTCTATTCTATTCTATTCAGAAAGGGAAATTTGCTGTTTATTCTCATTTAAAGGCTACTTTCTGTGGCTTTATCTTATGGGACATTCAATCGACAATTGTATCTCTGATGGTGAGATGCAACTGATGAGAATGTATGCCTTTTAATAACATTTATTAGACATAAGGGTGCCTATCCATTAATATCTTTAATAGATAGGCATCCTGCTTTGCTATAAATATATTTATTTGCTATATTTATTTGATATAAATACACAGATAACAAAACCCTCCCCTTTTATTAAGATGCTAACCTTTTCTTTTGTAATATTAGGTTTTCTAAAAGTGAACTTTAAAGCAAAATTTCAGGACCAAATGGATGCTCCTAAAATTGAATTACCTTTTTAAATTGATTCTACTTTAACTATATCCTTCATGGAGATGGGAGGTCTAGAAACATGATAAACAAACAAACAAATACACAAATAAATCTCTTAAATATTATTCTGTCCTACAAGGAATGGCAATGTATATTTTTTAAAGTTTTACACACCACAATATTTCTTCCTTTAACTTTACATACCAGTATTACTTACTGGTTACCAGTATGCTTACCAGTATTTCTGCCTTCACTGTTGTCTGCTCTATAAAAGGGCTATTCCGTTTAATAAAAAGACTTGAATATTTTTAAATCCACAAAAACCTAGCCACACAATGTCTTATTTCTCCTTTACATTCATCTGAGTTAGAATCTACTCAGATTCTAACAGCCTTAATTTAATTTACTCAGATTAAAACAGCCATTTTAAACCAATAAAAAAGAAGAAATTGTTAGAGATGAAATCAAAATTAAAAAGGGAGCAGTTGTTAGAGATGGTATCATATTTGTAGACAGATATCATCCATATTGACTTTAGACTTTTGACTCAGGATTATTTTGAGGAGAAAGTCTCCATTACCTTGAGAAGATTAAAACAAATCATTTTCCCCCCCTTAAACGAGAATATTCCCCACCCAGAGTTTTTAATCTCAGTAAAAGTGCTGAAAGTCTTAGAAATTTCCAAATAACCCAATACTTATTCCCATGTGAGTTTCCTACCTTTTGAAAATAGTCACATTTTGTTACTCACATAAAAAGATCAATAGATCTATAATAGAGTTAATATTTAAAGACTCTTGATCTCTGCTAATTTTGATTATTTTAGCTAAATTTAGTTAATCATAGTGGATAAAAATAGATTCTGACTGTATCAGAAGATGGTAGCATAAAATAAATGTTAAAGCTAATATAAAGGAAGATTATTCACAGTGAACCCCTTTGGATTTCAGAGAAATCCCTCAAGACTGAGGCAATCTTTTTTCTGAATCACAGGGAAAAACATCAGCAAGAATAAACCAAGGCAGGACAATCTGTGTTTAATAATTATAGATCCCTTAAATCCTAGATAAATGTGATGGGAGTTGAATTTGATAAGTCCCTGATTTCCCATCCTGATTTTAACATTTTCATAGATAGATGAATTCCATAATAGGTTTTCAAAATTGTGTATGGAGTTAAACTGTATAAATCAACTACCTATTCAAAGCATATGCAAACCACTTCTTGCTTTATTACATTTTCATATTATTTATTTGATTT
>BLBF01000055.1:10506373-10516401 GCA_015471245.1 Laticauda colubrina | reverse complement strand
TCTCTCTCTGTCTCTCTCTCTGTGTCTCTGTCTCTCTGTCTCTCTCTCTGTCTCTTTGCCTCTCTCTGTCTCTCTCTGTCTCTCTCAGTGTCTGTCTCTGTCTCTTGGTCTTTCTCTGTCTGTCACACTCTCTCTGTGTGTGTGTGTCTGTCTCTGTCTCTCTCTGTGTGTTTCTCTCTCTCTGTATCTCTCTCTCTCTCTCTGTCTCTCTGTTTCTCTCTCTCTATCTGTCTCTCCTTTCTCTTTCTCCCTCCCTCCTTCCCTCTCTCCTTCCCTCTCCTCCCTCCCCCCTCTCTCTTTCTCTCTCTCCATATACCATACATACACAAACATACACACTATTAGCCAGTTTGATCCAGTGGTTAAGGTGCCAGGCTAGAAACCAGGAGACTGTGAGTTCTAGTCCTCCCTTAGGCATGAAAGCTGGCTGGGTGAATTTAGGCTAGTCACTCTCCTTCAACCCATCCCTCCTCACAGGATTGTGGTTGTGGGGAAAATAAGAGGATGAAGGAGCATGGGAGTATAAACTAGAGCGAGTCCAAAGAAGGTTTACCAAGATAGTACAAGGACTGGAAATCCAAGTCCTACAAGGAACAGTTAAAAGACCTAGAGATGTTCAGCTTGCACAAGAGAAGGTTGAAAAGAGACATAATAGCTGTCCTAAGCTGTCACACTGTAAAGAAATACTTTGCGCTCATCCCCAGGATATGTTCCACAGAGTAAGACCAGAACTCATGGGATGAAACAAGGGTGAAGAAGCAGATTAAATATTAGGAAGAACTTCTTGACAGAACTACCAAATGCATGGAAAGTGGTTGTTTTCCTTTCAAATAGAGGCTGAATCAGGGTTTCAAGGGATCCTGCAGTGTCCAATGGACTGGACTTGATGATATCCCATCCAACTCTGATTCTGTAATTTTATTTTTTGGCAATTTTTCCCAAATCAAAGACAGCACATCGGTCATTATTAGTTGCTCCAGAACAACAGAGGGAATGACATATATCCTTCCTTGTTTTACTTGAGAGCTTTTGAGGAACACTTAATGGTGGGTTATCAAGGACAGCAGAATGCTACTGAATTAGATTTTTGGAGCAAGGCTGTGATATTCTTAGGAATTACGAGGCCTGGGAATACATAGGAACAATTTTATATCATGCCTCCAGACACAGTTTCATGTACAAAGAATAATGCATTCATTGTGAACTTCTGGCATTCAGAAGCGACATATCACCTCAGTGCCAATTAGAATGCGACAATAGGTACCTTTAGTGTAATTATGTCACAAATTATGCAAGTGACACAACTTACTAAATCATTCCGTCACCCAGCTATACACAGGACAAGTCCTTTAATCTTTGTGACCCAGGACAGCTTTGATTTATTGAAAATTTTTGTGGAGGTTCTCAATCATCCAAATTGGTTGTTCCAAAGGTGCTTTTCCAAAAAGCAACTGGACTTTTTTATTTTTTTAATTTAAAGTTGTGGTTTGACTGGCAATTCCCATGCTCGTTTATTGGGATAACTCTCAACAACGGTGGGTGGGTAAGAAAGAATTTGAACAGAGTCTGAGAAATCTGTAGCTAAATTTCTACCAGCCACAGGAAAAGAGACAATAGCAGTGACTGTCATTCTAATACTTCTCATGCTATCAGTAAGTGCTTTAAATAGCCTTTAAAAGCTCATCCAAAGCTAAACATTGAGTCACTGTTGCCGCTTAATGACTAAATGATAGTATAATTTTCCCTTTTTGGTTATATCCTGAAGGTGCTGCTTTGGAAAAAAAATCACATCTAAGCTCTTCTGTACCTTCACCTGCTTGCATGATTAACACAGATCTGTTTATTTATAGCAACTTCCCACACACTTGTTGGTTTCTGTGCTGGTTGGGTCTATAGCATCCATGAAATTTTGTCAGTGTGATTTTTGTTCCAGCTAGGAATTCAAAACATTACACTCCCAACACAACTGGAATGTACACCAGTTTGAGAAAGGTGTTCATGTGATGCCTTGTCTTCTGCTCTGATTGATGAACCTTGAAAATACAAGAACTGTGCTTATTTTCAATTATCTATTTTAAAATATCTGCTCTGAAACCCTCCCTAAGCCTTGAATAGGTCTCTCTGGTGAAATTCTGCATGATCTAAAGAAAGATTGATGGAAGAGATGAGCAGGCTGAGCCCAAGGGAGAGGTCAAGTGTGTCATCAGTTTGGAATCCACCAGAGATCTAAGTCCAGCCTACCTTGAATTCCATTGTCTCTTATTTACTGCCAGTTTACCTTGACTGTTAGTAGTTCAGATTCTTGTAGTGAGCTAAGGTAAAGGTAAAGGTTCCCCTCCCACATACATGCTAGTCGTTTCCAGCTCTAGGGTGGTGGTGCTCCCCTCCGTTACAAAGCCAAAGATCCAGTGCCATCTCCATAGTCATATGGCCAGCATAACTAAATGCCAAAGGTGCATGGAACGCTGTTACCTTCCCACCAAAGTCATCCTTATTTTTCTCCTTGCATTTTTACATGCTTTCGAACTGCTAGGTTGGCAGAAGCTAGGACAAGTAACAGGAGCTCACTCCATTACGCAGCGCTAGGGATTCGAACCGCTGAACTGCTGACCTTTCTGATTGACAAGCTCAGCATTTTAGCTACTGAGCCATGCATCCCACTGTAGTGAGCTAGCATGGATTAAAGCATTACTTGGAATGCTGACAAACAACCTGCACAAGTTTAATCCATGTAGTGAGCTAGCATGGAGGAAACCTATGCAGGTAGTTTGTCAGCATTCCAAGTAATGCGCCCATAGAAAGCAGAACTCCTGGGCAGGTGGATTCCTCAAAAAACAAATTAATGGACACATCATATTGGCACAACTGGTGAAAACTGACTCTAAAAGTTCCCGCGATTTTCACCTAATTAAAAAGTGAAAGTTCCCCCTTCCCCTCAGATCACTGGTCACATTGTCCAATAGAGGTGCTGGCAGGTTGCTTGGTTACTCCACTCCTCCTCTTCTTGGTTACTCCACTCCTCCTCCTTGGTTACTCCACTCCTCGCTAAAATGAACTTGGTTCCTAAAAGTAAACTTTATTTTGACTGCAAAACCTCAGCTATCTAATTTTCCCCTTCCCTTTCTCCCCCTCTTCCTTCTGGCAACCATGAATCCTCAGCCAGGTTCAGTTCAGGGTTGACATATAGTCCTTGAGTTATAACCACCACTGAGCCCAAAATTTATGTTACTAAGTGAAACATTCATTAACTGAATTTTGCCCCCCCTTTACGACTTTTCTTGCCACCATTGCTAAGTGAATCATGCAGTTGTTAAGTTAGTAACGTGACTGTTAAGTGAATCTGGCTTCCCCGTTGACTTTGCATGTCAGAAAGAGAGCAAAAGCTGATCACATGGACCCCATGATACTGCAACCGTCATAAATATGAGTCAGTTGCTAAGCATCTGAATTTTGATCATGTGACTGCGGGGATGTTGCAACAGTCATAAGTGTGAAAAACAGTCCTAATTCACATTTTTTTTTCAGTGCCATTGTAACTTTGTAACTATTGTAAGTCAAGGACTACCTGTACTCGTTTGAACAACTCTGATTCCGCATTTCTTCTTCCTGGCAGTCCATCTTTCTCTTGTCTCAGCTTATTGACTGGACTAGCATAGCCTATGAAATCCTAAATCTCAGTGAGCAAGGCGCAACCGTTTTGCAATGTAGCTCCTTCTGCCCCAGGGAATAGACCCCTCTGCAAGACAGCTTCAGTTTAGTCTAGACCAGGGGTGTCAAACTCGTGGGCGATGGGCTGGATATGTCACGTGCTGGCCATGCCCACTCCCAGTTTAGCAAAAGGGGAAAAATTGTGATATGTCACATGACAACATGAGTTTGACACCCCTGAACTAGACTGTTGTGTGAATCTGGTTCTTAAATGTGTGTATCTAGGGGTGGGATCCAACCGGTATAACAATCGGTTCGGTGAGCGTGAACCAGGACGAACCGGTAGATTCTACCCCTCTTCCCCTATCTGTAGAAAAAGCCTGGAGAAATGAGATAAAATGTGACTTGGTCATGCATGAGGACAATTCCAACCCTCACACTCTCATGTGTGACATGGTGATGACAAAAGAGGGGGCTCGCTTGGCTGTGGATTAATTGTGGGATTATTGTGATTGGGAAGAAGCATTTATGCTTCGAATCATCCAACTGCATTATTTTTAACATCCTCTTGCACATTTTGTGCCAGTCCCCCAATACACACACACACACACACACACACGCATCATTCCCTCAAAAAATCACGCTTAATGTAGCAATGTAAAGGCCCTGTCACACTGCCCAATGGATGCAAAACGTTAGTAAAAAGGACACAACGGACGAGAAAAATGTTCCATCCATTGTTATCCGCTCTCAAAAAGGGAGAAAATTTGCATAACCAGAGCGGATAACACGGAAAGGAACGGACGGGGGGAGGATGCAGAGCGGATGGAAAGCGGATGCGGAATGGAAGCCTAGCGGATGGAAGCAGATGGAAGCGGATGGCACATCCGCTAGGCTTCCAGGGGGGCGCAGCAAAGCGGACGCGGAACGGAAAGAGCGGATGCAGAGCGGATGCAGAACGGATGCACAGCGGATGAAGCGGATGCACAGCGGAAGCTTAACGGATGCAGAGTGTTAATTGCGCATGCGGGGAGGATGCATTACATAAGCCCCGCGGATATAAAGGGAAGCAGCTCAGAAGCAGGTCACCATTCAGAGGAAAGACCTGCTTCCGGATGGATTGACAGCCTTGCCTACTCTGCCTGCATGCATGCCTGCAAGCCTTGCTGCAAGCCTTGCTGCAAGCCTTGCTGCCAGCCTCCCTGCCAGCCTTGCTGTCTGCCTGCCTGCCAGCCTTGGTGCCTGCCTGCCTGCCAGCCTTCCTGCCAGCCTTCCTGCCAGCCAGCAACCCCATAACCATGGGGAAGAACAGAAAGCCTCAGCCATCTGCTGCCAGCCCTGGCAAGAGGGACAGGGCCACCATCCCACCCCCTGGCCCACACTCTGCTTCTGCTGGGGCTTCTGTAGCACGGGCTCGTTTCTGGGGCTGGAGCTTCTGCTGCTTCTGCTTCTGGAGGAGCTGATGATGATGCTTCTGGCGGTGGTGCTTCTGCTGCACCCCAATGGCACTTCAGAGAAGCACTCTAGCACCAGCCACCTCCACAGCACCTGGACCCTTCACCCCTGAGACTGAACGACCAAGAGGAGTGCCAGAGACTGGCTGGCTGGCTACCTGTGGACTTTATTTGGACACTTGACTTGGGTCATTTTTCTTTTATAACTTGTTCTTAATAAAGTCTATCTTTGATTCACACACTTGCCTCATTTCTTTTTTTTAATAAAGTCTTGCTGGAAACTTTTAGAAATGGTTTAAGCCTTTGCATGCTTGTGGGATGGGTTAAGATACCTTTAGGATGGGTAATAGCTGTGGGATAGATAAACCTCCAGTGCAAGCATAGTGGGACTGTATGGTCCACCCTCCCAGGTGCCACACCTATGGCCCTTTATTATCAACAACAATTTAATCATTGATCCACACATGTCAACATAAACACAACTCTTTATTAAACGCCCTGTTCATTGTAGGCCCACCCAACATACATGGCCCAATCTCATCCGTGTGATGAGACAGGCTGAAGGAAGCATCAATGAAGCATCTATCATCCTGTCTTGCCACTCCACTGCTCCAGCTGGGGAGTTGCACCAGTGTTTCAGGAGGTTGTGCTGCTTCTTCCCTTCATGTGAGGCTCTGTTGGGGCCTTGCACATCCTGAGTGTCGACCAGGTTTTGCCCTTGCCTCCATTCCCCAGGCTCCATGTCCCCATTGCCTTGTTGGAGGTCCATGAGCCTGTTCTCCAAGACTGGGTAGCGGGTGCGCATGAGATTGTGCAGGATGCAGCAAGCTTCCATGATCCTCCTCGCGGTCTGTGGGTGATGCTGCATGGTGGTGAGAAGTACCTGGAACCTGTTGGCCAGGATGCCAAAGGCGTTCTCCACCACCTGCCTTGCCCTGGACAGCCTGTAGTTGAAGATCCTCTCTTCACAGGTGAGGCATCTGGAGGTGTAGGGCTTCATGAGGTAGGTTCTGAGGGAGAAGGCGTCATCCCCCACGATGAAGTAGGGCACATCTTGCGTGTTGTTGGGCAGTGGGTCTGGATCTGGGAAGCCCACGATGAAGTTGCGTTCCAGCCCCTCCTTGAGGTCACTGGTGTTGTATACCTGGGCATCTGAACATGAGCTGTTGCCTGAAGCATCGATGTACATGAACTTGTAGTCAGCATC
Organism: Laticauda colubrina; assembly: GCA_015471245.1. Lineage (NCBI taxonomy): Eukaryota > Metazoa > Chordata > Lepidosauria > Squamata > Elapidae > Laticauda > Laticauda colubrina. Next base: position 10,510,092 of record BLBF01000055.1, on the reverse strand, counting down.
GACCATGGCGAAGAGGATGATGCTGAAGAAGCCCTTGTAGTTGAAATAAGTGGACCCCAACTTGGCTGGCGCTTTGCAGGCCACGTGCTTCCCATCTATGGCTCCAACGGTGTGGGGGAAGTTCCACCTCTGATACCACTGCTCTGCAACTTTCTTCCATCCTTCTTCAGTGGTGGGGCACTGGAGGAGCTCCTCCAGGTATTCTTCGATGATGGCCTGCACCACTTCTCTGACCACAATACTGATGGTGTTGTGTGGCACCCTCCAGCTGTACTGCATGGTCCTGTAGGTGGTCCCTGAGGCCAGGTGGCACAGAGTGAGTGCCACCTTGAGCCCAGGTTCCAGGCTGGGCCGGAAGTTGGTGTTTGCCTTGGTCAACCTGGGTGTCAGCCGCTGCACAACTTCGTCAAACATGGCTGGAGGCATCCTCATGAAGTTTTGGAATGCACGAGTGTCTTCGTTCCTGAGCTCCACCATCAGCTTGTTGTACAGTCCGTCCTGTGCTCTTCTGGCGAACCATCTTCGGACCCAGACTCTTTTTGGCTGCCTCTTCTTCTTCTCACAGTAGAGTTCACAGAGCCTGCAGATGGCTTCGCACTGTTGCAGAACGTTGGTGGCTGCCGAAAGGACTTTGTTGCAATCCACGGTGGACATGACTGGATGCTGAGGAAGAGGAAGAGTCAGATGAATGCTGCAGAGGTCTGCACAGCTTGGCTGCTGTTCTGAAAGTGAGATGCAGGCGAGTTGCTCCCCCTTTTTATAGGCAGTGTAGGTGTCCCTTTGCATCCTCCAGGCATCCTCTGGGCATCCTCTAGGCATCCTCTAGACATCCTTAATGTCCGAGATAGGTCCCCTCTGCGGACGTTTTTTCTGTTTTAAATGCTTTCTTTGCAAGCTGCATCTGCTTTCATCCTTTCTCCATCCGTCCTGCATCCATTCTGCATCCGTTCCGCGTCTGTTCTGCTTCCTCCCTGCGTCCGTTTACCGCTGGAGCGTATCGAGTTGCACGGATGCGTAGTGGATGCCTAGCGGATATAGCGGATGCGTAATGGATGCAGAACGGACGCATTGGATATATTTTCCACGCAAAAGTTTTGAGCAGCTCAAAACCCTCTGAGCGGATGAAACGTCAATAAACGGATGCTGGACGGATAAAGAGGAAGCAAAACGTATACAGTGAGTACAAAACGGAAGCATCGCATTAACCAACGGATGGCAAGTGTTTTTCTCCGTTTTACATCCTCTTTCCATCCATTGGTGCAGTGTGACAGGGGCTTAAGGTCTAAATTTGAATTATACCTGTTTTATCTGCGTCTACTAGTATTATTTCTTTTAACTCTTCACATGAACAGTTATTTTTTCCCAAGTGGGCTATGCTGTATGAGAGAGTGATGGTCCTATACTCCATGAGACCGATGGTCCTAGTTTGAACTACAAATTAGACGGCCTCATAAAACTAACCAGAACTCATTTAGTCTAGACTGGCACAGTGCCTTAAGCCACAGTACAGTGGCTAATCTGTGGTGAACAAACCAAGGTTTATATTTAAGAAATGAGATAACTTTTGAATTGCCACGTGGCAGAAACTTGGACCAACAGCCTGCACCCTTCATCCAAAGCCCAGTACCTTCTTCCATTTAATGAAACCTCCCTTCTAAAATGGGAAACTTTGCTACTGCCCTGGGATAGAAGCTGTTTTTCAGCCTATTTGTCCTTGTTTTTATTATTCTGTACCATCTGCCAGATGGTAATAGTTAAAAAAAAAAGGTTCCCAGGATCTTTGAGAATGTTTTGACCTTTCTTAAGGCAGTGGGAGCTATAAAGCTCTTCTGAAGAGGAGAGAGGGCAACCAATGATCCTCTGGGCAATGACGTTGACCCTCTGGAGTGCTGTCCTATCTGTCCCTGTGTAATTGGCAAACCATACAGAGGTGCAGTAAGTTAAGATACTCTCTATGGTGCAGCATCTATGGTGCATATGATGAATGTTTTTAGATGCTGAATAAAACTGTGATCAGCTTAATAAAATCTGCAAGGGAAATCCTTTTTTTTTTCTTCCTCATACCTCAAGAAGAATACATCAAGGGGTTTAAAAAAAGGTTTTTTTCTGCATTAATTATGACTGTTAAATACACATCTTTCATCCTGATCTGCTATCAAAACCCCTTCAATAAAATACTTCATTTAATTCAGGCAGTGTCTGCCCGAGATGAAACTCACTTCTGATTTAAAGAATTTTCAGTTTTACTCCATGTTGTAAATAAAAATTTATCACCCACTGACATGAATAAGATTGGCCCGGTCTGGGACAAGGTAGCCAGGCAGCCTTCATTTAGCTTCAATGCAACAGTGATATTGGTTTCACAAATTGAGTTTCATAATTTGCTCACCTCTTCCCTTTCACAAATAAAATACGAAGTGTTCTGAGATCTATCATCTTGATGGGATTCCATCAAACTACAGAGGCCTTTCCAAACCTTTTGCCATTGTGCTGCCTCTACAGCTATAGCTTTTGAAGATTGTTCCCATGGATAATTTCAAGAGATGTTTGGTCTATCAAGAACCTTAACAGAAAAATAAGGCAATCTTATATTTTGGTGACATGGAGAACTCACTAATTCAGCTCTGTCTGTTGGATTTCAGGCCAATTTATACCCGAAGGAAGAAAAAAAAAAAAAACAGACTAGATTTTCACAATATAGACATATTCACTTTATTAATAAAACATTTTACACATTGATAAAGTTTTCTTCTCAATCAGATTGAGAAGGATGTTTGGGATTTGTATGCCTGAAAAATGCAGAAACTCAACCTCATAGTGGGCAGTTTCTATGGATTAAGGAGACCATAGTAATTATCGCTTTAGAAGTACACCTAGAACAAAGATATTCTCTCTGTAGCTAACTAGATAGACCCCTTCAAAATATTCTATTCTCATCTACTATCCACCCCTTCCAAAAATACCTTCTCAAATTCTGCAAGCATCCTATGGCTATTAAGTTCAGTGTTAGGGTTACCTCAGAGCTGGAGAACAGTAGGCCTGTTCCAGCCAAAACCACCTATTGTTTTCAAAGTCCCAATTCTCCATCAGTTGTCTTCCCAGTTTTAGGAATTTCCACTACCAGTTCTCCAGAACCTGTCAGAACTGGCTGAATACCACCTCTGAAACTAGTGAACTGATGATGTTACCTAGTTTGGGTAAGGAAACATCTACAAGAAAAGAATAACCCAAGCTCAGAGAGACCATGGATCTCTCACCGATATAACAGTTGTTAAATGAGGCATGGTGGTGCAGTATTGTAGTATTGCAGGCTAATTCTGCCGACTGCCAGCAGTTTGATCTTAATGGGTTCAAGGCTTCCATCCTTCTCAAGTTGGTAAAATGAGGACCCAGATTATCGGGGAGCAATATGCTGACTCTGTAAACCTCTTTTTGAAGGCTGTAAAGCACTGTGAAGCGGTATATAAGTCTAATTACTCTTGCTCTTGCTAAATGCTTTCAAGGAGAATTAGAAAGGCCATAGGTGAAGTGACTTTCATCCATGGAGTTTACACTCTTGTTACCTGCAAAAATCCCCCCCCAAAATATTGATAAGAGTAAATATAAAGCATTTATTAAAAGCATACACTAACCTGTTATATGTTGTAAAAATGGCTATGGAAGGGGATCATATCTCTCTCTCTCTCTCTCTCTCTCTCTCTCTCTCTCTCTCTCTCTCT
>BLBF01000055.1:10465578-10506363 GCA_015471245.1 Laticauda colubrina | reverse complement strand
TCTCTCTCTCTCTCTCTCTCTCTCTCTCTCTCTCTCTCTCTCTCTCTGTTTGCTTTTGTTTATTATTTATCAGTTTGTTCAATTTATTTGCTTTTAATGACCAACAGCCACCATCTGGACAAACGGAAATGCAACACGGCCACGTGTGTGACACAACGCTTGGCAGACTTCCTCGTCCGGTCCAGCAACACCATCGGGACCATCTACGCACCTACCAATGTAGGGTCCAACACTTACGGAAAGAGAAGCAGAGAATCTCCTAACTATCTACAGCTTTAAGAAGTCAGGATGGCACAATGGTTGCGGCTCTCGCAAGAAATTGCTCTTCCTGTCTCTGGCTCTTATGTTATAAAGTTCCTGGTCCTCACGGTTTTCCATTCATTTCGTTTCAGCAAGGCCGACATTTTGGCCAGAGGCTTGAAAATTGGGTTGTCTGACCACCGCTTTGATCACTGGTTACCTGCTTATATCTCACAGTGCCTTGTTTTTCCCCTGCTCTGTCTCTTTGTCGACATACTTGTGAAATCCCTCTGTTAAAAAAAAGTAAAAAAAGAAGAAGGGGCTGGAAGAGAAAGATGAATAAATCTCACAAAATCTATGTCACATAAAATCTGATCATGTGAATCGGCTGCAAGAATGGTTTTTTTCTTTTTTCTTTCTTTTTAATTAAAATGTTTAAAAAGACAACATGTGAGAAATGTATGTCTTTAGAATGTTATCTGATGGGGACAGGGTCAACCTGACTCACACCAGCTAATGTATAAATAATGATGTATTTATTGATAGATCTACATCTTGCCAGGTATTATGTAGAATATACTGTGGAGTCTTCGGTGCTGTCTGAGCTTGGCTGTTTTCTTGCAGACATCTCTTTACCAAACTAGATAACATCATCAGTGATAGAAGGGAATAGGGTTTGATCTCTGTTTATATACAAGTGGCTTGCCCTGTCAGTGTTGGTAGGAGTGATCTAGGTGGTTCCTTGAGTCGGTTATTGTTTACTTCTACCTTGTTTCTCTTCAAAAAACACTGATAAGGTCAAATCACTAGCATTTAAACAGAGAACAACAAACCCTATGCTCACTAGCACTGATGATGTTGCCTAGTTTGGCAGTGAAATGTCTGCAAGAAAACAAACAAACTCTGTTGTGTATGGAACTTGGTAGGCTCCAAGTTCTCCATTCTGACTGGCCGAAAAGGCCATCCTCAGATTGGCCACTAGAGAACCAATCCGATTGGCCCACTTGACGGCGGGAACACTTAAAGTGGTGTCATTGGCCCCAAGCCGCAGGCAAGCTGTGATAAAAAGGACTGCCACGGCTTGGGTTGTTGTTCCGTTACCATTGCTTTACTGTTCTAAATAAAAGAGTTGTTGTTGGAACCCAGTCTCGCACAACTTATTTCCGGACAGAACACTGGCAACGAAGGTGGGATCATCATAGAAGAGCGAGACCGAAGCAATCGGCGATCTGAACCGAGCAAGAGAGATGGCCGGTGTTCTGTGTAAATATAGTAGACTCCAAATAACTCATTCTGATTGGTTACTAAAAAACTAATGGGGATAGGTTCAAAAGGAACCAATCCTCGAAGCTGCACAAAGGCGGCAAAATCAAATGAATGCCATTGGCTACAAGCCGGCAGACAGAAAAGTATAAAAGGGCTGTCGCGGCTTGAGCCAATGTTCCGTTTTGCAACTGTACTTGAAATAAAGACTTTGTTGTTGGAACCCGGTCTACCTCGCGTTTTTCCGGATGGAACACTGGCGACGAAGGTGGGATCATCCTAAATGCGAGACTGAACATGCAGTGACAGACAAGCCAGACAAAGAGAAATGGCCGGATACAATGTGCCGCCCGCACCCTTCAACCCCAATGAAGAAGATTGGGAATCTTATGTAGACCGTTTCCAGATGTACCTAGAGAGCAGTGAGATGGAGGAAATCTCAGATCAGCGAAAAAGAGCTGTTTTCTTGACACACTGTGGGCCCGCGATTTTTAAAATGGCCAAGGCTTTGGCAAAGCCCCGAGATGTCAAACAATTGACGTGGACCGAGCTCCAAAGAACATTAAAGGCCCATTATGCACCAGTGGTGTCAAATCTAATAAAGCGGCACGAGTTTTATCGGAGAGACCAGAAAGAAGGCAAAACCATCGCTGATTTTGTAGCCGCCCTACGCCAAATAGGGGGAGCGTGCGAGTTTCTCAACTTAGATGAAGCGATGCAGGATCGAGTGATATTGGGGCTAAGAGACTCAACTATACAGAGCAAGCTACTGAACAAACCCAACATATCAGTAGCCAAAGCTATTGCAGAAGCCTCGGCTGCCGAAGCCGCCAAAAAATCGGCAGATAAGATGAAACAAATGAATGCAAGCAACGATGAAATAAGCCCGGCCAGAGGAAAAAAACAATCTCCCACAACCACTCATTATGAAGAACTCAAGGAGATGTCAGAATCCGGGGAGGAAGACGACGAAATCCACCGCCTATACACTAACAAGAAAGGGCGCGAAAACAGAAATCGGCGGGAATGTGCTGGCTGTGGGGGAAACCACCCCCGAGCCGATTGCAGATTCCTTGATGCAATTTGCAGAGCATACAAGAAAAGGGGGCATATCGAGAAAGTCTGCAGAAACAAAAATAATTACAGCCCAAAGAGACGAAACGACTCCCCAGCAAAGCCTGAGCCAAGACCCTCTGAGAGAAAGTGGCAGCGAAACAGGCAAGCCACTAACTGGGAGAAAGCATACCAAACTTTCACTATCGGAAGCGCTCATACGGAAAGCGGGAAGAAAGTAAAAATAGTTGTAAAAATCGAAGACAGCCCCTGCGAAATGGAAGTTGATTCTGGATCGTTCCTATCCATGGTGTCATGGGACACCCTCAAAAAACTAATTCCAGACATCAAAATTAAGGAACTCCAGAGACAAAAACTAACCCTCAAAGATTATCAGGGAAACCGAATTCCTGTAATCGGCCTGGGACATTTTCGAGTCGCTTACAGGCAACATTTCGCAGTACTACCATTAACGATAGTCGACCGAGATCGACCAAGCCTCCTGAGTATCGAATGGTTTGCACCATTGGGCATCGGGATGACCGGACTAGACCGGGTGGCCGCAACTGACTGGGAAGAAGACCTGATCCAAGAATTCCAGGATGTCTTCGACGGCTCCCTAGGCAGGTATCGGGGGACCCCCATTTCTTTTAGTCTAGACCCACAGATAAACCCTAAAAGGCTAAAGGCCAGACGGGTTCCTTTTGCTTTCAAAGCAAAAATAGAGGAACAACTAAATAAATTAATAGATCAAGGGGTTTTAGAACCGGTCGACCACGCTAGATGGGAAACACCAATTGTGACACCAATTAAGCCAGACGGGTCGGTTCGAATCTGTGGTGACTACAAGGCTACCCTGAACCACGTGCTGCAACAGAGCGCGTACCCGGTGCCAGTTGTGCAACACTTACTGCACTCTCTTGGGGGAGGAAAAGTTTTTGCTAAACTAGACCTAGCACAAGCGTACCAACAGCTCCCAGTAGACCCCTTAACGGCGGAAGCACAAACAATAGTGACTCACAAAGGGGCATTCAAATATAACAGACTCCAATTTGGAGTAAGCGTAGCCCCAGGCGTTTTCCAGAGCCTCATGGAACACCTGTTAAATGGCATAAAAGGGGTCATGCCATACTTTGACGACGTCCTAATTTCAGCCAAAGATGCAACACAGCTTAAAAAAAGACTCAAACAGGTCCTAAATAAATTCAGAGAATCTGGCCTAAAAGTAAAGAAAGAAAAGTGCTGCCTAATGACTGATGGCGTCGAGTTTTTAGGATATTTAATTGATGGAGAGGGCATACACCCCACCGAAAAAAAGTCAGAGCTATAAAAGACGCACCAGAACCAAGGAATAAAACTGAGCTGCAGGCATTTTTGGGACTGATAAACTTTTATAATGTGTTCCTACCCCAAAAAGCCACAATAGCGGAACCATTGCATCGATTACTGGACAAGAAAACAATTTGGACATGGGGGCTTAGAGAAAAAAAAGCTTTCCAAGGAATAAAAGACTTATTAACATCAAACACCGTTCTTATCCAGTTTAGCAACACACTGCCATTGACGGTGACCTGCGACGCCTCGCCATTCGGAGTTGGTGCCATCCTGAGCCACCAATTGCCTGATGGGAGAGAGGCACCTGTCACATACTATTCTAAGACCCTGTCCAAAACCGAGCATAATTACAGTCAGTTGGACAGAGAAGCTCTAGCAATTGTTGCCGGAGTGAAATGCTTCCACGAGTACCTATATGGAAGAACTTTTCAAATCGTAACAGATCACAAACCGCTACTAGGAATTTTGGCAGGAAACAAGCCCACACCGAATATTCTGTCCCCTCGAATAACTAGATGGTCAGAGTTCCTAGCAGCCTATTCCTATACTCTGACACATCGCCCAGGGAAACAAATTTCCCATGCAGACGCTTTGAGCAGAGCACCATTGCCATCCACAGAGGAAGACCCGGCACCAACGATGACAGCATTGCAGATAGAGACTTGCCCCGATCTACCCATATCTGCGAATGATGTCGCCAGGGCCACCGCAAAAGACCCATTGACTGCCCGCGTACTTAACTGGGTAGGTAAAGGCTGGCCGGAAAACCAAAAAACTGAGAACTTTAAACCTTTCCGGACCAGACAAACTGAACTCTCAATCCAAAAAGGTTGTTTATTGTGGGGTGATCGGGTAATTATTCCTAACAAATTACAAGCCAAGGTACTGGGTATGCTTCACGAAGGCCACCCGGGAATAGTTAAAATGAAAAGCCTTGCTAGAAGCTATGTCTGGTGGCCGGGTATAGATAGGGACATCAAATACTGGGTAAACTCATGCAATAAATGCCAAAGAATCAGGCCGTCCCCGCCAAAAGCACCCATAAGAGACTGGGAAACCCCAAGAGGCCCCTGGTCACGAATCCACATAGATTTTGCGGGTCCTACCAAGGGGCATACGTTCCTGATTGTTGTGGATGCATACTCTAATTGGCTGGAGGTAAAAATTATGCAATGAACGACAACATAAACCGTGATAAAACAACTTGACAAACTATTTGCAACCCATGGCCTACCGGACGTCCTACTGTCCAACAACAGGCCACAATTAACCAGTCTCCAATTCGAGCAATACGTAGCCTCCTTAGGTATAAGACATGTCCTAACCGCGCCGGCCCACCCAGCTGCAAACGATAGGGCAGAGAGAATGGTCAGGTTTACCAAGGAGGGTTTAGAAAAAATGGACACTGGGGATGTCCAAAATAAAATAAATCAATTACTCACTCTCCAACATTATCACACCCAGTACTACAACCAACAAAACCCCAGCAGAATTACTGATGGGAAGGAAACTAAGGTCGCATCTAGATAGATTGCACCCAAATTTCACACCAGAAAAACCCCCCGACTCCTCCACTCGATTCAGGACCTTTGCAATAGGTGACTTAGTTTATGCAAAAAATTTTACCAGGGACCCATTATGGCTACCTGGACAAATTACACAAATAACAGGCCCCAAATCCTACCGACTAACGGTAGACGATGGCAGGGAATGGAAGCGGCATATAGACCAGCTTCGCTCCCGAAACATAGAAAGAAGTACAAACACACAACCACACATAGAAAAACACGACAAAATTCAAACCAAGGAGGGGGGCGGAAATGCGAGAAATCAATAAAGAACCGTTTAAATTAAACTCCGAAAATAATAACAATCAAAAAGAGCAAATAAAAGACTCACTATTTGAAGAAAGTTGCGAGAAGAGTCCATCCGAAGGGGCCAGCCAGGCCAGCTCAACTTGCCCGGAGGAAATGGGAGGGAGCGGCAAAACCGCCAGCCTAAGAAACTCAGGCGGCAGTAAAATGGCTGACTCACCCTTCCAGACGGTTCCATGGAGAAGGACTGAAGACACAGCAACCCCATCCGAACCGGTCGAAGTTTCCAACAATAATGAACCATGCAAGTCCAATCGAGTCAAGAGAAGCCCCACCTACCTGCGCGACTACGTCACCACGTAGGATTGAACTAAGAGGGGAGGGGTGTTCTGTATAAATATAGTAGATTCCAAATAACTCATTCTGATTGGTTACTAAAAAACTAATGGGGATAGGTTCAAAAGGAACCAATCGTCGAAGCCGCACAAAGGCGGCAAAATCAAATGAATGCCATTGGCTACAAGCCAGCAGACAGAAAAGTATAAAAGGGCTGTCGCGGCTTGAGACAATGTTCCATTTTGCAACTGTACTTGAAATAAAGACTTTGTTGTTGGAACCCGGTCTACCTTGCGTTTTTCCGGACGGAACAGCCAGTAACAACGCACCGCCCGCACCAATCAATCCTGAGGAGGAGGATTGGGAGTCGTATATCGATCGCTTTCTTATGTTTTTAGAAAGTAATGAGCTGCAGGAGATATCTGACCAACGGAAGAGGGCTGTCTTCCTTACACACTGCAGTCCGGCTGTTTTTAAAATGGCGAAGGCACTAGCCAAACCAAGAGACGTCCAACAGATGACTTGGCCCGAGCTGAACAGAATGCTCTGAGCACATTACACACCTGTGTTCTCCAACTTGATAAAAAGACACGAGTTCTACAAGAGAGACCAAAGAGAAGATGAAACTGTTGCAGATTTTGTAGCTGCCCTGAGACACATCGGAGGAGCCTGTGAGTTCCAGAACATGGATGAGGCCATGAGGTACCGCGTGGTCCTCGGGTTGAAGGACCCTATACTTCAGAGTAAGCTGCTGAATAGACCAAACATAACCGCCGCTGAGGCTATTGCAGAAGCCACCACCGTCGAAGCAGCAAAGAAATCCACAGCCACCATGCGCCAGATGAATTTGATTCCAGACCCGCCAAACCAAGCCAGAGAGAAGAAGGCAGAGGGAAGCAAGAAACAGCCCACAGCGACCACACACTACGAAGATCTTGAGTCCCAGAGCGACACTGAGGATGAAAATGAAGATGTCCATAGACCTCAATCAGATAAGAAATGGTGGGAAAAGAGAAGAAACAGGTGGGAGTTTCAGTGTGCTGGATGCGGAAGCAACCACCCACAATCTGAATGCAGGTTCCTAGATGCAATCTGTAGGGCTTGTAACAAACGGGGGCACATCGAAAGTGCCCCCTGCTGAAACAACAAGAGCTATAGTCCTAAAAGACATGGCAGCACCCCCTCCAGACATGAAGAGAGACAAGCCAGAAGCAGATGGAACCGAAGCAAAAGAACCAGTGAAAGAGAGGAAATGCATCAGACGGTAACCATTGGAAATGCCAGGGCAGAAAACGGGAAAAAGGTCTGGGTAGAGGTGAACATCGAGGGGAAGCCCTGTGAGATGGAGGTCAACTCCGGGTCCTTTTTATCTATGGTATCCTGGAACACCATCTGGTGCCTGATACCGTACATCAAACAAAGAGAACTACAAAAACAACAACTAATTTTAAAAGACTACCAGGGAAATCGAATCCCGGTAGTGGGCCTTGGACATTTCCTCGTTGAATTTTAAAATCATGCCGAAATTTTGCCTCTGACCATCGTTGATCGTGATCACCCTAGTCTGCTAGGGATTGAATGGTTCGCGCCCCTGGGAATCGGGATGACCGGGATAAACTGCATTGCTGCAGCAAACTGGGAAGAGAGCCTGTTACAAGAATTCCAAGGTGTTTTCGACGGGACCTTAGGCAAGTACAAGGGGACCCCAATTTCATTTAGCTTAGATCCAAAAATAGCCCCCATCCGGTTAAAAGCCAGACGTGTCCCTTTTGCCTTAAAACCAAAAATTGACGAACAATTAAACAAATTGATAGCACAAGGAGTATTAGAGCCAATCAACCATGCCAGGTGGGAAACACCCATCGTGACTCCCGTAAAACCAGATGGGTCAGTGCGCATCTGCGGAGACTATAAGGCTATTTTGATAACGTTCTGGTGTCAGCAAAAAACGCTAACCAACTAGAGAGCAGATTAAGAGAAGTCTTAAGAAGATTTAGAGATGCAGGCCTTAAGGTAAAGTGAGAAAAATGTAATTTAGCAACCAACCAAGTGGAGTTTCTGGGCTACCTAATAGATGAACAAGGGATACACCCCACTGAAAAAAAGATAAAGGAAATCAAAGACGCTCCTAGACCTAGGAACAAAACTGACCTTCAAGCATTCCTAGGTCTCATAAATTTTTACAATGTGTTCCTGTCCCATAAGGCAACCATTGCAGAACCCTTCGGTTGTTAGACAAAAAACTATCTGGAAATAGGGCCACCAGGATCAAGCAGCATTTCAAGGTATCAAAGACCTATTAATGTCTAACACCGTTTTAATCCCGTATAGCAACACCCTGCCTTTGACGGTCACCTGTGATGCATTGCCTTTTGGAATCAGCGCCATCCTGAGCCACAAGCTACCAGATGGCAGAGAGGCACCAGTCACTTTCTATTCGAAAACGCTTTCCAAATCAGAACGCAATTACAGCCAACTCAACCGAGAAGCCCTCTCAATCATTGCTGGAGTCAAAAGATTCCATGAGTACCTTTACGGCAGAACTTTTTTGATCATCACTGATCACAAACCCCTGCTAGGGATCCTAGCAGGAAACAAGCCAACCCCGAACATTCTATCACCAAGAATGACGAGGTGGTCTGAATTTCTTGCCGCCAACACCTACACGCTGATCCACCGCCCTGGAAAGACCATCACCCATGCTGATGCCCTGAGCCATTCCCCACTGCCCATCACAGAAGAGGACCCAGCTCCCACTGTCTCCACACTCCAACTCAAGGCCTGGCCAAACCTACTGCTAACCACAGCAGACGTCGCAAGAGCCACCATGAAAGATCCTTGACAGCTCGCATCCTGCATTGGGTAGGTAAGGGCTGGCCGGAAGAGAACAAAACTGAGACTTTTAAACCATCTTGCACCTGACAGACTGAATTGTCAATCGAGAAGGGCTGTATATTGTGGGGTGACAGGGTGGTGATACCACACAGGAGGATGTTTTGTGCATGTTGCACGAGGGGCACCTGGGCATAGTTAAGATGAAAGCCCTGGCCAGAAGTTATGTCTGGTGGCCAGGGCTGGACAAGGACATTGAACGTTGGGTGGCAACATGCCATGACTGTCAAAAAAACGAGGCCTACCCCCTCACAGGCACCAGTTAGGGAATGGGAAACTCCCCGTGTCCATGGTCTAGACTACATATTGACTTTTCTGGGCCAACGAAAGGCAACACCTTTTTAATAGTTGTGGATGTCTACTCAAACTGGCTAGAAGTTATACCCATGGTTTCTACAACCACTGACGCAGTGATGAAACAATTAGAAAAACTTTTCACCATACATGGACTACCTGATGTATTGGTATCGGACAATGGTCCCCAGTTTACCGCGTTGGCATTCGAGCAGTACTTAGATGCCCAGGGCATCCGACATGCTTTAACCGAGCCGGCCCATCCAGCTGCAAATGGTAGGGCTGAATGCATGGTTCGGTACACAAAGGAAGGCCTGGATAAAATGGACAAGGGGGATGTGCAAGAAAAGCTAAACCAATTATTAACCCTACAGCACATTACCCCTAGCAGCACAGCCAACAAAAGCCCAGCAGAACTCCTAATGGGTAGGAAATTGAATTCCTATCTCGACAGACTGCACCCCACTTATACCTGGGATAAACTCCCTGACTCCTCCAGCAAATACCACACATTTGAAATAGGAGACCTAGTCTATGCCAAAAACCTTATCGGGGACCCATTATGACTTCCATCCACAATCACCCAGAACACAGGCCTCTGGTCTGACCGACTACTCCTAGACGACGGAAGAGAATGGAAGCGGCACATCGACCAGCTTCGTTCTCGCACCCTTGAACGCAATAAAACACCAGCGCCTAAAATAAATACCGAACAAAAAACAACCGAGGAGGGGGGGAAATACAAAATAATAAAAAAGGGAGAGATGAACCTCCCATAACAAGGCAACAAACACTACACAAAGACTCTCAAACAAATCAAAAAGAGCACTCACGGTTAGATGAACCCCAAAAGAGAAGTCTGGGAGCAGAAGAACGAAGCGAGGCCTTCCTGGAAGGAGACAGACAGGCTAGCTCGACCAACCCAAACAAACCAGGAGGGAGTGGCAGAGCCATCTCAACTGGCCCGAGAGACTCAGGCAGGAGCGGCAAGGCTGACTCACCCTTCCAGGAGGTTCCATGGAGAAAGCACAGAGAAACAGCGATCCCATCCGAACCGCTTGAAGACCATGCTGAGACTGAGCTGCGCAGGTCAACCAGGACTCGAAAAAGCCCCACTTACCTGCGCGACTACGTGACACACGTTGGACTGAACCAAAGGGGGAGGGGTGTTGTGTATGGAACTTGGTAGGCTCCAAGTTCCCCATTCTGATTGGCCAAAAAGGCTGTCCTCGGATTGGCCACTAGAGAACCAATCCGATTGGCCCGCTTGACGGCGGGAACACTTAAAGCGGTGTCATTGGCCCCAAGCCGCGGGCAAGGCGCTATAAAAAGGGCTGCCACGGCTTGGGCTGTTGTTCCGTTACCATTGCTTTACTGTTCTAAATAAAAGAGTTGTTGTTGGAACCCAGTCTCGCACAACTTATTTCCAGGCGGAACAAACTCTGTGAGGACCAAGGACTCCACAGTTCAATCCTGAGCTACACTCTCTTCTTCTAATAGAATACAGTACTTCTTTTTCCAGATTTCCTCATAATAACAAACTTTATGTTGGGGTCTTCAAACTTGACAGCTTTAAGACTTGTGGACCAACTTCAAGAATCTTCCTCCAGTCATGTTAGCTCAGGAATTCTGGGAGTTGAAGTCCACAAGTCTTAAAACTGGATAGCTAGGAGACAATGAGTCACCCAATGAGCTTGGGTGACTCAAAGAGGATTTGAATATAGGTTTCTATTCATAGTCTAAAACAATACCACAACATCACAGTGACTTATTGGCTGAATGAGAATGATTGGTCCAGAATCCCTCATGGCTGAGAAAAGATCAGAATCTAGGTTTTCCCCATCCTAGTCCAGCACTTTCACCACTAACACAGACACAGACACACACACACACTCACACACAACACAGTCTCTGGGACTCCAGGTGAATTTGAATCTGGATTCTTCCTGGTCCTAGTCCAAAATCTCAGCCACTACTCCACATAATAGGTAATTTGTTCTCCGGAGATAACCACGATAGTATTTCTTAGCCTGAGCAATTTCTAGATGTGCAGATTTCAATTCTGAAAAAGTTAAGACTGGGAAGTCTACACATCTGAAAATTGTTCAGGTTGGAAAACACTGGGTTTTGTAATCAAAATAGTAAGATCCATGTGTTTTTTTTAAAGTCTTGGTTAACTAAACATTGATGATTTAAAAAAAAAAAACAACCTTTAAAATGTAAGGGATGATTATCAACTCAATGGATCAAACATGACCAGCTTCAGCAAAATGCTGACCAGCTGGATTGGGAGAAGTGTTAAGGAGGACAGAGAAAGGAGCAAAAGGGAATATCTTGGACATGTTACATGATAGCAGTCTTCCAAAATCTAAGAGGCTGCCACAAGAAAGGGGAGGGGTCAACTTATTTCCAAAACACCGAAGTCAGGACAAGAAGCAATGGATGGAAACTAATCAAGAAAAGTTCAAAGTTAGAACTAAGGAGAAATTTCCAATGAGAACAATTATGGTTATTAGTGGAATGGGTTGCCACCAGAAGTTCTGGTTGCTGCATCGCCAGAGGTTTTTAAGAAGAGATTGGACCATTTGTCTGAAATAATATAGGATCCCCTGCTTCAGCAGAGGGTTGGACGAGAACAGTGTTGTCAACCAGTGGGCCGAAGAACACTGGTGGTCCATGAAAAAATTTTGGTGGTCCGCAGAAAAATATCCCCGCCCCAAAGCAAATAATCCAGGCTGCACGGGAACACAAGGCTTCACTACCCACATGGCCTGCCCACCTGCTGGCCCCCATGCTTCAGCTGAGCGCAAACCTTACCTTGAGTAGAGCCATGCGAGCTGGAACTAGAAGGTAAGACCAATGGTGGGGGAGGGAAATCCGCCCCGGGGTGGCTTGCTGACATTGGTGGGAAAGTCAGTCCCATATTCCAGAGCTGCAGTAATCACAGGACTGGCCCTTTGGTCATCCCGGAACAGCTCCTCCAGTCCATGGTAGGCCGGTGAACCTGGGTGGAGGAGCAGCTGCTCCGGGATGACCAAAGGGCCAGTCTTGTGACTACTGCAGCTCTGGAATATGGGACCGACTTTCCCACCAATGTCAGCAAGCCACCATCAGTCAAAATTCATATTAGTGGTCTGCAGGATTTAAAATTATGAGTTTGGTGGTCCCTGAGATCCAAAAGGTGACCCCTGGACTAGAAGACTTCTAAGATCTCTTTCAACACTGTTATTCTGCTAAAAGAACACGACACATGGCTAAGGACAATGGTGGCTGTATTCCAAGTTTTAAGAAGGTTTGGAGTTCCAAAATCCAAGTTTGGAGAAAAGCTATATGGGAGGGAAGCTGAATGGTGGTAAGGAACAGATTACCTTTAACAATACATTGCATTGGATGAACTCAATATTGTGGCAATCCCCATTTTTCATTTTAAATTAAATGCAACAACTGGAGTGACAACTTTCCTAATCAGCAATCAGGAACCCAGCAGGCTTCAATAAATGCTGATACGAATTTCCTCACAATCAACTAAGTTAATGGACTTGTCCTACAGTAGGGTGTTTCAGAAATTAATCCATTGTGGGATGTAGGACAAAGCATATCCTTTAATTTCTAGGGGTTCACCAACAAGAAGCTTCCAAAAGTCATTATTAGCTTGCAGAACCAAGGAAGTTTTCTACACATTATGAAATGCAGATTGGTTCACTTAATGACCACGGGGATCTGCTTAATAACCATGGTAAAAAGTATGGTAAAATTGGGTGCAGCTCACTTAATGACCACCTTACTTAGCAATGAAAAGTTCCAATCTCAATTGTGGTTATCCATCAAGGATTGCCTATAATTTAGAGTTTTAAGATTTCCCCACTCTCCTATGAAACCGGTTTTATCTGCAGTGCAATTTAGCATTTGAAAAAGATTTAGGGCAACCTTCCACGAGAGCGGGGTGGGGAAAGGAAGCTTTTTAAGTTAGAAATTATCCATAGCACTTTTTGTAAGCACCTGAGTGCAGAATTCTATCCCATTTCCTGATGTATTGTATGCAGGGATGGGATTCTATCGGTTCAGACCAGTTCTATAGAACCGGTTGTTATGAATCTGCGCAGTTCAGAGAACTGGCAAATAATGCCTTGGCTGGCCCCACCCCTCCCCACCCTCCCCTCCCCTCCCTGCCCAATCAGTCCTTATCACGCATGAGTGACATGGCTGGCTGAATTCTCCCTTACCCAGTCACTCTTTAAGGTATTTCTTTTTTCCCCTCCCTACAATCAACTGTTCTGATGATCAGCTGTCTTGGGATCCCACTTGCTGTCTTACTGCTTCACCCAGGAGGCTTCCCTGAGGCCCAGGAGGCAAAAGGGAGCACGCGGAGGGGAGAGCTGCATGCTCCCAACCCCCCACCTCCCTGCGCACCATTTTTTGCTTTCGTGGGCCCCAGGGAAGCTTCCTGGGAGCAAAAACACCAACCAGGAGGCAAAAAAATTGGGGTGTTGCAAAACAGAAAAAAAAAATATGTCCACCAATCACATGGCCACACCGACCTAGCCACACCCACAGAACCAGTTGTTAAAAAAATTGAATCCCAACCCCGATTGTATGAAATACCGCAGTTTTCTAAACAGCTTTAGGCAGTGGTGCAATTCAACCGGTGTAACAACCAGTTCAGTGAGCGCATACTTTGCGTGCCTGGTCTAAATTTTTAAAAAGCTTATTTTCAACTCAGTTACTTACCTACTACTGCAGCCCCGGTGACTGAAACAGCTGAGGCGTGGCAAACCGTTCTGCCCCATGAATCAGCTGTGCTAAAAAAAACCCAGGAAATAAAGCACAGCAAAAAAGCAGGGGCAGGTGGATGGGGCCAAACACTCACCAGAACTACCGGATCACCCGAACCAGTCTGATACGGTAGAATCCGACCCCTGGCTTTAGGTGAGCTCTTTCTGAAACAGGAACCCTGGTATATCTGATCAGTTAGAAATGGAAATTAAGAACAGGGAAACCTCTAAGGTCCCTTGCCTAAACAGTTTGTGCACGGTTGCATAAATGGAGAGATAGGATCAAGATCACATGAAGTATTAATACCGCTTTATAAAACCTCAGTAAGACCACATCTGGAATACAGCGTCCAATTTTGGCACCGTATTATAAAAAAGATGTTGAGACTCTGGAGGTGCAGAGCAGAGCAACTAAGATAAGAGCCTAGAGACTAAAATTTATGAAGAAGTCTAGTTTAGGGAAAAGAAGGACGATGGGTGACATGATACAGTGTTCTAATATTTAAGGGGCTGCCACAAAGAAGACGGGAGTCAACCCCTTTTCCAAAGCACCAGAAGACAAGAAACAATGGATGGAAACTAATCAAGGAGAGAAGCAACCTGGAATTAAACTTCCTAACACTGAGAACAATCAACCAGTGTGAAAGTTTGCCTTCAGAAGTTGTGGATGCTCCATCACTGGAGGCTTTTAAGCAGAGACTGGACAGCTACTTGTCTGGAATGCTATAGGGTTTACTACTTGAGCAGGGGGTTGAACTAGAAGACCTCCAAGGTCCCTTCCAAGTCTGTTATTTTATTATTTTTTCTTAACCCTTCCAGCCCTATGATTCTATGATTCATCATTTTTAGTGATCAGTCATATTCCTCCTGGCTATAAAGCAGGCAGGATATAGTATATGGGCAATAACTGGAGAGCACAATTTAGAAATTCATGAAATGAGAAAGAGGGAGAAGGCAAGAATCCATTTAATGTAGCTGAAGATTCCAAAGCTCTTTTATAACCCCTGAATTGGGACATATTCATAAAAGGTAGAATTTATGCTACTTTGCAGTGAACACGTAGCCTACAAAAATGACTTCCCTTTAAAATGGCTCAAATTAAAATAATAAAGTAGGTGCAATATTCAGAAAGCAAGGCAATGTAGGTAAAAGGGATAATAAAACTTTTGGGAAAGGAAAATTCTTTGCATGATGAGTGAAATTTGTGTGTGTGACAGAATCCAAACCTTGCTTGCACATTATCAAATAAGTAAATAACTGCAGACACAGCAAGAGAAAAACAGCTTAGAATCTCTGGAATTAAAAAAAAATATCAGCTTTGTGACAGACTAAGACCTTGGATAAATTCATAGAGTTGCTTTACTAAGGAAGTCTAAACCATCCTACAAATATTTCCAACTTTTCCTAATAAAACGTGGCCCTGTTTGATGGCTGTTGTTCTGTATATAGAATAGCAGACTCCTAATACAGGATTCTGATTGGCTAAAAAACCTAAATGGGGATTGGTTCAATAGGAACCAATCCACAAAGCTGCTCAAAAGGCAGCAAAACTAAATACCTGTCATTGGCTACAAGCCGGCAGGAAAATCCTATAAAAAGCCTGCCGCGGCTTGAGCCAATGTTCTGTTTTTCAACTGCTGTAAACAATAAAGACTTTGTTGTTGGAATCCGGTCTACCTTGCGTTTTTCCGGACGGAACACTGGCAACGAGGATGGGATCGTCCTAAACGCGACACTGAGCACGCAGCGACAAATAAAACTAGACGAAGAACAATGGCTAGAAACAACACGCCGCCTGCACCCTTCAATCCCAATGAAGAGGATTGGGAATCCTACGTAGACCGTTTCCAGATGTATTTGGAAAGTAACGAGATGGAAGAGATCTCAGACCAGCGTAAGAGAGCTGTTTTCTTGACACACTGCGGGCCCACAATCTTCAAAATGGCCAAGGCTTTGGCGAAGCCCCGAGATGTGAAACAATTGACTTGGCCAGAGCTCCAAAGAATACTAAAGGCTCACTATGCACCGGTGGTGTGAAACCTTATC
The DNA here is from genome assembly GCA_015471245.1 of Laticauda colubrina. NCBI lineage: Eukaryota > Metazoa > Chordata > Lepidosauria > Squamata > Elapidae > Laticauda > Laticauda colubrina. Next base: position 10,490,318 of record BLBF01000055.1, on the reverse strand, counting down.
AAGCGGCACGAATTTTACCGAAGAGACCAGAAAGAAGGCGAGACCATCGCTGATTTTGTGGCAGCCCTCCGACAAATAGGGGGAGCATGCGAATTTCTAAATTGAGATGAAGTGATGCGGGATCGAGTAATACTGGGTTTAAAAGACTCTAATGTACAGAGCAAGCTGCTAAATAAACCCAATCTAACCGTAGCCAAAGCCATCGCAGAAGCCACAGCCACTGAAGCCACGAAAAAATCGGCGGTCAAAATGAAACAGATGAACGCGAACAACGACGAAACGAGCCTGGCCAGAGGGAAGAAACAATTTCCCACCACCACTCACCACGAGGATTTTGACGAGACGTCAGAATCCGGGGAGGAAGATGACGAAGTCCACCACCTATACACCAACAAGAAAGGGCGCGAAAAAAGGAATTGGCGGGAATGCGCTGGCTGTGGAGGAAACCATCCTCGGGCTGATTGCAGATTTCTCGATGCCATTTGCAGAGCTTGCAAGAAAAGAGGGCATATCGGGAAAGTCTGCAGGAATAAAAAAAATTACAGCCCAAACAGACGCAGCAACTCCCCCACACAAGCTGAGCCAAAACAAACTGAGAGAAAGTGGCAGCGGAACAAGCGAGCCACTAACTGAGAGAAAACACATCAGACTTTCACTATCGGAAGCACTCAGACGGAAAGTGGGAAGAAAGTAAAAATAATTGTAAAAATAGAAGGCAACCCCTGCGAAATGGAGGTAGACTCTGGGTCTTTCCTATCAATGGTATCATGGGACACCATCAAACAACTGGTCCCAAACTCAAAGAACTCCAGAGACAAAATTAACCCTGAAGGACTACCAAGGAAACCGAATTCCTGTAGTAGGCCTAGGACATTTCCGAGTCGCCTACAAACAACATGTCGAAGTACTACCATTGACAATAGTCGACTGAGACCGACCAAGCCTCCTGGGCATTGAATGGTTTGCACCATTGGGCATCGGGATGACCAGAGTAGACCGGGTGGCCGCAACCGACTGGGAAGAAAACCTGATCCAAGAATTCCAGGACGTTTTCGATGGCTCCCTAGGCAGGTATTGGGGGACCCCCATTTCCTTTAGTCTAGACTCCCAGGTAGCCCCTAGAAGACTAAAGGCCAGACGAGTTCCTTTTGCTCTGAAAGCAAAAATAGAGGAACAATTAAATAAATTAATAGACCAAGGGGTTTTAGAACCTGTTGACCATGCTAAGTGGGAAACGCCGATCGTAACACCAATTAAACCAGACGGGTCAGTTCGAATTTGTGGTGACTACAAGGCTACCCTGAACCACGCATTGCAACAAAGCACATACCCAGTGCCAGTCATACAACACTTATTACATTCTCTTGGGGGAGGAAAAGATTTCGCTAAACTAGATCTAGCACAAGCTTACCAACAGCTCCCAGTAGACCCATTAACGGCTGAAGCACAAACTATCGTGACCCACAAAGGGGCATTCAAATGCAACAGATTCCAATTTGGAGTGAGTGTAGCCCCAGGCGTTTTCCAGAGCCTCATGGAACACCTGGTTGAATGGTATAAAAGAAGTTGGTGCCATCCTGAGCCACCAATTGCCAGATGGGAGAGAGGCATCCATCGCATATTATTCAAAGACTCTGTCTAAAACCGAGCGTAATTATAGTCAATTGGACAGAGAAGCCCTGGCCATTGTCGCCGGAGTGAAACACTTCCACAAATATCTATATGGAAGAACATTTTTGATAGTAACAGACCATAAACTGCTACTGGGAATTTTGGCGGGAAACAAGCCGACACTGAACATTTTGTCCCCGCGAATGACTAGATGGTCAGAATTCCTAGCAGCCTACTCTTATACTCTGACACATCGCCCCGGGAAACAAATTTCCCATGCAGACGCGTTGAGCAGAGCACCATTACCGAATATAGAGGAAGACCCGGCATCGATGATGACCACCTTGCAGATAGAGACATGCCCCGATCTACCCATATCTGCAAATGATGTCGCCAGAGCCACTGCAAGGGACCCATTGACTGCCCATGTACTGAACTGGGTAGGTAAAGGCTGGCCGGAAAACCAAAAAACTGAGAACTTTAAACCTTTCCGGACCAGACAAACTGAACTCTCGATTCAAAAGGGTTGTTTGTTGTGGGATGATTGGGTAATTATCCCTTCCAAATTACAAACTAAGGTACTGGGTATGCTTCATGAAGGCCACCCTGGAATTGTTAAAATGAAAAGCCTTGCTAGAAGCTATGTCTGGTGGCCGGGTATAGACAGGGACATCGAATACTGGGTGAACTCTTGCAACAAATGCCAAAGAACCAGACCTTCCCCACCAAAAGCACCCATTAGGGACTGGGAAACCCCACGAGGCCCCTGGTCACAAATTCACATTGACTTTGCGGGTCCTACTAAGGGGCATACTTTCCTAATTGTCGTAGATGCATACTCAAATTGGCTGGAGGTTAAAATTATGCCATCTATGACAACTGAAACCATTATTAAACAACTTGACAAACTCTTCGCAACCCATGGCCTGCCGGACATCCTAGTGTCCGACAACGGGCCACAATTAACGAGTATCCAATTCGAACAATACCTAGCCTCCCTAGGTATTAGACATGCCCTAACCGCGCCGGCCCACCCGGCTGCAAACGGTAGGGCAGAGAGAATGGTCAGGTTTACCCAAAGAAGGGTTAGAAAAAATGGACATTGGAGATGTCCAAGATAAAATAAATCGCCTACTCACCCTCCAGCATATTACACCGGGTACTATAACAAACAAAAGCCCGGCGGAATTACTAATGGGAAGAAAACTGAGGTCGCAATTAGACAGATTGCACCCAAACTATACACCAGAAACCCCCCCCCCCCGACTCCTCCACCCGTTTCAGGACATTTGAAATAGGCGACCTAGTCTATGCAAGAAATTTTACCGGGGACCCATTATGGCTTCCAGGTACAATAACACAAATTACAGGCCCCCGGTCCTACCGACTAACCATAGACGACATCAGGGAATGGAAGCAACACATAGACCAGCTTCGGTCCCGAAACATAGAAAGAAGTACAAACACACAAACACAATTATTAAAAAACAACGAAAATTAAACCAAAGAGAGGGGGGAAATACGAGAAAATAATAAAGAACCATTTAAATTAAACACAGAATATGATAACAAACAAAAAGAGCAAAAAAGAGACTTACAGTTAGAAGAAAATTGTGAGAAGAGTCCACTCGAAGGGGCCAGCCAGGCCAGCTCGACCTGCCCAGAGAAAACAGGAGGGAGCGGCAAGGCCGCTGGCCTGGGAAACTCAGGCGGCAGTAAAATGGCTGACTCATTCTTCCAGGCGGTTCCATGGAGAAGGACCGGAGAGACAGCAACCCCATCCGAACTGGTCGAAGTCTTCAGCAGAAATGAACCGCGCAAGTCCAGTCGAGTCAAAAGAAGCCCCACCTACCTGCGCGACTACATCACCACGTAGGACTAAACCAAGAGAGGAGGGGTGTTCTGTATATAGAATAGCAGACTCCTAATACAGGATTCTGATTGGCTAAAAAACCTAAATGGGGATTGGTTCAATAGGAACCAATCCACGAAGCTGCTCAAAAGGCGGCAAAACTAAATACCTGTTATTGGCTACAAGCCGGCAGGCAAATCCTATAAAAAGGCTGCCGCGGCTTGAGCCAATGTTCCGTTTTTCAACTGCTGTAAATAATAAAGACTTTGTTGTTGGAACCCGGTCTACCTCGCGTTTTTCCAGACAGAACAGCTGTGATGTTCATTTTTGCTGTTGAATAAATTCTACCTCCGTTTCAAGCAGGTGTCCTCTGTTTATTGATTCAGCTTGTAAAGAACCGGCATTTTCTTTTAACACTACAAATGGGTGTACTAGCAAGGTTAAAAAATATATATTATTCCATTAGTTGTTTCCAACTCTAGGGGGCAGCACTCATCTCCATTTCAAGGCCATTGAACCAGCGCTGTCCCAAGGCATTTCCACAATCATGTGGCCAGCATGACATCACAGAGTACTGTTACTTTCCTACCATAGTGGTACCTACTTATCGACTTGCATTTGCATGCTTTAGAACTGCTTGGCAGAAGCTGGGGTGAGGACAAGAGCTCACCCCATCACGTGGCTCTCAGGTCTCAAACCTGGGCTGCCAGCTTTCCAGCCGACAAGCCCAGCATCTTAACCACTGAGCCACCATGACACCTTGCACTAGCAAGAATAGAAAGGAACATAAACAAGGTGATCTGTATTAGACAATCAAGACTTGTGCTCCTTCACTGTTGTGGCGAGCCGGCAGCAGGTGTGGATGGCTGAGGTGAGCAAGGACTCAGATGAGGTACCAGGACCATTAGGGAGTGGACTGCTGCCTTCAGAGATTGTGGGGGCTGGCAGCAGCTATGAGGAGGTTCCTGAGGAGCCTGTGCCTAGTGCACGTACACATAGAATTGCTCGCAGGAAAGAGCAGCTGCAACAGAACAGGTGACTCGGGAGTAAGGCTGCAAGGTAATGAACCCTCCGTCAAGAAGATAAAAGCCAGCTGTGAATAAAATGTTCTTTGCTGGAAGTAAAGACGTTTTGAAACTCAGCCTCGTGCACATTGCAGTATCTTAAGTTGGTATTTGAAGACTCTTGTGTTGTGAAATATTTCTTATCTGTGATTCTTGGCAGCCTTGCACAGTTTTGGCAAGGCTCATGCTTATCAAAGTTCGTAAGAATCATTAAAAGGTTTCTGTTCCCTTTGGTTCGTGTTTATTTTATTGGAAAAGGGTTTGGGTCAGAACATTCACTGCCTGTGAAGAATACAATGAAAAATATTCCCCATTGCCCCCATTCACTCCAATCCTTGAAAATAAAAGCACGAGAAAAGCTTTCATGCTTCTGTTCTCTGATTGGGCAATCTTGGGATTCTGGTCAAAGACAGTGTAGTTCTTGACAGTCTGAATCCTTGCAAAATGAGATTGGGAATAACATATTTTAGGGCGGCGTTTTTTCAATCTTAGCAACTTTAAGTTGTGTGGACTTCAACTCCCAGAATTCCCCAGCCAGCCAGCCAGCCATTGGAGAAATCTTATCTTATGGACTCTAGTGAAACCATCTGTATAAATTTCCAAGAACAATAGTAGTCTCCATCTTACCCATCTAAGCCCAAAGAGAAAGGAAAATTGGATCTTTGAGGCCAGAAAACTCAACATGATTCCATTTCATGCACCCCTCACCTCTGCACAATCCACGTCTCAAAAGTCATTACCTCTTGCATTGATCTCAAAAGCCAACAAAGGGGAACTCAAATCTCAGGATGAAATAAATTGTTTTAAGCCCATGTCACACTGCACCAACAAATGGAAAGAGAATGTAAAATGGAAAGAAACACTTGCCATCCGTTGGTTAACGCGATCCATCCGTTCAGTACTCACTGCATCCGTTTTTCATCCTCTCTATCCGTCCAGCATCCGTCGAATGAGGTTCCATCCGATCAAAAAGCTTTGAGCTGCTCAAAACTTTTTGAGCGGAAAATGTATCAAACGCGTCCATTCTGCATCCGCAACGCATACGGGGAACATCCGTTCTACATCCATCGTCATCCGTTACCCGACCGCTATATCCGCTAGGCATCCGCTGAGCATCCGAGCAACTCAAATCCGCTCCAGCGGAAAATGGACACAGGAAGAAAGGGAAACGGACGCGGAATGGACACAAAGCATTAGTAGCACGGACGGAGAAAGGATGAAAGCGGATGCAGCTCACATACAAAGCATTTAAAATGGAAAAAACGTTCGCAGAGGGGACCTATCTTGGATATTAAGGATGTCTAGAGGATGCCTAGAGGATGCAAAAGGACACATAGTGGAAAACCTATATTGCCTATAAAAAGGGGGAGGAACTCACCTGGATCTCACTTTCAGTCCAGCAGCCCTGCTGTGCAGACCTCTGCAGCCTTCCACTGGCTCTTGCTCTTCCACAGCATCCATTGATGTACACCATGGATCGTAACACACTCCTTTTGGTAGCCACCATCATTCTACAACAGTGCGAAGCCCTCTACAGGCTCTTTCACCTGTCTACGCGAAGAAAAGGAGGCAGCCAAGAAGTGTCTGGGTCTGAAGATGGATCAGGAGAAGAGCGGAGTACGGACTGTACAACAAACTGATGGTGGAGCTGAGGAACGAAGACACTCGTGCATTCCAGAACTTCATGAGGATGCCTCCAGCCAATTTTGACGAAGTTGTGGAGCAGCTGACACCCAGCTTGACCAAGCAGAGCACCAACTTCCGGCCCAGCCTGGAACCTGGGCTCAAGGTGGCACTGACTCTGAGCCACCTGGCCTCAGGGACCACCTACAGGAGCATGCAGTACGGCTGGAGGGTGCCATACAACACCATCAGCATTGTGGTCAGAGAAGTGGTGCAGGCCATCATCGAAGAATACCTGGAGGAGCTCCTCCAGTGCCTCTCCACTGAAGAAGGCTGGAAGAAAGTTGCAGAGCAGTGTTATCAGAGGTGGAACTTCCCCCACACCATTGGAGCCATCGATGGGAAGCACATGGCCTGCAAAGCTCCAGCCAACTCGGGGTCCACTTATTTCAACTACAAGGGCTTCTTCAGCATCATCCTCTTCGCCATGGTCAATGCTGACTACAAGTTCATGTACATCGATGCTTCAGGCAACGGGTCAGCTTCAGATACCCAGGTATACAACGCCAGTGACCTCAAGGAGGGGCTGGAAGGCAACCTCATCATGGGCTTCCCAGATCCAGACCCCCTGCCCAACGACACGCAAGATGTGCCCTACTTCATCGTGGGGGATGACGTCTTCTCCCTCAGAACCTACCTCATGAAGCCCTACACTTCCAGACTCCTCACCCGTGAAGAGAGGATCTTCAACGACAGGCTGTCCAGGGCAAGGTGGGTGGTGGAGAACGCCTTTGGCATCCTGGCCAACAGGTTCCAGGGACCTCCCACCACCATGCAGCATCGCCCACAGACCATGAGGAAGATCGTGGAAGCTTGCTGCATCCTGCACAATCTCATGCGCACCCGCTACCCAGCGTTGCAGAACAGGCTCATGGACCTCCAATAAGGCAACGGGGACATGGAGCCTGGGGAATGGAGGCAAGGGCAAAACCTGATAGACACTAAGGATGTGCAAGGCCCCAACAGAGCTTCACGTGAAGGGAAGAAGCAGCGCAACCTCCTGAGACACTGGTGCAACTCCCCGGCTGGAGCAGTGGAGTGGCAAGACAGGATGATAGATGATTAATGAATGCTTCCTTCAGCCTGTCTCATCACACGGATGAGATTGGGCCATGTATGTTGGGTGGGCCTACAATGAACAGGGCATTTAATAAAGAGTTGTGTTTATGTTGACATGTGTGGATCAATGCTTACATTAATATTATAATAAAGGGCCATAGGTGTGGCACCTGGGAGGGTGGACCATAGAGTCCCACTATGCTTGCACTGGAGGTTTATCTATCCCACAGCTATTACCAATCCCAAAGCTATCCCTGCCCATCCCACAGCTATTACCCATACCAAAGGTATCCCTACCCATCCCACAGCTATTACCCATCCCAAAGGAATCCCACTGCTATCCTTATCCATCCCACAAGCATGCAAAGGCTTAATCCATTTCTAAAAGTTTCCACCAAGACTTTATTTAATAAAATAAATGAAGCAAGTGTGTGAAGCAAAGATAATCCTTATTAATAACAAGTTGTAAAAGAAAAATGACCCAAGTCAAGTGTCCAAAGCCAAAATAAAGTCAACAGGTAGCCACCCAATCTCTGGCACTCTTCTTGGTCACTCGGAGGCGTGCCCAGTCTCAGGGGTGAAGGGTGCAGGTGCTGTGGAGGTGGCTGCTGCTGGAGTGCTAGTCTGAAGCAGCATTGGGGTGCCTAGCCCTGTGAGGACAACAGGGGACGGTATGTTGAGGAAGCTCTCAGACAGCTGGCTCAGCCCCGTGATGTTGAGAGCCCCTTCCTCCATGACATGGGGTGTCATCCCCAATACCGATGACAGATGTACTGAGGTCAGGCTTGGCTGTGGGGTGGAGGAAGGAGCAGTGTAGTAGGGCTGTCTGGTCTGCAGCTGTGTGAGGACTGGCGTCGGTGGCATTTGTGGCATGGGTGACATCGGTGGTGTGGGTGGCATCGGTGGCATCAGTGGCACCGGTGGCATCCATTGTACCTGTGCCTGGAGTGGGAAGGGCTGCCTTTGCTGCTGGACCTCCTAGTAGCCATAGCCTTGGTAGGGTAGGGCCTATGGAAAGCCTTGGAAGGGCAGTGACATCACCTGGAGTGGAGGAGCAGGCCTGGACTAGGTGGGAGCAGGTTCATCTTGGTCTGGAGGGTTGTGAAGAAGATCGGTGATCCTGTCCTTCACCACCTGGTACTGGGGTTCCGACATGATCATGAGGGTCTGGTTGACATAGGTGAGGAAGGGCTTGCGGTTGGAGGATGCGGCATCGGTGTGTACCAGCTGAGAGAGGAGATCTACGCTGCTCCTGATGGTGTCTCTTATCTCCAGCAGGACAGTGTGGCTCTGCCCCTCCGGTCTGCCTCTCTGCCTTTCTGTGGAGGTGGAGCTGGGGGTGGATGCGGGTTGGGCTGTGGTGGAAGTGCCATCTCCTTTCTCCCACTGCATCAGGGGGTCCTCCACGTGCTCCACCATGGGTAGTACAGCTGTCGGGGGGTTTTCTGTCATGGCATGCTCCACAGATACCTGCCTGGACACAGGAACTGACTCTTTGCCAGAAGAGGACTGGCTCTCAGCAGGCTGCCTGAGAGAGAGGGTTGTGAGAGGGGCTGCTCCTCAGTGGCGGATCTCACCCTCCAAGAAGCTGCACTTGGCCATCACGTAGGTCTCTCTGTCTGTCAGCTTGACCGTGGCCTGGCCAGATTTCTTGAGGTGCAGCTTCCCGTACCAGGTGTGCATGTGCTTCCACCAGCCGAGGAGCACCTCCGAAGGGTAGCCCAGGCTCTCCGCATTCTCTCTCCAAGAAGCCTGCTTCCTTTTGGTGTCTCGATAGAGCCTGTGTCCCTTCCGCCATAGATACTCGTTCTCCCTCAGCCACTCCAGCACCTCCTCCTCATGTTCCTCTTCTATGTTGTATTGCCTCCTCTCCCGTTCATGTTTCTGCCTCTTCCTCCCTTTGGCAGGGCCATATGGGCCCTCATCAGAGGGGTTTCGAGGTTGTAGGGGCTGCTCCTCTACACCACCACCAGCAGCAGCAACAGCAACAACAGTAGCAGCAAAAGCAGGACCAGCAGGAGCAGCAGCAGGAGCAGCAGCACCAGCACCAGCAGCACCAGCAGCACCAGCAGCAGGACCAGCAGCACCAGCAGGACCAGCAGGACCAGGAGCAGCATCAGCAGAGTAAGCCCCAGCAGAAGCCCCAGCACCAGGAGCAGTGCCAGCAGAGTTAGCACCAGTAGAAGCACCAGCACCAGGAGCAGTGCTAGCAGAGTAAGCACCAGCAGAAGCACCACCACCAGAAGCAGCATCAGCAGAGTAAGCACCAGCAGAAGCCCCAGCACCAGGAGCAGTGCCAGCACAGTAAGCACCAGCAGAAGCACCACCACCAGAAGCAGCATCAGCAGAAACACCAGCACCAGAAGATCGAGCCCGGGCAGCAGAATCCCAGCAGAAGCAGAGTCAGGGCCAGGGGGTGGGAGGTTGGCCCTGTCCCTCTTGCCAGGGCTGGCAGCAGATGGCAGAGGCTTCCGTTTCTTCCCCATGGTTGTTGGGTTGCTGGCTGGCTGGCTGGCTGGCTGGCTGGCTGGCTGGCTGGCTGGCAAGCTGTGTCTGGAAGCAGCTCTTTCCTCTGAATTGTGACCTGCTTGGGAGCTGCTTCCCTTTATATCCACGAGGCTGATGCAATGCATCCTCCCCGCATGCACGGTGAACGCTAGGCATCCGCTAGGCATCTGCTAGGCATCTGCTAGGCTTCTGCTAGGCATCTGCTAGGCATCTGCTAGGCTTCCGTTAAGCATCCGCTAGGCTTCCGCTCTGCATCCGCTTCATCCGCTCGGCATCTGCTGTGCATCCGCTTCATCCGCTCGGCGTCTGCTCTGCATCTGCTCTTTCCATTCCGCGTCTGCTTTGCTGTGCTCCCCCAGAAGCCCTGCAGATGTGCCATCCGCTCCCATCTGCTTCCATCCGCTAGGCTTCCGTGGAGCATCCGCTTTCCATCCGCCCTACATCCTCCCCCCGTCTGTTCCTTTCCGTGTTGTCCGCTCTGGTTATGCAAATTTTTGTCGCTTTTGAGAGCGGATAACAACAGATGGAACATTTTTCTCGTCCGCTGTGTCCTTTTTACAAACATTTTGCATCCGTCTGCCAGTTTGATAGGGCCTTTAAATGTTAATTGATGTGCAACTTTTATTCTCTTTTTGAAATGTTAGAGGGTTGTCTAACAATAGCAGAGATTGAAATCATATGGCTCAGGGGTGCTGGTTTGTGACACCATTGTGAGGTAGCACTGAACTCTTTTGCATTTTTGTATCCTGCTGAAATTCTTGAATTATAAATAAGAATTTAATTTTTATCCCTTTTGAGGCTGTAAGTTAATGGGTGTTTGAAAAAAAAAAAAAAAAGAAACAAAACACAACCCCTGGGTGTTCTACTTCTATGGTACTTATCTTCCAGAGTTCCATTCTCACTTTTCTATATAACTTCATGTGCCTCAAATTTGCTTTTGGGTAATGGGAGATATATGATATAGCAGGAAGTGGTGGGGACATGTGAAAGAGTTGGGTTCCAACTACAAGCTTACTTAAACTATCTTCTTTTGAGACTCAGTTTCTTTTTCTAGAATTCCAGTAATAGTCATCCTTTTCCTCTTTGAGGGACATGAAGTCAGGAATGAGTTGTGTTGCAATTCATTAGTTGTTGTGGCCTGTTGGCCGCTGGTCCTTCAAAACCTTTACCTTTACTATTATTAGATTTTTATTCAACCTTTATTATTTCATAAGTAACTCAAGGTGGTGAACTTATCTAATACCAAAAAGGCTACAAATAGATTTCAAAGTTCTTCTTTGTCATCCTGCTGCTCCTAGTGAGCCATTCTCTGATTGGCATCTGCCAACATCTGCAACCAGCTCAGGCCATTGCACCAATCTTCCAGACAGCTGCATAAAATATCTTATGCATTAGATCTTCAATTAGAGAGTTGCTGGTAAATCTTCATGAAAGCCATCTATCCATCTGCCGAGAAGCAACAAATATACAATATTCAACTTTTGCTGCCAACAAGGGTTCACTGCAGCATCTAAGAGAAGCTGACCAATATGGTGTTAGTAATTACAGTAAATTCAAATATTTTATTCATTTGTTTCTTCTTTCAGTTGGTGAGCTGGGTTTTCATAAAATGCTAAACAGGTTAACCAAATATAATTGCTGTCTTCTCAAAGCATATGAGGCCCAGTCAAAAATAAGCCATATTATTGCTAAATATAATGATCTAGAATTCTAGATCATGTAACAATGGCATATTAAGTCAATGATTAGATTCTTGTGCTGAATCACAAACTACCTACCTTCATTTCATCTGAGACTGAGATGTTGTGTGAACTTCACAATCTACATATTTTGCAAATAAATGCAGTGGTTTGCTTAAATTCAGTTGGTATAGATTGATCCAAGAGAAATCTGAATATCCAACCTCAGGTCTCTGCACTTGGCCTTTTTCCAACCAACATGGCAAGAATTTTTTTTTTGGGGGGGGAGGGGGTTGTGGACATTATTTCGGGTAATAATGGATGAGACCTGGTGGCGTAGTGGTTAAACTGCAGTATTGTGGACAAACTCTGCCAACAGAGTGGAGTTCAATCCTGATGGGGATCAAGGTTGACTCAGTCTTCTCTCCTTCTGAGGTTGGTAAAATGAAAAATCATTTTGTGGGACGCAACACACAAATAATGCTTGTACATTGTGAACAACCCATAGAGTGCTGTGAAGCACTGTGGAGCGGTATATAAATCTAAATACTGTTGCTTTTGCTATTGATAATAAAGACTAAGGCACTTAGATGCTCCTTTAAACAATTAATTTTTTTCTCTCTCTCTCTCCTCCCTCCCTCCTTCAAAAAATTCTAAAGAAGACAAGTCAGAGCAGAAACCCACCTGCTGAAGTTTGCAGAAAGAGCCATATGAGGTCACTAGGATGAGGAGAAGACTTGTGGGCAAAAAAAGGAGGATTACAGAACTTCTAATAAAGATAGTCTTCTCTGCACTCTTTCCTTTTCCACCCCCTGAAATTTCTGCTCCTCATTCAGTTAGAAAAAAATTCCATTTTTCAATACCCAATTAAGTTGTGCTGGTTTGATTCTACTAAACGCCATCCAAGGTGATTCCAGTTGGATTAAAAAAGGCCCATAAATGTTTTGTCAATATTGGGCATAAATAAGATTTATTTCCGTGGGAGCTTCCTTGCTTTACGGGTAGGAAGATTGGATAGTTCTAACAAATGCTATGTTTGTGGATGACAAAGAGAGAGGAAATCAGTTTTCTGTCAGATTCAAGCATTCATATGCACCTTGGCCTTCTTTGCCAACCCCTGTAATTTTCATCATCAGAATTATGTTCTTCAGCTGGGAAGATGGATATATGGATATATATCACAAGGATACTTTCTTCCCTCACCCTGTCATGACTCTCAAAAGTTGTTGTCCAATATTATTTGATATCCAAAAAGAGCAAGATGAGTTTTTAACATTTGCACTGAGTTGCCACGACCTTTTAAATCATCTCTAGCTAACTTTGTATTTAAACTTGGTTCTGAAAAAAATGGGGAAACCTGTAATTTTTGTCTCCTACCAGATTATTTCAGTTACCCCCTTTTAAAAGCAAATCAATGGAGATCCAGTCTTTATATATGAAAGGAGATATCATAGTTTGGCAAAATTTCCCTCAAGTAAAAACTCTGAAAAAAATATTCCAGAGGCAGTCAACAACAATTTTTATATTGGTTTTATTATAGTGTATTCTGTGGGGTCCTTGGTGCTCTCTGAGCTTGGTCACCAATCACAAAACTAAGTAACATCAACAGTGCATTGATGATGTTACCTAGTTGGGTAATGAAAGGTCTGCAAGAAAACAACCAAGCTCAGAGATAGTTCTGAAGAAGCTGAAGACGCTTCTTGGATGAGAAGTGAAACATCTTCAAAGAAAAACAAGAAAGTCCAGTTGCATCTTGAAAAAAACATGATTGGAAATATCTAAGGGGCTGCCTCAAACTATTCTCCAAAGCACTTGAAGGTAGAACAAGATGCAAAGGATGGAAGCTAATCAAGAAGCCAACCTGGTAATAAATTAAGAAATTAATGAGTGGGCAAATTGTGAGGACTCCATCACTGGAAGAAGAAAAGAGATTGGACAACCACTTATCTTTTATTTATTTTATTTGTCAAACAGGTACAAGATACCAAGTATGAACATAAACAAGAATAAAGGACGTAAATGCAGATAAATGGGGACAGTAAAACATGGACAATGGGCACGCTGGTGCCCTTATGCATGCCCCCTTTAAGGACCTCTTAGGAATAGGGTGAGGTCCACGGTAGACAGTTTGAGTTGAAGCTGTGAGGGGTTGAGGCTGTAACCACAGAGTCGGGTAGTGAGTTCCAGGCACTGACCACTCTGTTTCTGAAGTCATATTTTCTGCAATCAAGTTTGAAGCGGTTTACCTTGAGTTTGTATCGGTTGTTTGCCCATGTGTTATTGTGATTGAAGCTGAAGAAGTCGTTGACAGGTAAGATGTTGCATTGTCTGAAATTATATAGGATCTATATAGGATCTGGGTGAGTTGGCCACGCCCAGCCAATAACATGACCACCAAGCCATGCCCACCAACTAAGCCACACCCACAGAACCGGTTGTTAAAAAATTTGAATCCCACTCCTGGCCATAAACCATGGTTTAGAGCAGTGTTTTTCAAAGCTGGCAAGTCGAAGACCTGTGGACTTCAACTCCCAGAATTTCCCAGCTAGCACTTAGTTGGGAGTGAGAATATAACTTGGCTATCTCCAACCCAAGTTAAGCACAGTGGCTTTATACTATTCCATTTGTGACCCTCCTGACTTTCACACACACACACACACACACACACACACACACCTTCTGTAAAGACCATTACAAGCCCACTCTGCACAACATCCAGCAAAGAGGTGTTATTCAGCAGGTTGTGACAAGTTCTGGAGAACCAGTAGCTGAAATTCTGAGCAGTTTGGAGAACCTGCCCCCATCTATTCTCTGCCTCTTGAGTCCCAGCTGATTGGCTGGGTCTTCTTTTGTTGCCCTGAACAGGAGAACAGAGCTGGAAAGCAGGTTAGTGGGGTGGGGAGGGAATAGGGATTTTGCAGTAACCTTGCCCCAGGAGTGGGGAGGGAATGGGGATTTTGCAGTGTCCTTCCCCTGCCATGCCCACCAAGTCATGCCCACAGAACCAGTAGTAAAAAAAGTTGAATCCTACTGCTGATCCAGCATGCTTAAAAGTGTTTAACAGAATGGAGATCTAGTGAGCAATACCATTCTGGTTGAATCCAAAATGAGTTTAAAGGCAGAGATCTCATTTTGTTTTGTACCCTTCCATTAAACTATTTGGGTTTTTTTCATGCCTCATCCCCTTGCATACATTATAACCCATTACTCATTAATGAGGCTTTTTCTCAAGATCTTGGCTTGGAAGACTTAATGCAGCTTGTGATCAATGAGTTGAAACTTCACACATTTCTGGAATGTCTTGGACTTAACTCTATTTTGTGGGTTGGATGCGGCTTTTTTTTTTTTTTAACACACCACCAGATTTAAAAGAACAGAAAATAATGGACTGTGGTCACTGTGACCTGTAGCTGAGGGGGAAATTGTCATCTCATATCTAATAATACGAAACTATGGCATTTTTTTTAACCAGTTACAATTATCAGGCTTTGAACTTTAGTTTTCATGGGATGTATTAATGGAGAATATACTGAGCTATAAAGAAAATGAAACAAGATTAATTGACATTGCTTTCCTATTCTAGAAAAGGGCAACTTGATCTGGAAGAGTTGGCCAGAAAAAATGGATTTGGAGATGGAATACTTAACCATTATGAAAAGTTTAGTCTTTTTGTTTTTTTTTTGGGGGGGGGAGCCTCAAGCTGTCATATCCTCTGTTAGCAAACTGATTTGTTCACTTCTATTTTCTTTCCCAGAATATTTACTGGGAATAGCAGATATAGACAGATAAGAAAGAAAGAAAGAAAGAGAGAGAGAGAGAGAGAGAGAGAGAGAGAGAGAGAGAGAGAGAGAGAGAAAGAAAGAAAGAAAGAAAGAAGATAAAGAGAAATAGATGATAGAAATAGAGATAGATGACAGATATATGATATATAATATAGATGGATAGAGAGATGATAGAAATAGATGACAGATATAGATGACAAAAAGATAGATAGTAGATAGATGATTGGTAGATAGTAGATAATAGAGAAATAGAGATAGAGATGATATATGGATGGATGGATAGATAAATGATAGAGATAGATAGATAGTAGATAAGAGAAATAGATGATAGATATAGATGATAGATGATAGATGATAGATAGATAGATAGATAGATAGATAGATAGATAGATAGATAGATAGTAAATGATAGAGAAATAGAGATATAGATGATGGAGGGAGGGAGGGAGGGACGGACGGAAGGACGGACGGACGGACAGACAGACAGACAGATGGGTGGGCAGGCAGGTAGGCAGGCAGGCAGGCAGGCAACCACATAGATAGGAAAGGAGAGGCCCACAGTGACAAGAAACTGAAGGATGTGTACCTGCTATCTATCTATTCTGTATGAA
Organism: Laticauda colubrina; assembly: GCA_015471245.1. Lineage (NCBI taxonomy): Eukaryota > Metazoa > Chordata > Lepidosauria > Squamata > Elapidae > Laticauda > Laticauda colubrina. The sequence continues at coordinate 10,474,469 of BLBF01000055.1, read as the reverse complement.
GTTGGAATGGCCACTAATGAAGGAGGTTCAAGGAAAGGAAGCAGCCAAGTTAATAGATCACTGCTCACGATCTAGACTTAAAGGCTAGGTCCCACTGGCCGACGGACGCAAAACATATGCATAAAGGACACAGCGGATGAGCAAAATTTCGGGGGTGGCTCCATCCATTGTCATCAGCTCCAAAAAGTGACGAAAATTTGCATAAACAGATTGGAAAAGAACGGAAAAGAACAGATGTGGATAGCATGTAGCGGGGATGTTAAACGGATGTTCATAGGAAGCGTAGCGGATGAAAGCAGTTGGAAGGGGATGACACCTCCAAAGGGCTTCCAGGGGAAAATTGCGAAGCGGACGCATAGCAGAAGGGGCAGATGCCTAGCGGATGACACGGATGCATCACGGATGCCTATAGGAAGCAAAGCGGATGCTGCGCAGATGTATATCGGATGCAAATCGTTCACTGCACATGCAGGGAGTATGAATTGTGTCAGCTCCATGGATATAAAAAGATGCAGCATGCACGCAGTCAGCATACAGGGGAAAGACATGCTGCCACATACATCTAGCAGGAATACCATGGTTCGTCAGCCAGGCAAGAAGAGGAAGCCTGTGCCTACTCATTCCAGCCCTGGCAAGAAGGACAGAACTAGCATCCCACCCCCTGGCACTGACTCTGAACCTGCTGCTGCTGCTGCTGCTGTGGTGGACCAGCCCCAAGGCCCTCAAAGCCCTACTGCTGAAGGCCCTGCTGCTCAAGCCCCTGAAGGCCCTGCTGCTCAAGCCCCTGAAGGCCCTGCTGAAGCCCCTGCCAGAGGGAGGAAGAGGCAAGGGAAGGAGAAGGGAGAGAGGAAACAGTACACCATTTCTGAGGACCATGAGGAGGAGGTGTTGGAATGGCTGAGGGAGAACGAGTACCTCTGGAGAAAGGGCCACAGACTGTATCGCGACACCAAGAAGAAGCAGGCAGCTTGGAGGGACAAGGCAGAGAGCCTGGGGTACACTGCAGATGTACTCCTGGGATGGTGGAAGCACATGCACACCTAGTATGGCAAGCTACACCTCAAAAAATCCGGCCAGGTCGCTGTCAAGCTCACTGACCGGGAGATGTACGTCATGGCGAAGTGCAGTTTCCTGGAGGGTGAGATCCGCCACCGAGGAACAGCCCCTCTGATACACCTCTCCCTCAGATAACCCACAGACAGCCAGTCCTCTTCAGCCAGGAGCCAGCGAGCCTGTCCAGGCAGGTATCTTCAGAGGGCCCCACGGCAGAGACCACCCCAACAGCTGCACTCCCCATGCTGGCGGGCTTGGAGGATCCCCTGTCATGAATGGAGGAAGAAGCAGCAGCCACCAGAGGCCAACCCACCCCCACCCCCAGCTCCACAGGATGCAGGCAGAGAGGCAGACTGGAGGGCCAGAACCACAGTGTCCTGTTGGAGATCAGGGACACAATGAAGACCAGCACAGAACTTCTCTCTCAACTGGTCCACTTGGACAGTGGATCCTCGGGCCGCCCACCTTCATCACCTATGTGAGCCACACCCTCAGGGACCTGCCCGAGGCCCAGTACCAGGTGATGAAGGAGAAGATAACAGCACTTCTGCACAACCTTCAATGCCCAGCTAAAGCTGCTCCTACCCAGTCCAGGTCTGCTCCTCCACCCCAGGCGATGTCACAGCCCTTCCACGGCTTTCAACAGCCCTTCACCTACCAAGGCTAAAACTACCAGCACTTCCCACAGCAAAAACAGACCTTCCCAGTCCAGGCCCAGGTTCATCGCATGCCACAGATTCCAGTCCTCACCCAGCTGCAGACCAGACAGCCCCACTACACTCCTCCTTCTTCCACCCCACAGCCAAGCCCGTCAATGGACAATCTGTCATCAGTCTTGGGCCTCACATCTCAGGTCCTTGATGAGGGGCCTCTCAACCTCACGGGACTGAGTCAGCTCTCGGACAGCTTCCTGAACACACCATCCCCTGTTGTACCCTCAGGGCCAAGCACCCCAATGGTGCCTCAGACCAGCACTCAAGCCACAGCCACCTCCACAGTCCCTGCCCACTTAACAGCTGAGACCATGGACATGACTCAGAGTGACTGAGAATCGTGTCAGAGACTGAGATGTTTACTTGTTCACTTTATCTTTGCCTCAGACACTTTACTTGGTTCATTTTGCTTTTTTTAATAAAGTCATAATGTTTACCTAAGACAGTTAATAAAGGTTATCTTTGCTTAACACACTTAATTCAGTTTACTTGGTTCATTTTGCTTATTTAATAAAGTCATAAAGTTTACCTAAGACAGTTAATAAAAGTTATCTTTGCTTAAGACACTTGGTTCATTTTTTTACCTTAGTAAAGTGTTGGTGAAAACTTTTAACAAATGGTTAAGCCTTTGCATGCTTGTGGGATAAATAAGGATAGTTGTGGGGTAGATAAACCTCCAGTGCAAGCATAGTGGGACTGTATGGTCCTCCATCCTAGCTGCCACACATATGGACCTCAGTAACAATTTATTCATTGATCAACACATTTTAAAATAAACAAAGCTCTTTACCTAAAACTTTTGGAGCGGATGAAACGTCCATAAACGGATGCTGGACAGATTGAGAGGAAGCCAAACGGAGGCAGTGAGTACATCGTGTTTTAGAACGGATGGCAAGATTTTTTTCCATTTTACTTCCTCTTTGCATCCGTTTTTGCAGTGTGACAGGGCCTTAATGCCCTATTCATTGTAGGACCACTAACATACATGGCACAATCTCATCAGTGTTATGCGACAGGCTCAAGGAAGCATCCATTAATCATCTATCATCCTGTCTTGCCACTCCACTGCTCCAGCTGGGGAGTTGCACCAGTGTCTCAGGAGGTTGCGCTGCTTCTTCCCTTCACATGAAGATCTGTTGGGGCCTTGTACATCCTTAGTGTCTATCAGGTTTCATCCTTGCATCCATTCACCAGGCTCTATGTCCCCATTCCCTTGTTGACGGTCCACAAGTATGTTCTGCAACACTGGGTAGCAGGTGCGAATGAGATTGTGCAGGGTGCAGCAAGCTTCCACGATGCTCCTCAGAGTCTGTGGCTCATGCTCCATGGTGGTGAGAAGTATCTGGAACCTGTTGGCCAGGATGCCTAAGGCGTTCTCCACTACCCACCTTGCCCTGGACAGCCTGTTGTTGAAGATCCTCTCTTCACAGGTGAGGTATCTTGAACTGTATGGCTTTATGAGGTAGGTTCTAAGGGAGAAGGCATCATCACCAATGATGAAGTAGGGCACATCTTGTGTGTCATTGGGTAGGGGGTCTGGATCTGGAAAACCCATTATGAGGTTGCGTTGCAGCCCATCCTTGAGGTCACTAACGTTGTATACCTGGCCATCTGAAGCTGACCCGTTGCCTGAAGCATCAATGTACATGAACTTGTAGTCAGCATTAACCACAGCAAAGAGGATGATACTGAAGAAGCCCTTGTAGTTGTGATAAGTGGACCCTGAGTTGGCTGGAGCTTTGCAGGCCACGTGCTTCCCATCTATGGCTCCAACGGTGTGGGGAAAGTTCCACCTCTGATACCACTCTTCTGCAAGTTTTCTCCAGCCTTGTTCAGTGGTGGGGCACTTGAGGAGCTCCTCCACATATTCTTCGATGATGGCCTGCACCACTTCTCTGATCACTTTGCTGATGCTATTGTGTGGCACCCTCCATGCATACTGCATGTTTCTGTATGTGGTTCCAGAGGCCAGATGGCGCAGAGTCAATGCCACCTTCAGTCCAGGGTCCAGGTTGGCATGGAAGTTGGTGCTAGGCTTGGTCAACCTGGGTCTCAGATGCTCTACAACTTTGTCAAACATGGCTGGTGGCATCCTCATGAAGTGATGGAATGCACAAGAGTCTTCATTCCTCAGCTCCACCATCAACTGGTCATACAGTCCAAACTCCATTCTTCTCACGATCCATCCTTGGACCCACACAGCTCTTGGACATCTCCTTCTTCTCCTTGTGTATAAAAGATGAAACAGTCTGAACAGGTTTTGGTTCTGGTGATGAATGATTGCAGCTACCATACGGACTGTGTCATGATCCATCGTGGAGAACAATTAATGATGTGGAAGACCAAGACCAAGGGTGAAGAGGTCTGTACACCACGGCTGCTGGACTCATACTGAGATCCAGATGATTTTCTCCCCCTTTTTATAGGAAATATCGGTAGTCTGCTAGGTGTCCTTCTACATACTCTAGACATACTCCAGACATCCTAAATATATGAGATACATCCCAGATACAAACGTTTTGTCCATTTTTAATCCTTTATATACGAGATGCATACGCTTACATCCTTTCTATTTCCGTGCTACTAACGCTATGTAAACGTTCCATGCACCTTTTTTTTCCTCCCTCTTTCCGTTTTGAGCTGCAGTGGATGTGAGTTGAGGGGATGGCCAGAGGATGCAGAGAGGATACAGCGGACATTTAACGGATGATAACGGACATAGGACATTTGTTGCCCGTATATGTCGCGGATGTACATCGTACGCGGTGGAAAGTTCATCCGTTCACAAAGTTTTGTGCAGCTCAAAACTTCTTGCGCAGATGAAATCTCAGTGAATGGATGCTCGACAGATATAGCATATGAAACATGTATGCAGTGAGTACACAACAGATGCATAGCGTTTTCCAACGGATGGCAAGCTTTTTTTAACGTTTTACATCCTCTTTGCATCCGTAAGTGCAGTGGGACAGGGGCTTTAGAAAGAGAGCCAATTTGATCTAGTAGCTAAAGCACCAATCTAAAAAAAGGGGACTATGAGCTTTAGCTAAAGCCCATGTCACACTGCCCAACGGATGCAAAAAGGACACAGCGGACGAGCAAAATGTTCCATCCATTGTTATCTGCTCTTAAAAGGGGCAAAAATTTGCATAACCAGAGCAGATAACACGGACACGGGGAGGACGCAGGGCGGATGCAAACCGGATGCGGAATGGAAGCCCAGCGGATGGAAGTGGATGGGAGTGGATGGCACGTCCGCAAGGCTTCCGGGGGGGCGGAGCAAAGCGGATGCGGAATGGAAAGAGTGGATGCAGAGCGGAAGCCTAGCGGATGAAGCGGATGCACAGCGGATGCACAGCGGAAGCCTAATGGATGCCTGGCGTTAATTGTGCATGCAGGGAGGATGCATTGCGTCAGCAGCTCGGAAGCAGGTCGCCATTCAGAGGAAAGACCTGCTGCCGGACGGATTGGCTGCCTTGCCTGTCCTGCCTGCATGTCTGCCTGTTAGCCTTGCTGCCAGCCTTGCTGCCAGCCTACCTGCAAGCCTTGCTGCCAGCCATTCTGCCTGCCAGCCTTGCTACCTGCCTTCCTGCCAGCCTTGGTTCATGTCTGCCTGCCAGCCTTGGTGCCTGCCTTGGTGCCTGCCTGCCTGCCAGCCTTCCTGCCAGCCTTGGTGCCTGCCTGCCAGCCTTGGTGCCTGCCTCCCTGTCAGCCTTCCTGCCAGCCTTGGTGCCTGCCAGCCTCCCTGCCAGCCAGCAACCCCACAACCATGTGAAAGCACAGCAAGCCGCAGCCATCTGCTGCCAGCCCTGGCAAGAGGGACAGGGCTACTATCTCACCCCCTGGGCTTCACTCTGGTTCTCCTGGGGCTTCTGCAGCACGGGTTCGCTCTTCTGGGGCTGGGGCTTCTGCTGCTTCTGCTTCTGGAGGAGCTGATGACAAGCACTCCAGCACAGGCCACCTCCACAGCACCTGGACCCTTCACCCCTAAGACTGAGCGACCAAGAGGAGTGCCAGAGACTCATTTTTGTTTTATAGCTTCTTGTTAATAAAGTCTATTTTTGATTCATACACTTGCTTCGTTTCTTTTTTTTAATAAAGTCTTGGTGGAAACTTTTAGAAATGGTTTAAGCCTTTGCATGCTTGTGGGATGGGTTAAGATAGCAGTGGGGTGGGCAGGGATACCTGAGGAATGAGCAGGGATACCTTTGGGATGGGTAATAGCTGTGGGGTAGATAAACCTCTAGTGCAAGCATAGTGGGACTGTATGGTCCACCCTACCAGGTGCAACACCTATGGCCCTTTATTATCAATAATAATGTAATAATCATCCACACATGTCAACATAAACACAACTCTTTATTAAACGCCCTGTTCATTGTTGGCCCACCCAACATACATGGCCCAATCTCATCCGTGTGATGAGACAGGCTGAAGGAAGCATTCATTAAGCATCTACCATCCTGTCTTGCCACTCCACTGCTCCAGCTGGGGAGTTGCACCATTGTCTCAGGAGGTGGTTCAGGCATCCATTAGGCTTCCGCTGTGCATCCGCTGTGCATCTGCTCTGCATCCGCTTCATCCGCTGTGCATCCGCTGTGCATCCGCTGTATCCGTTCCGCGTCCGCTTCACTGAGGCCCCCCGGAAGCCCTGCGGATGTGCCATCCACTCCCATCCACTCTCATCCGCTTCCATCCACCGGGCTTCCATTCCGCATCCGCTTTGCATCCGCCCTGCTTCCTCCCCGCGTCCGTGTTATCCGCTCCGGTTATGCAAATTTTTGCCCCTTTTGAGAGCAGATAACAACGGATGGAACATTTTGCTCGTCCGCTGTGTCCTTTTTGCATCCGTTGGCCAGTGTGACATGGGCTTTAGGAAATACTTAAGTAGAGACATTAAGATTAGGGAAATCATGCTAAAAATCAACTCTCCAAGGTAAACCAAAACTCCCTTTTCCTGCCTCCTGACAGGATTAAACCCCAAGGACAGGAAAAACAAAAGACCTGGGACCAAGATTAACCCAGTAAAACCAGAAAACAAAACCCAGGGCAATCAGAAACACATCAACAAAACCAGGGGTGGGATTCTACCAGTTCGCACCTATTTGCTAGAACCCGTTGTTAACATTCTAAGCAGTTTGGAGAACTGGTTGTTCGAAGAAATTACTGGCCTAATCCTGTTAGGAAGGCAGGAAGGAAACATTCTGGTGTTGCTTACAGAAACTCCTTTCCATTAACCCTTTTTACATTCCTGTCTCAGGAATGTCTCTGGAGGTTTTTTCCCTCCTTTGCTGGTACTTTGCTTGTGTGGTGTGACCATTCAAAGTTACAATGGCACTGAAAAAAATGACTTTTGACAATATTTCACACTTACGACTGTTGCAGCATCCTCACAGTCATGAGGCCAGGCAAGGAGATGCATGCCTCAATGTGAGTGATATTGAGTTGGCCATGCCCAGCCAGTCACATTACCACCAAGCCATGCCCACCAACTAAGCCAGGCCCACAGAACCTGTTGATAAAAAAATTGAATCCCACCCCTGAAAAAAACCCATCAAGCTGCAGAAGTTTCAAAGGGGAATTAAACATAAAAGGCCGAGATTCACACTCCCAATCTGCTTGCAAACCGGGAAGGCTCCAGCTATGTCACTTTTTGCTTCTTGCCTTCCTACTGTTGGAAGAAATATCCTTCTGGGTTCAGTTCCAAGTGGGAAAAAGACACTGGAAACATGGAAACTGTTCGGAAAGATGGTTTAATGGTGGACAGGACCACATGGCTTGGAGCTCCAAAGTGGAAAGGACGATCACATGCTTCAAGATGTTAGATGAAGGAAAAAGAAAGGAGCAAGATGCTGAGAGATCCTTAGTTACATATCCTCTATTGGCTGCACCTTAGTGTTTCCTGTTCCTGTGTAAGAAATGTATCCCATTGGCTGTCAGACTCCCAGGGATGGGGGTCTTAGCTAACTTTGTAGACTTTGTCTGGACCGCATTTCTTCACCTGAGTGCTGGCAGATGCAATCTTCCCAGGCCATGTTGTGAGGTGGGCAGAGAGCTTTGTTATGTAGAATACTCTGGCCCAGGCCCATTAACAAAGGTGGGGGTGCTTCTGAGGTGAGTTTCTGCTTCTGAGTTTCTACTTCTCTTTTTGGGAAAAATATTCTGCCTTTTTAGTATATCCTAAAATATTTCATTTTCCAAGGAGAGGGGTGGGTGCTAACTTCTAACACTACATTAAAATAATTCCACTTTCTGGCAGCTGGCTTCTACATCCATTTCTTCTCAGCACCTGTGGTTGGGAACGAACTCAGGAAATTTCTTCCAACAAAAGTACAGATAGTTCAGACTTACAATCATTCATTTAGTGACCATTTGAAGTTACAACAGCCTCCCCAAACATATCTTATGGCCAGTTTCATATTTATGACTGTTGTAACATCTCCATGGTCATGTGTTCAAAATTCGGTCCGTTTGGCAACTGCCGTGCATTTTTGATGGTTGCAGTGTCCCTGGGGTCATGGGATCACCTTTTGCAACCTTCTGACAAGGAAAGTCAATGGGGAAGCCAGATTCACTAAACGACCAGGTTACTGACTTAACAACTGAAGTAATTCACTTAGCAATTTTGGCAACAAAGGTCATAAAACTTAGCAATGGAAATGTTGGGCTCAGTTGTGGTCATACGTTGAAAGATTAACATCCTTCCCTCTTATAAATGTGTAATAACTGCAGGTAAACGATTTCAATCCTACTTATAAATATCTTTGAATATTTTAAACTGTCTCTTCATGTCTTCTGACTGAAAACTGTTCTTGCCATAATTAAGCCAGTGTGTGTGTGTGTGTGTGTGTGTGTGTGTGTGTGTGTGTGTTTGCTTATGTTCTCACATGATTCTTTTGCATTTTAGGCAATTTACAAGGACTCCAGCTCTTTAGCATCAAAGCTCCAGATTCTTATTTTCAAAGGATTAAAATCCATTTGCACCTTTTGTTTTGAAAGATGTGTTCTGAGCACTGCAAAGTACTGTCAGAAACTCTTTTCATTCCTGACAAAAAACGGAGACGATAAAGCAGAGTGGAAAGAAGGAAGGAAGGAAGGAAGGAAGGAAGGAAGGAAGGAAGGAAGGAA
>BLBF01000055.1:10367949-10452195 GCA_015471245.1 Laticauda colubrina | reverse complement strand
AGATAGATAGATAGATAGATAGATAGATAGATAGATAGATAGATAGAGATGGGCAAACAGACAGACAGAGCATGGCAACTCTAAGAAATTTCATCTTCAACAGCAAATAAGATGGGAATATCTCTATATTTTAGAGTTGTTTCCCTTTTGCCATAAAACATGTGAAGTGTTATTTCAGCCTAACTAATTGTTCTCCTCCTTAAAACATGGGGAACACAGAGCAGAATGGAGCTGTAACTTTATATACATTTTAAATGTGCAACATCACATTTAAGGAGAAATGGTTTACATTGCATCATTATATTCAATTCTTCCTGACCATGATGGGAGTATTTTAGAAGAGGTTTAGCATCTTTATTTTTTTAAGATAATTTTAATCCCACCTTTATTACTTGTATGAATAATTAAGTTGACAAACATGCCTAATACACCTTCTTCCTTATATTTTTCCCACAATAACAACTGTGTGAGATGGCTTGGTCTGAGAGAAAATGACTGGATCAAAACAATGCAATCAACATTTGTGCCTAAAGTGAGATTATAACCCAGTTTTCTGGTTTCTAGCCTGGTGATGTAATCACTAGTCCAAAGTGGCTAAAATCTTGCCAAAATTATCTCTAAAACATCACAGGGTAGACATTTTGGGAACAGTCTCCTGTAGTTTGTCCACACCATCCTGCAGATTTTGAAGCCAAGTAAGTAAGAAGAGAGATTCAAAAACATATGAAAAGTGAAGAGTCCATTTCATACTAATCAGAAAATACCAGAAGTAAGAATTTGACAGCCTTTTACCACAAGCACCAGATACTGGGCTGCAAAACCTCAGGTGGCCACAGGATGGCAATAAAGAAAAATAGAATGTCTAACTCCCTTCTGCCATCTGGTGGTTCCCTTGTGTTTAGCAGCCTAGATAAAGTAAGATTAAAGAGTCCCAGAATTAAATATTCCCCATTCCATCAACAAAGCTTGCTTGATGATATGTAAAAAACAAACACGTTTAATTTGCTTATATGCACTTTACCCAAAGCCAGCCAATGAAGTTGTAAATTATAATACCTTAACATGTTGGGTTAACCAACTAACCAACTTTGGTCAACAAACCACAGATTACTGTCTTGTGCCAATGACTACTTTTCAGGCTAACCTGCAGTAACCCTTAAGGCTGTTGCAAGGATAAAATTGGAGGGAGACCTAAATTATGATAAGATAGATCTGATAGTGTTTATAAAACATTCGGGGCGCTTAAATTTAGGCTTTCACAGTGTGCTCAGAATCCCTTGATCATGTGAAGTGTTAAAACCACTTTATAATGCCTTGGTAAGACGACACTTGGAATACTGCATCCAGTTTTGGTCGCCATGATATAAAGATGTTGAAAGTTTAGAAAGAGTGCAGAGAAGAGCAACAAAAATGGTTAGGGGACTGAAAACTAAAACATACAATGAACAGTTGCAGGAACTGAGTATGTCTAGTTTAATGAAAAGAAGGACAAGGGGTGATATGATAGCAGTCTTCCAATATCTCAGGGGCTGCCACAAAGAAGGGGGAGGAAACTTATTTTCCAAAGCATCTGAAGGCAGAACAATCAAGGAAAGGACCAACCTAAAAACAAGGAGAAATTGCCTGATAGTGAGACAATTAATCAGTTGAATGGCTTGCCTTCAGAAGTTATGAGTGCTCTACCATTGGTAGTTTTTAAGAGGTTGGACAACCAATTGTCTGAAATGATCTGTACTCTTGTTTTAGCAGAGGGTTGGACTAGAAGACCTCCAAGATCCCTTCCAACCCTTTTATTCTGTTACCCTGCAGTCAAACTCAACTCCTAGTGGACTTCATAAACATGTCTGTGTGGCTTCCTTGGTAGAATTAAGGAGGCCATTGGGCACAATAGTCTTCCAGGGCTGCCTCCCGATGAAATCACTGAAGATTTCCGAGTGGTCTCCCATCCAAGAACTAACCCGCTACGAGTTTAACTTAGCATCCTTTTTTAAGTTTGGCTCCACAAATAGCCGATGTATTTTGAACGCTAGGGGGCAGTGAAAAGTCGCCTCTCTCACACCTAGGCCACGCCCCCTGGCACAAAGAGGAAAAGCCAAGTGGGACCATATGACCCTCACGGCATCCCGTAGCCGCAATTCCTCTCCCAGGGCGACTACGGGAGGACTTGACGTTGTTCAGCCAGAGCGTAGCAGAAGCTACAGAGGCGGGCATGGCTTCCGACCCGCGTCCGGCGTCTGGTGGCTCCGGGAGCCGCTTCCTCATCGTCGGAGGCGGGATCGCCGGTGTGACGTGCGCCGAACGGGTAATTTCTCGTCTTTCTCCATTATCAGCGCACGCGCGCCTCTCTGCGCAGGCGCCTGGTGGCAATGTGTTCCCCCCCCCCCCCAATGAATATACCCCATTGCCGTACCTGGGGATGGGAACTTCCTGGTTGGTTCATAGAGTTACAAAGTGAAGATGTCAACGCACGGACAGTTTCCGGGTTGCTTTTCGCCCCATATTTGCTTTTATTTTTAAAAGGGGAGATGGGCATTCTCACCCAGGGGGAGTCTGCAAAGATAGGGATTCCATTTTTTTTTTTTTAACGATTCACTAAAGAAGAAGGAGAAACATTTTTTTTTTTAAGGTTCCAAGGGTCTTCAAACTTGACAAGTTTGAGTCTTGTGGACTTCAACTCCCAGAATTCCTGAGCGAACATGACTGGAGGAGGAATTCTGGGAGTTGAAGTCCACAAGCCTTAAAGCTGAAGACCCCTGGTTCTAGGTCTAGGAAAAATGGAAACGATTTGCACGCTGGTAGCGGAGACGTGCCGACTTGGTTCAGTGTGAAGTCCTGGGACGGCTTCGTCAACTGATAACTTTGTATATCTTTCAAGCAATTTATGTTCCAAAGATAAACAAGAACAACTTCCTGGACTATTCCATCAGAATAGTCGATCATTATTTGCATTTTTCATTCTTATGAGAAAAGTAATTGTATTAAACTGAACTGCTTTCAAAAGTTCATATATGTGTAATGAATTTTGATTGCCATAGTAAATTATAAATTTGTAAATTAATGCATAAATATATGGAAAATAGTTCTAGTGGCTTGGTTGGTCCCAATAAATTAATTGCTTGAGAAAGTTCAAAAAAATTAGAAATTTATCTCCTAAAGAACAGGGCAACAATTTTTGTCCAGTCTTCCAAAATTGAATATCCAGTAATTTTTAAAGAAACTTTATTTTATAATTTTAAAAAGACAAATAACAGAAATATAAATCTTATATAACATCAACAGTTTGTGACATTCATCTTATACTAATATTTTGTGCATTATTTACAAATATAGAGAATTTGTGTGAATTAACTTATCTAGCGCTTATCCCTATTCATTTACAATCCATTTATCTATCCAACAATCTATCTTTGCTCAATCCAATCATACCATTTTCTCCACATCTTGTAATAATCAGGCTCCTCTTTCTCTTGTAAACTCAAAGGTTAATTTGTCCATCTCGGCACAGCTGATTATTTTTTGAATGATCAATTCCTCTGGTGGTATACATGTATGTATCCAACATTGGGCATAGGCAATCCTGGCTGCAGTTAAAATATGCAATATTAAACATTTTATATTTCTTCCACATTTCTTTCTGAATATCCCCAATAAAAATAATTCCAGTTCCAATTCTATTTGCTCATTGGTAATCTCCTATAACCAGAATATACGGTTTTTTATCCTGTTTATCAGGGGTCACTTCCATGAAAAGAGAATGAAGCAACTGACAAAAAGAATTGGAAAGATTAGATTGAAATGCCATTTCCCATAATTTCAGGAATATTCTTAATCTCTTTTGCAACTAGATCAGTTAACTTGGCAAGTTTAAGATGGGTGGACTTCAATTCCCAGAATACCCCAGCTAACATGCATGCTGGGAAGTCCACACATCTTGAAGTTGCCAGATTGAAAAACCCTGCACTAGATGAAGTTTTCTGTATCTCTCTGCTCCCACCTAGTGGTCATAACGATTTCTGCAGACTGAATACACACAATAGTCACCTTCTATTAAGCCCCTGTCACACTGAACCAACGGATGCAAAGAGGATGTAAAACGGACAAAAAACCTTGCCATCCGTTGGTTAACGCGATGTATCCGTTCTGTACTCACTGCCTCCGGTTTTCATCCTCTCTATCCGTCCAGCATCCGTTTATGGACGTTTCATCCGCTCCAAAAGTTTTGGGCTGCCTAAAACTTTTGCGCGGAAAATGCATCCGCTATGCATCCGCTATATCCGCGACGCATCCTCGCAACGCGCATCCGCCCGGGCGCAGGGATGAAGCGGAACAGACGCAGAACGGATGCAGAACGGATGCCTAGCGGATGCAGCACGGAAACAAAGCGTTTAAAACGGAAAAAATGTTCGCAGAGGGGACCTATCTCAGATATTAAGGATGTCTGCAGGATGCCTAGAGGATGCCTAGAGGATGCCTAGCGGAAAACCTATACTGCCTATAAAAATGGAGAGCAACTCACCTGCATCGCACTTTCAGAACAGCAGCCCAGCGGTGCAGACCTCTGCAGCCTTCATCTGACTCTTCCTCTTCCACAGCATCCAGTCATCTCCACCGTGGATTGTAACAAAGTCCTTTCAGCAGCCACCATCGTTCTGCAACAGTGCGAAGCCATCTGCAGGCTCTGTGAACACAACTGCGAGAAGAAAAGGAGCCACCTGTGAAGAGAGGATCTTCAACTACAGGCTGTCCAGGGGAAGGCGGGTGGTGGAGAACGCCTTTGCCATCCTGGCCAGCAGGTTCTCACCACCATGCAGCATCGCCCAGAGACCGTGAGGAGGATCATGGAAGCTTGCTGCATCCTGCACAATCTCATGCGCACCCGCTACCCAGTCTTGCAGAACAGGCTCGTGGACCTCCAGCAAGGCAATGGGGACATGGAGCCTGGGGAATGGAGGCAAGGGCGAAACCTGATAGACACTCAGGATGTGCAAGGCCCCAACAGAGCTTCACGTGAAGGGAAGAAGCAGCGCAACCTCCTGAAACACTGGTGCAACTCCCCAGCTGGAGCAGTGGAGTGGCAAGACAGGATGATAGATGCTTAATGGATGCTTCCTTCAGCCTGTCTCATCACACTGATGAGATTGTGCCATGTATGTTGAGTGGCCCTACAATGAACAGGGCGTTTAATAAAGAGTTGTGTTTATGTTGACATGTGTGGATAATTATTACATTATTATTGATAATAAAGGGCCGTAGGTGTGGCACCTGGGAGGGTGGACCATACAGTCCCACTATGCTTGCACTGGAGGTTTATCTATCCCACAGCTATTACCCATACCAAAGGTATCCCTGCCCATCCCACTGCTATCTCAACCCATCCCACTGCTATCTTAACCCATCCCACAAGCATGCAAAGGCTTAAACCATTTCTAAAAGTTTCCAGCAAGACTTTATTAAAAAAAAGAAATGAAGCAAGTGTGTGAATCAAAAATAGACTTTACTAACAAGAAGCTATAAGACAAAAAAGAGTCTCTGGCACTCCTCTTGGTCGCTCAGTCTCAGGGGTGAAGGGTCCAGGTGCTGTGGAGGTGGCTGGTGCTGGAGTGCTTGTCATCAGCTCTTCCTCCAGAAGCAGAAGCAGTAGAAGCGCCAGCCCCAGAAGAGCGAGCCCGTGCTGCAGAAGCCCCAGCAGAACCAGAGTGAGGGCCAGGGGGTGGGATGGTAGCCTTGTCCCTCTTGCCAGGGCTGGCAGCAGATGGCTGAGGCTTGCTGTGCTTCCGCATGGTTGTGGGGTTGCTGGCTGGCAGGGAGGCTGGCACCAAGGCTGGCACCAAGGCTGGCAGGCAGACATGAACCAAGGCTGGCAGGAAGGCTGGCAGGCAGACATGAACCAAGGCTGGCAGTCAGACCGGCTGGCAGCAAGGCTGGCAGTGAGGCTGGCAGCAAGGCTGGTAGCAAGGTTGGCAGCAAGGCTGGCAGGCAGACATGCAGGCAGGGCAGGCAAGGCAGTCAATGTGTCCAGCAGCAGGTCTTTCCTCTGAATGGCGACCTGCTTCCGAGCTGCTTCCGTTATATCCGCGGGGCTGACCCAATGCATCCTCCCCGCATGCGCAATTAACGCCAGGCATCCATTAGGCTTCCGCTCTGCATCCGCTAGGCTTCCGCTCTGCATCCACTTCATCCATTTGGCGTCCGCTCTGCTTCCGCTCTTTCCGTTCCGCGTCTGCTTTGCTGAGGCCCCCCGGAAGCCCTGCGGATGTGCCACCCACTCCCATCCACTTCCATCCGCTGGGCTTCCGTTCTGCATCCGCTTTGCATCCGCCCTGAGTCCTCCCCGCGTCCCTGTTATCCGCTCTGGTTATGCAAATTTTTGCCCCTTTTGAGAGCGGATAACAACGGATGGAACATTTTTCTCGTCCGTTGTGTCCGTTTTGCATCCGTTGGCTAGTGTGACATGGGCTTTAAATCCATGCCACAGATACTGCCATGTTCATGTCATGCAAGGTCAAGGGTGATAATTAGTGGTTGGATTCAAAAATATTTACTGCTAGTTCTGTGAACGTGGCTTGGTGGGCGTGACAAGGGAAGGTGACTGCAAAATCCCCATTCCCTCCCCACTCCACTAACCTGCTTTCCAGCTTCGTTCTCCTGGGCAGGGCAACCAAAAAAGACCCAGCCGATCAGCTGGGACTCAAGAGGCAGAGAATAGATGGGGGAGGGGGCAGTCAGAGGTGGGATATACCAGTTCTCCCAACTACTCAAAATTTCCGCTACCGGTTCTCCAGAACGGGTCAGAACCTGCTGAATACCCACCTCAGGTGATAATTCTTCATGTATTGGAGATGACAAGGGTGAGATCAGTTTGGAATCTCTCTGTTCCAGCAAGCCCAGCCCTCCTTGAATTCCTTTGATTCTTATGTAGGGCCAATTTGCCTTGACTATTAGTAGGTCAGATTCCTGGGTATAGGTAGCATGTAATAAACTTGAAGTGCTTTGAACTAAACTCCTGTTCCTGGTTACTTGTGCCTGACATCATGATGATTTTATACGGTCTACAGTTAAATGCCAATATTCAGACAGAAATAATAAGAGCACTTAGACTTATATACCGCTTCACAGTGCTTTATATCCCTCTCTAAGCGGTTTACAGAAACAGCCTATTGCTCACAACAGTCTGGGTCCTCATTTTACTGACCTTGGAAGGACGGAAGGCTGAGTCAACCTTGAGCCTGGTGAGATTTGAACTGCCAAATAGCAGGCAGCCAGCAGTCAGCAGAAGTAGCCTACAGTACTGCATTCTAATCACTGTGCCACTACGGCTTGTATACTCACCTTTCTGGTTTAATCATGGGCAATCATGCTGTTCAACACAAAATGTCTTGGAACAACAACCTCAATATCTTCCTCCTTTTTTTTTACAAGCTGGCTGCAGAGTTTCCCTCTGAAGATATTTTTTTAATTACTGCTTCTCCTGTTATAAAAGCGGTGGTGAACTTCAAACAGGTAAGATGGATGTGATCTCCATTTTGGGGGCCAAAGAAAAAAAAGTAGATTGTGGCCCCAAATGTCTTATTTAATCACTAGCATCGTACACAAATTAGTAAATACTATGCCTCTTTAGAGATTTTTCTGGGGTATTTATGTATCAGTAGATCATAAATGGAAGCCATTGTGATGCAATGATTAAGACACTAGGTTAGAAATGGAGAAACTCTGAGTTCTTTTTGTAGAAATCCAGCCAGGTGACTTTAGAGCAGTCACCTTCTCTCAGCCCTGAGAAGGAGGTAAGAATATTAGGAAGACCTTGTGATGAGCCAGGGTGGGATACAAAACAAACACAGTCACAGAAAACAGGTGAAACCCCTTTTATTCCTTCAGTTTGCTTCCAAGCTCCGAATATCTTTGACAGAAGACAAAAACACTCCTACACAAACAGTTACATGAAGAAGGAAAAAAGCAACACAAACCAGGCAAGATAAGGGCTGGAGGATGTCCACAGATAACACACACTAGGAAGGATGCCAAACTCAGAGAGGAACTATAAACAAGAGATAATTTACATGCTTTGTTTCCAGCCTTTGCTGGTACGCAGGTCCATACTCTTATTCAGTTGTCACAGCTGCAGTCCACGAAGAGGATCAAGGCCCTCTCCTCCTGAGTAGACCATGTTTCTCCCTGATCCTCTCCTCCCTGTGTGCCCTAGGATGGATAGGGGATGGGCCTGGGTCCTCCTCTGACTGCTCAGCCAGCCTCTGCCCTTCCCCAGCCTCCTCCACCACCTCTGGAGCCACACTTCCACTCCCTGTTGGCTGTTCCTCCTTTCCCTCAGAGTCAGTCTCCACCAGGGGCATGACATACCTGACCATGTAATAGCCATGAGTAAAAAATGATTCAAATGCACAAAAACAAAGTTCTAAAGTGAGAAGCCCCACTTGTGAGGTTGTGGGAGCTTCATCACTGGAAGCTTTCAAGAAGAGACTGGATTGCCATCTGTCAGAAATGGTGTAGGGTCTCTTGCTTGGTCATGGGGTTGGACTAGATGACCTATAAGGTCCCTTCCAACTCTGTTATTCTGAGTTCCTGATTCTACTTCTTCAACAGGTCTCGCGAACTTTAGAAGAATTTGATGTTGAGGAACAAGCAAACAGCATCTTAGGAAAACGCTACCCCAATATTAAAGTTATACAGTCTGCAGTGAGGCAACTGAAAAGCAAAGATCATGTAAGAAAAATCTTCATCGTTTGATTTTCATTGAGAATATTGAATGTTGCTTTCCTTGTCAGGAATCAAACACACTGATACATTAAAAAGAAAGCTGGTAGAAGGTAACCTACATTTTGAGGATTATCTACTCTATTTATTTATGCAGAGCCTGATTTATTATTTTGTTTGTGTGTGCACTGAGAACTTCTGCATAGGAGACAAATTCTCTGTGTGTCCAATACTTGGCCAATAAAGAATTCTATTTTATTCTAAAATTCTATTCTGTCCACTGGGCCTCTCCTTACGTTTGCTCAACTGGCTACAGAAAATTAGAATAGTAGCATCTTTTAAGTCCTTAATAAAACACACCTTTTTAACCAAAATTTCCTGTTGGGAATGTTAGAATAAATACATTTTCTCTTTCCCCCATTTTTCTAGATGAATCTGTTTTACTGAATATTGTTTTGCTGCATAATGTATTAATGTGAGGTTTAATTTTATATTCTATTGCTGCATTTATTATCATTTACTTCAAGATACTTCAGCGTAAAAAGTAATTTGTGAGGATACCGAATGAAAACCTAATAACACACAGCATTGCTTCGGAAATACAAATGCTTAATTCACTTTCCGTGAATGCTTCACATGGTAGCCCAAGCTGCCAATCTTGTTTTATTGGTTCCTGATGTCAAATTAAAGAATTTGATTTAATTCTTTCTTTTGGTTTTTCATTTTTGATGTGGTTGCAGAGGATCATCACAGAAGCTGGTCAGGAGTATACCTTTGAAAAACTCTGTTTGTGTGCTGGAGCAAAACCAAAACTGATTATTGAAGGAAATCCTTACGTCCTGGGGATCCGAGATACAGACAGTGCAGTGGTAAAAGATCCCTTGCTCTCCTGTTTCGTTGGTCTGTTAGCATTTGGGATAGCATTGACAACTTGCAGCTAAAAGTAGATGTGAAATACAGGTGACCTGACATTGCAAGGGTTATCATTTTAACTACTTTGTTATAAAAATAGTTCCAGCTGTCCTTAGCCTGCTATGCTGAATTATATCTTTCTTTGTTCCCAGCATGCCCTGTCCAGGTATTGGCTGATATTGGACAGGTCTGTAGTATAGCACATCTGGAGAAATTTGGTTTTGGGATGGTTATTGAAATGCTGTTAGGCCAGCAAAGGTAATAAATAAATACATTATAAAAGTCTTCTGTATGAAGATGACCTTGAAAAAGTATTTGGGGAAAAGATGATTAAGGCATGATAAATCTCTTTAAGATAAAATAGCCAATTTTGGCTTTAACCCTCACGACAGATTGAATTATACTTTTTCAGAATGTAAACTGAGATCTGTGAACTCCTATACAAAGAAGGATGTAATTGTGTGTGTGTGTGTGTGTGTGTATGTGTGTGTGTGTGTAAGAAAGAATATAATATCCATGAAACATCTTTTTTGTTTATTCAGGCAAGTATTTTCATTTTACAAATGATAACAATTAAACCCCTTTTGAGTTAATGAAATCCTTCTTGTCCTTCATCTCTGGAGATGTTTCTGTCGTGCCAATTTTTTTTTATAAAAGGGACTTAACTGTGTTTTTTTTCCCCCATTTCTCTTCATTAAGAAACCTAGAAAGTACCTTCCAACGTTTGGATATCTTAATACAAGTAGCTGTTTAAATCAAATCCTTATCCTAATGATGTATGTTATTCTAACTTAAATCATTAACAAGAAGAAATGTTCATTCTTCCAATTAGAATAGAGGTTTAAAAGATATGGATATGGATAGGATAGACCAAGGGTCTTCAAACTTGGCAAGTTTAAGACTTGTGGACTTCAACTCCCAGAATTCCTGAGCTAACATAACTAGAGGAGGAATTCTGGGAGTTGAAGTCCACAAGTCTTAAAGCTTTCAAGTTTGAAGACCCCTGGAATAGAGGGATATGTTTTCACAAAAAGATCATTTTCTGTGATTAATTACTGGAAGTTTCATGCTTAACAAAGCTTAAATACTTCACACAACAGTTTGTTAATGTGTGAACTGACTGTCACTGGGTGAGACTAGTGATTGCTGACTTAATTATTGGTTCTTTTTAAAAACTAGGCATTTAAAGTGTAGATGGGCTCACTTGTTATGGAACCATATATAGAACTTACCTGAGAACTAAGTTTCAGTTAATACAGTAATCCAAAGAGTCATATTAAGGTTTTTCTATTCCAATCCTCCAGACTCCTACCAAAATATGTGTGTTTTCTTTTTAATTAATTAGTCTATAAAAAGGAGATATCTGGCCATCATCCCTAATCAGGGAGTTCAACAGTACAACTTAATGTGATAAGAAAAAAATGGGGAAAAAAAATCTGTTAAAATGAGAATTAAAAGTAGACTGTGAGAGAAATTAATGTTGCAGGTCAGATAAGCAGCCCCATTTCAGGACTATGGAACAGAAGCATTATTAAAACCAATCATTTTTTAAATGGTGGGATATATTTTTAATCCACTAAATGACAAATGTCTCTAGAATAATTCCAAAAATGTTAAAAGAATAGAACTACTTAAAGAAATAAATTTAAAACAGGGAACTATAAATAGCATTACTTTTTTCCAGAATGCATGAGCACATCAACATGATTATTATTGGTTAATCTTTAGTGAGATTCACAGCCTTTTGGATGGGTTGATAGCTCAACAGCTGGAGTCCTAACCAACAACCTAGGAACTGTTAAGGTAGCGTCAAAGGATATAAGCTGTTCCAAGTAGGGTGGTTTTTTTGTAGAATTGGTATTCAAGTCTGATAAATTCAGAATTTCCAAATAGTAAGGTAGCCCTTTATTTATTTCTTCAAGGGCTCCAATTACAATTGGGATAACACACAATTTTTTTTCCAAAGTCACTCAACTTCAACTTGTAAGTCTTTCTGATTATTTTCTTGCTGCGTGTCTTCAATTTGTGCATCACCAGGTATTGCAATGTCAGTGAACCCACCTTTTTTCTTCTCAACTATTGTTATGTCAGGTGTGTTGTGGGCCAAGTGCCTGTCAGTTTGAATTCTGAAATTCCACAAGATATGATGATGATGATGATGATGATGATGATGATGATGATGATGATGATGATTCTAGCCATTTTTATTTCTTGGCATTTTAATTGATATTGTAGAGTTTTGCTTTACTTTAAGCCCATGTCACACTGCACCAATGGATGCAAAGAGGATGTAAAACGGACAAAAAAGCTTGCCATCCGTTGGTTAAAGCGATGCATCCGTTCTGTACTCACTGCCTCCGTTTTGCTTCCTCTCTATCCGTCCAGCATCCGTTTATTGACGTTTCATCCGTTCAGAAAGTTTTGAGCTGCTCAAAACTTTTGCGCGGAAAATGTATCCAATTCGTCCGTTCTGCATCCGCTATGCATCCGTTACGCATCCGCTATATCCGCTAGGCATCCGCTGTGCATCCGCGCAACTCGCATCTGCTCGGACGCAGGGAGGAAGCGGAACGGACGCGGAACGGATGCAGAACGGATGCAGCACGGAAATAAAGCGTTTAAAACGGAAAAAACGTTCGCAGAGGGGACCTTTCTCAGATATTAAGGATGTCTACAGGATGCCTAGAGGATGCCTAGAGAATGCAAAGGGACACCTATACTGCCTATAAAAAGGGGGAGCAACTCGTCTGCATCTCACTTTCAGACCAGCAGCCCATCTGTGCAGACCTCTGCAGCCTTCATCTGACACTTCCTCTTCCACAGCATCCATGTCCACCGTGGATCGTAACACAGTCCTTTTGGCAGCCACCATCCTTCTGCAACAGTGCAAAGCCATCTACAGGCTCTGTGAACTCTACTACGGGAAGAAAAAGGGGCGGCCAAGAAGCGTCTGGGTCCGAAGATGGATCGGGAGAAGAGCAGAGGACGGACTGTACAACAAGCTGATGGTGGAGCTCAGGAGCGAAGACACTCATGCATTCCAAAACTTCATGAGGATTCCTCCAGCCATGTTTGATGAAGTTGTGCAGCGGCTGACACCCAGGTTGACCAAGGCAAACACCAACTTCCGGCCCAGCCTGGAACCTGGGCTCAAGGTGGCACTCACTCTGTGCCACCTGGCCTCAGGGACCACCTACAGGAGCATGCAGTATGGCTGGAGGGTGCCACATAACACCATCAGCATTGTGGTCAGAGAAGTGGTGCAGGCCATCATCGAAGAATACCTGCAGGAGCTCCTCCAATGCCCCTCCACTGATGAAGGATGGAAGAAAGTTGCAGAGCAGTGGTACCAGAGGTGGAACTTGCCACACACCGTTGGAGCCATAGATGGGAAGCACGTGGCCTGCAAAGCACCACCCAAGTCGGGGTCCACTTATTTCAACTACAAGGGCTTCTTCAGCATCGTACTCTTCACCATGGTCGATGCTGACTACAAGTTCATGTACATCGATGCTTCAGGCAACGGCTCATGTTCAGATGCCCAGGTATACAATGCCAGTGACCTCAAGGAGGGGCTGGAAGACAACCTCATCGTGGGCTTCCCAGATCCAGACCCGCTGCCCAACGACACGCAAGATGTGCCCTACTTCATCGTGGGGGATGACGCCTTCTCCCTCAGAACCTACCTCATGAAGCCCTACACATCCAGACTCCTCACCCATGAAGAGAGGATCTTCAATTACAGGCTGTCCAGGGCAAGGTGGGTGGTGGAGAACGCCTTTGGCATCCTGGCCAACAGGTTCCAGGTACTTCTCACCACCATGCAGCATCGCCCAGAGACCGTGAGGAGGATCGTGGAAGCTTGCTGCATCCTGCACCTCCTGGTAGCCGTATCCCTGGTAGGTGAGGGGCTGTGGAAAGCCTTGGAATGGGAGGGACATCACCTGGGGTGGAGGAGCAGACCTGGGCTGGGTGGGAGCAGGTTCCTCTGGATCTGGAGGGTTGTGAAGCAGCTCGGTGATCCGGTCCTTCACCACCTGGTACTGGGCTTCCTCCATGTTCCTGAGGGTCTGGTTGACATAGGTGAGGAAGGGCTTGCAGTTGGAGGAAGAGGAGTCAGTGTTGACCAGCTGAGGGAGGAGATCTATGCTGGTGTGGATGGTGTCCCTGATCTCCAGCAGGACAGTGTGGCTCTGCCCCTCCTGCTGTCTGGCTCTCTGCCTTTCTGTGGAGGTGGAGCTGGGGGGGGGGGATGTATGCGGCTACAACTGTGGTGGACTCGATGTCTCCTTTCTCCCACCGCACCAGGGAGTCTTCCACGTGCTCCACCACGGTTACAACAGCTGTCCGCAGGTTCTCCGCCGTGGCACGCTCCACAGAAACCTGCCTGGAGATAGGGAGTGACTCTCAGCCGGAAGAGGACTGGCTCTCAGCAGGCTGCTGGAGAGAGAGGGTTGTGAGAGGGGATCCTGGTGCTCCTCGGTGGTGGATCTCACCCTCCAGGAAACTGCACCTGGCCATGACGTAGGTCTCTCTGTCCGTCAGCTTAACTGTGGCCTGGCCAGATTTCTTCAGGTGCAGCTTCCCGTACCAGGTGTGCGTATGTTTCCACCAGCCGAGGAGCACCTCCGAAGTGTAACCCATACTCTCCGCCCTCTCTCTCCAAGCAGCCTGCTTCCTTTTGGTGTCCCTGTACAACCGGTGTCCCTTCCGCCACAGTCATTCTCTCTCAGCCACTCCCGCACCTCATCCTCGTGTTCCTCCTCAATGAAGTATTGCCTCCTCTCCCGTCCCCGCATACGCCTCTTCCTCTGTTTGGCAGGACCAGATGGGCCCTCATCAGAGGGGCTCCCAGGTGGTAGGGGCTGCTCCTCCACCAGCAGCAGCAGCACCAGCAGGATCATCATCATCATCATCATCATCATCATCACCAGCAGGATCATAATCAGCAGCAGCAGCAGCAGCAGCAGCACCAGCAGCAGCAGGATCAGCAGCAGCGCCAGCAAGACCAGGAGCACGAGCAGGACCAGGAGCACGAGCAGGACGAGCAAGTCCAGGAGCACCAGCAGGACCAGCAGGACCAGGAGCAGCTTCAGCAGAGTACGCAGCAGCAGAAGCACCACCTCCAGGAGCAGCTTCAGCAGAAGCTCCAGCACCAGAAGAGTGAGCCCGAGCAGCAGAAGCCCCAGCAGAAGCAGAGTCAGGGACAGGGGGCGGGAGGGTGGCCCTGTCCCTCTTGGCAGGGATGGCGGCAGGTTGCTGAGGCTTTCGCTTCTTCCCCATGGTTGTGGGGTTGCTGGCTGGCAGGGAGGCTGGCAGGCACCAAGGCTGGCAGGAAGGCTGGCAGGCAGGCAGGCACCAAGGCTGGCATGAAGGCTGGCAGGCAAGCAGCCACCAAGGCTGGCAGGAAGCCTGGCAGGAAGGCAGGCAGGCAGGCAGGCACCAAGGCTGGCAGGCAGACTGGCTGGCAGGGAGGCTGGAAGGCAGGCTGGCAGCAAGGCTGGCAGGCAGGCAGAGAGCAAGGCTGGCAGGGAGGCTGGCCAGGAGGCTTGCAGGCAGGCATGCAGGCAGGGCAGGCAAGGACTCGATGTATCCGGCAGCAGGTCTTTCCTCTGAATGCTGGCCACGTGCGAGCTGCTTCCCTTTATATCCGCGGGGCTGACGCAATGCATTCTCCCCGCATGCTCAATTAACGCCAGGCATCCATTAGGCATCCGCTGTGCATCCGCTTCATCCGTTTGGCGTCCGTTCTGCATCCGCTGTATCCGTTCCGCGTCCGCTTCGCTGAGGCCCCCCGGAAGCCCTGCGGTTGCGCCATCCGCTCCAATCCGCTTCCATCCGCTGGGCTTCCTTTCCGCATCCACTTTCCATCCGCTCTGAGTCCTCCCCGCGTCCGTGTTATCCGCTCCGGTTATGCAAATTTTTGCCCCTTTTGAGAGCGGATAACAACGGATGGAACATTTGGCTCGTCCGTTGTGTCCGTTTTGCATCCGTTGGGCAGTGTGACAGGGCCTTTAGAGATGACTTAGCAGATTTTTTTTTACCTGTGCTAGTAGTATCTCTTTCTTTGTCTTGTGTAGGAATTCCAGAAACACCTAGCAAAGGCTAAAAGAATCACCATTGTAGGAAACGGTGGCATTGCGCTTGAATTGGTGTAAGTAGGTTTGAATGGTGGAATAGGCAATACTTTCTCCTTAGCAGCAGATATTAAACCTTTTGTTATTATGCAGCATCCAGTTGTTTTGAACATGTGATTAGAAGGTGATTGATAGGCTTCTACAGTAGAGAATGTGCTGATGATCCTCTGATGAATTCCAAAGTTTTTTCCTCAAGTATGAAACCAGGAGTGTGTGTAAGAGAGAGGGGGGAGAGGGGTGGGGAGAGATCATAAGGAAACCACAATTGGAGCCCCGCCTTTTGTAACATGCATCAATGAAGATTTGTTGGGTAAGCGCTGTAATTTGCAACCTTGTTCCTAGTTCCAAACTTGGAAAGAATAGAGCCTGACTATTGCATCCTCGGGGCCCCTAGACAGGGATCCCCAAACTTGGCAACTTTAAGACTTGTGGACCTCAACTCCCAGAATTCTCCTAGAATTCTCTGGCTGGAGAATTCTGGGAATTGAAGTCCACAAGTCTTAAAGTTGCTAGGTTTGGAGACCTCTAGAGGCCTTAGAGCATTGGGGCCTTGCAGGTTTTCCCACACATCTGCAGTTCAGTTTCCACAGTAGCAAAGATGGCCAGTCATGTCCTCCAGATATCTGGAATGCCTTGACACCAAGGTCCAAAGTGGGTAGCTCTTCACATCAGAGGTGGGTATTCAGCAGGTTCTGACCAGTTCTGGAGAACCGGTAGTGGAAATTTTGAGTCGTTCAGAGAACTGGTGGTAACCTTCACCCGGAAGTGGGGAGGGAATGGAGATTTTACACTATCCTTCCCCTGCCACACAACCGGTAGTAAAAAAAAAATAAGTCATACAATTCCCACTTCAGGCTTTGAAATAACAAAATTCAGCTGAAAACAATTCTGAGGATCTGAACAGGCCAGAATTTCTGGGAATCAGGCAGCATTATTTACTTATGTATTTATTTAACTTGCATCACACCTTTATTATTATAGAAATGACTCAAGGCAGAGAGCATATCCAACAAAACCTTCCTCCTCCTATTTTCCCCACAACAACCACCCGTTGAGGTGGCTTCAGCCAAGAGAGGTTGACTGGCCTAAAATCATCCAGACGGCTTTCACGTCTAAGGTGGGAGTTGATTCATAATCTCTTGTGATTGGCTTAAAGCCCAGCTGGCTTTCATATCTAAGATGGGACTCGAACTCACAATCTCTTGTGATGGGCCCAAAGTCAGTCACCCAGCTCACTTTCATGGCTAAGGCAAGAGTTGAACTCACAGCCTCCTGCTTTCTAGCCTGATGCCTTTACCACTGGACCAAACTACAGTATTCACTGCAATACAATTGCAGTAATAGTATCTTTAACATATGTGCCTCTTTATGAGAATGAATACAGCATGGGCATCTTAATAAACAAAACCGAGTCCTCTCATTATTTAAAATAACAGCCAAGTCTATTCTTACACTTCCCAACTGAATGCTAAATATATCTCAGCCTCCGTTAATGGATGATCAAATCATCCCTAATATGAAAATGTAATAAATAATATTTTTTTAAAAAAAATGTGTCTGTCTATCGATATCTACAGGTACAAAATTGAAGGTTGTGAAGTCATTTGGGCCATCAAAGACCAAGCAATTGGTAATACCTTTTTTGATGCAGGAGCAGCTGAGTTTTTGATCCCAAAGCTCACAGCTGAAAAACCAGAGCCTCCAGCAGCTTGTAAAAGAACAAAATATACCGCATCAGGTAGATAACCTCAACTCTTTCAACTGTCACTGTCTAAATATCACTCCATCTACCCAATACGGCTGGTCCTTGACTCACAATCACAATTGGGCCCAAAATTTCTGTTGCGAAATGAGAAATCGTTTAGTGAGTTTGCCCTGTTTTACAGCCTATCTTGCCACAGTTGTTAAATGAATCACTGCAGTTGTAAAATTAGTAACACGGTTGTTAAGTGAATCGGGCCTTACCCCGCATTGACTTTGTCAGAAGGTTGCAAAAGGTCATAACCTGACCCTCAGGGACACTGCAACCGTCATAAATATGAACCAGTTGCCAAATGTCTGAATTTTGATCTCCTGAACAAAATGAGGATGCTGCAACAGTCATGTGAAAAATGGTTATCTTGTTAATGTTGGGTGGTCACTAAATGGACTGTTGTAAGTCAAGGACTACCTGCATACACTATTCGCAATATTTTTGAGTTGTGCCAACTGATTTGTAAGTTTGTAAATATGCATACTTGGTTAGAAATATCCAGAAAAAAAACCAAAATACAGTTCTGTTCTATGATTCATTCTTCCCTCCCTCCCTCCCTCCCTCCCTCTCCCTCTCTCTCTCTCTCTCTCTGTCTCTGTCTCTGTCTGTGTCTCTATCTGTCTGTCTGTCTCTGTCTCTCTCTGTCATTCTCTCTGTCTCTCTTTCTCTTGTTCTCAAATGTTTGCTTTCTTTTTCCCCTATAGAAAGAGAAGAACAAGCTTCAGACCATCCTGGGAAAATAGGAAGTGCATTGGGCCCTGACTGGCATGATGGCTTGCATCTAAAGGGAGCAAAAGAGGTATGATTGTTTCTTTTTTAAATGCTCATGGAACTTTTTTTAATTAAAAAAAAAAACTTTGTCACTTCCCTTTCAGTGGGAGGGATTTTAAAAATGTCATCTAGCTGGGTTATGAAACTTCTTCCAGAAAGCAACCAAGCTCAGAGAGCATCCAGGATTCCCTGAGTTACAAATTATTCTC
Organism: Laticauda colubrina; assembly: GCA_015471245.1. Taxonomy (NCBI): domain Eukaryota; kingdom Metazoa; phylum Chordata; class Lepidosauria; order Squamata; family Elapidae; genus Laticauda; species Laticauda colubrina. The sequence continues at coordinate 10,433,704 of BLBF01000055.1, read as the reverse complement.
TTCTATGGCATGGCTCCTGCTTCCCTCATCCACCATTCCATTCAATATATCATGGGTGTCAAACTTGCCGCGTCATATTGCCGTTACATGATGTTTCGTGACGTTTTCACCATTCGTGGAGCTGGGGTGGACGTGGCCTGGGCATGATGCATCTGGCCCGCGGGACATCCGCTTGAGACCCCTGCAATAGCTGAATGGTAGGACTGGTAGTCAAGGCACCATCTGTGAAGCCAATAGCTAATAACCATGGTAGATAGGGATCATACTGTCTGTCAATGTTCCAAGTAATGCACTCACAGAAAGCAGAACTCTGAGGCAGGTAGTGTGATGACCCACAAGTCATCCCATTGTCCAATCGAAGTGCTGGCCAGTTGCCTGGTTACTTTTCACCGCCTCCTCTTCCTTCCAGCCACCTGTTGAAACATCCTTGTTTCAACTACATTCAGCTACAAAACCCCCAGCTATCTATTTTCTTCCCTCCTCCCATCCAGTGGCAAGCCATAAAGATGGCCTCAGCCAGGTTCGCTTCAGGGTTGACACTTATCATTGGCTGAGCTACAGGGCTATCTATGAATGTGGATCAAATATCAGCACCGCAGCTGGGATAGTAATACTAGAATAGCCAATGAGGCTGGAGCAAGCTTATCCAGGTTTGAAGGATCTACCATAAGATCTCAGTTTTCCTTCTGCTGGTCCATTCTAACTCCTCAGGTTTCAGAGAGAATGACTTGACCTTCCTTGATGAACAAATAGTTGAACAGTAGCCAGGCTGATCACTGCTAGTTTCTTTCTGACCGGGGTATATTTGATAACTGGTTCCACGTCCATATAATTTGTACATGAAGTTTTCAATTGTGAGGCTCCATGCAAATAGTACATTCTTATTGAGCTTAGTAAGAACATCTGGAGGAATCTTATCACACAAAAAATGTATGATCAGTGACAGCCTCATAGGTGGGAGTTGGAGTGGTCAATCTAATAAAAGTAATATGCCATTTTGATTCAGTCCTCAGTACACACCTCGTGATAAAAGAATTATGGTGTGACATTGTTTTACTGGTGAACTGAGTATGCCCGAGTACAAAGCTCAAAGCATGCATTGTTAGCTCTTAAAGTTGTAGTTCTTAAACACTTCAATTCAGTTCCCTGGTGTTCAATAATATAATTATCCTCGTGAAAAGAAACTCAGTTGTTTTACAGAAAACATCTTGACAATGGCAGTCCCAAAATGATTCCTTGATTCACAATTACACATTACTCCATTGCTCCCAAAATTTTTCCCTTGGGTATTTAATTATCCTTAGAATGATCACCCCCAGTTTAAGAATCAATAATTTACAAGTATGAATGAATGCAATTGTTGATGGTTTCCAGCTTTGCCACCAAGTTCATATTGAGAATCTGTGTGAAATAAAGAGGATCTACCTTCAAGAAGAATTCAAGCTGTCACACAAAGTATCCCTGGCTTTCCCTCAAACTTTAAAAGGACAAAGGAGTGAAGAAGCGGGTGAAGGTAAATTACCTTAAAAACTTGGGAGTTTTTTCTCTGATCCACAAGGTTATACTATTTCTCAGTTTGTGGATGGCATTTCTGAACCTGACAGCCATTGAAATTGATAAAGATTTCTGTCAAATGGGAATGGTCGTCTTTGACAGGGCCAGGCTCAGCCCAGTCTAGGAAATATATTGCTCCAAAATATGCAGATTGTAACGTGAACGGTTGGGCGTGGGAATGCTTAAACATGAATGAGGGCAGTAGTGCCGATGGGAGGTGGTTAAAATCAGCAAGATAGAGCCTCAGTATGCCAGCTATGCCCCTTTTATCTAGACATTCTAAAAGGGGGGACTGGCAATGCAAGGCTGTATTGCCATCTGTCATTCTTCCCAAGATGGATCAGAAAGGAAGCGTAACCAGATGAGCATTTATTTATTTATTTATTTATTTTGCACTCATGTCAGAAGCACCGAGGTGCTTCCAGGTTGAAAAGATTCGCCAGTGGCATGCCTGGAAGATGCCCAGTTAGGGGCTGCTTTTATGTCCCTGGCAGGAGCTGGAACAGAGGACAGGAGCTCACCCAGCCCCAAGGCAACACTTGGGTCTTGAACACTAACTTCCAACCCAGCTTCCTAACCACGCAAGCCACCAGACTCCTTTACCAGATGAGCTAATTCTACTTTATGATAAGGCTACATTAACTGAATCTTGCAAGACTAAAACTACAAATCTCCCACTGTCTCTTTTAACAGCCTGATAAGTTAAGAAGGATGCTTTCCGAGTTTCTTTCTCTGCCGATGATGCAGCTGTGGGCTCCTTACTTGATTATTCTGTAGGCAGCTTATCTTCCACTACTATCACTCAACTCCAAAGTCATTCCTACATACCGTTCCAGTAATTTCCTGATTTTCACTCCAACCTCACATCCTGGAACTGCCGAATGATGATTACATTCTTAGCCATTTTAGCTTCCTACAGAGACCCATAATTCATAAGCATAACTGCTTCAAGTGATCATCTGTGCCAAAGGTTGCCTTGGCAACTTTGAAGGCTTGCAGACTTCAACTCCCAGAATTCCTCAGCCAGCCATACCTGCTGGGGAACTCTGGGAATTTAAATCCACAAGCCTTGAAGTTGCCAAGTTTGGAGTCTCTTGGCATTTTGAAGGGATACATTTTTCCTTTTCCCTGATTTCTTGGCTGACTTTCCTGTGACCTATATAATATTGTGTAATCTAATGCCTAAATATTTCATGCTTGCAGAGCTTTGGCCTGTCTATGTGGAACTTACCAATGGGAAGATTTATGGCTGCGACTTCATTGTTAGCGCAACTGGAGTGACGCCAAACGTTCAGCCATTCCTTGATGGTAATAATGTAAGGATTCATATCTGAAAATAACTGAAAGCTTGTCTTCCAAAAAGAAACTTGCCACATCATACAAGAAAAACTTGTGTAAGATCAGGGGTGCAATGCAAAGTTACAAATCAGACAGACTACCAGAGCACCTTGAGGAATTAAAATAGTTAAAATACATTGATAACTATAAGCAGCCAACTCTTGTTCATAAAGTAAAACCCTTTAACAGTGAGCTCATTTAAGCTGTCCAGAAAGAGCACACCCAGGAGAAGCAATCCTTAGATCCATTTCACCACTTAAAGATATCAGCTGGTCTCACTCATCTCACAAGGGTGCTCTGGCACCCTGCCTGATTTGTAACTCTGGCTTGCAGGGATTTTTAATCTAATGATTGGTATTTAGGGCAGCTTTTTGCAAGCAAAGAAGCTTTTTGTATTTTTTACAGGTAATCCTTGATTTATAACAATTCATTGAGTGACCATTCAAAGTTACAATGGCACTGAAAAAAGTGACCTATGACCATTTTTCACACTTATGACTGTTGCAGCATCCCCACTGTTATGAGAGGCCAGGTGAGGAGAAGCGCCCCTTGACATGAGTGATGTTGAGTTGGCCATACCCACCCAGTCACATGACCACCAAGCCACACCCACCAACTAAGCTATGCCCACAGAACCGGTTGTTAAAAAAATTGAATCCCACCCATGTATAAGATGTTCTATAGGTGGCATCTCCCACCAACAAGATTGGCCAAAATGGATGGAAACCAATCACCTCATTGTTGGAAATGTATGAAAGAATGGAGCACATATTACCTACCATACATGGTGGTCCTGTAAAAAGGATCAGGAATTCTGATACAAAATTTGGTTGTGGCTAAAGGAAATAACAGGGCTAAAAATTTCCTATGAGCCTGAGTTCTTCTTATTGGGAATAAGTGCAGAGAAGTATGATAAAGCTGATACCTACCTAATAATACATGTAATCATGGCAGCAAGAATATTTGCCCCAAATTGGAAAACTACAGAATTTCCTAGGGAAGACGAGGTGATTGTTAAGATATTACAATGCACCGAAATGGATAGGTTGACATTGGAACCGAAGGATAAAGGCAAGTCAGAATACTATATAACATGGAATAAATTTTACCACTGGAGGGATATGAAAGGGAATTCGCATGTATAAAGATTAAATGTATATATGTATATAAATGTATAAAATTTCTTTTTGAGTATAACATGTAACAACAAAATGTATATCAAAGAAGATCACCACATTCAATGTTTCTAAAGATTATACCAAACAAAAAGAGACTAGATTATTTTGATACTGAAGCCACAAGTTCTCTCAGGTGTCTCATCCCTGTTCCCCGTTTCCCTCGAATTTTCATTTAAAATAATATATACATGATTTTTTGTTAGTTTGGAATCAGAATTTTGCTAAATCACACACCACTCACATGGTCATTCACAAAATCTGGCTTTCCTCATTCATTTTGCTTGCTGAAAGCAGGCTGGGAAGGTCGCAAACCACAATTACATGACTAGAGGACCCTGCCACCATTTATAAATGTGAGCTAGTTGCCAAGCACCTGATAGCCAAATCTGGCTCCAGGTTCTGCCTCGGTTTCCTTCCCAATAAGCAACCAAGTCGGAAGATCATTTAAAAGCAGTTTATTAGGATACCCTGATAAAGTAGGAATCTCCCTACGAAAAGGGAGAAACTTGAGACCCAACTTACATTCCTTTTTTATAGTAAACACAACAAAGAAAATGCAAGAGGAAAGTTGATTGGAAGGGATAAAAATAACCTTCCCTTTGTATAGGAAATCAGTTACATGCAGAGGTGGGTATTCAGCAGGTTCTGACTGGTTCTGGAGAACCAGTAGCAGAAATTTTGAGTAGTTGGGAGAACCAGCAAATCCCACCTCTGACTGGTCCCGCCCCCATCTATTCTCTGCCTCCCATTGAGTCCCAGCTGATTGGCTGGGTCTTCTTTGGTTGCCCTGCACAGGAGAACAGAGCTGGAAAGCAGGTTAGTGGGGTGGGGAGGGAATGGGGATTTTGCAGTATCCTTCCCCTGCCACACCCACCAAGCCACACCCACAGAACCAGTAGTAAAAAAATGTAAATGCCATCACTGGTTACATGTACTCAAAGCGTCACCTATTTGCATCCCATAATATCACACATGTTCATTAAAAGGAAGCCTGATGTGTAAGGAAAAATGTTGTTTAGAGTTCACGAAAGAGAGAAACCAGACTCCAATTTGTATTAACAAACTTTTGCCCATTTATCTTTTCAGTTTTGGAATGTTAAAGGTTATTCCTACATTCCGGCCTATAATGAGCCTGAACATCATTTTAAAAGAGAGAAAATAAGTCATATTAAAACACAAAGTAACTAAGTTAGTTAACATGTTACAAAATCCATGCCATGTGCCCCTCGCACCCAAAATCCCATCACATGGTTTCAGGGATGGTACAACCTTTGTAACTTTGAAGATGAGTCGAAAGTCACTTTTTTTTCCCAGGATTGTTATTTAATTTATGAAGCTTATGTGCCACCCAACTTGTCCTGAGACAGCTTTATAACTTTGATCTGTCATTAAACAAATGGTCATAAGTCAAAGACTATGTGTACTCATGCCAAGACACTCAGAGCAATTCAAATAATGAGATCTCTGTGCTGAGATTGTTATAATTGGGAATGAGCTAGCAGTTGCACATGTGCTCTCTGCATTAAACCTTTATTTTAAAAAAAAGGCTATTATACAAAAGGACAGAAGTGATATCTGCCTGGATTTTTCTGTTCACTGAAATTTTCATTTATCTCTGAAATGTTTTAGTTTGCATTAGGTGAAGATGGAGGTCTAAAAGTCAACCGATACATGCAGACTTCTCTCCCGAACATCTACGCAGCTGGAGATATTTGCACAACCTCATGGGAACCCAGTCCTGTTTGGCAGCAGGTAAAAAAAATGCTAATTTGTTCTGAGCTGAAGGATATCTGTATACAGTATGTCTTATGGAGGGAATAACTTTGGGAGGAGCCCATATCTTAGTTAAAAGGTTAAACATTTGTATAGCCACCTGTTGTCCTTAACTAGTATTTCTCAACCTGGGCAATTGTAAGATGTATGGACTTAAATTCCCAAAATTTCACATTATACTTAACAGATAATAAATAACAAGAGTTGGAAGGGACCTTGTAGGTCATCCAGCCCAACCCCCCGCCCAAGCAGGAGACCCTACCCCATTTCTGACAGATGGCAGTCCAATTTCTTCTTGAAAGTCTCAAGAGATGATGTTCCCACAACTTCCAAAGGCAAAGCTGTTCCATTAGTTGATTGTTCTCACTGTCAGAAAGTTTCTCCTTATTTCCAGGTTGAATCTCTCCTCATTCAGTTACCATCCATTATTCCTTGTCTGGTCTTCAGATGCCTTGGAAAATAGCTTGACCCCCTCCTCTCTGTGGCAGCCCCTCAAATATTGGAAGACCTCTATCCTGTCTCCCCTGGTCCTTCTCTTCACTAGAGTAGCCAAGCCCAGTTCCTGCAACCTTTCATTGTATGATTTAGCCTCCAGTCCCCTAATCATCCTGGTTGCTCTTCTCTGCACTCTTTCTAGAGTCTCAATATCTTTTTTGTAATGTGGTGACCAAAACTGGATGCTCTAAGTGTGGTCTTACTAAGGCTTTATAGGGTGGTATCAGTACTTCCCTTGATCTTGACTGTATCCCTCTTTAATGCAATTTAGGATTGCATTAGCTTTTTTGGCTGCTGCTTCACACTGCTGGCTCATATTTAGCTGGTTGTCCACTAAGACTCCAAGATCTCTCTCACAGTTATTGCTATTGAGCCTGGTTTCACCCAGTCTATATGTGTACTTTTGGTTTTTCTTGCCTAAGAGTAGGACTTTACTTTTCTCTCCATTGAATTTCATTTTGTTAGATACAACCCAGTGTTTTAGTCTGTCAAGAGCCATCTGGATCTTGAGCCTATCTTCTTGGGGGTTAGCTATTCCTGCCAGTTTCACATCCTTCATTCTTATGTGATTACTGATAGTGTATTTTCTACTGGAAATGGACTATTTCTTGGTGTAGGTAGTCCTCAACGACTAATCATTTAACAGTGCTTCCAAGTTATAACAGCCTTTAAAAAGTGACTTACACTCCATCCTCAGAGTAACAGCTGTTGCATTATTATGATCTAGATTTGGATGCTTGCCAACTAGCCACAGCTGCAGATTCCTACAATCACATGATCACAATTTGCAAACTTCCCAGCTGCTATACTGCCAAGCAACATCCATGAGAAGCCAGATTTGCTTAAACCACGTTGTACTTTGCTTAACAAACCATGGTTAAAAAACGTTTGCAGAATTGACTCCAGCCATGTTGTGACTTGCTTAATGCCTGCATCGTTTATTTAGTCACCGAAATTCTGGTCCCATTATTGTGGTCATAAGCCAAGGACTACCTGTATTGCTAGAAGTAAAGAAGCACGTTCTTTCATTCCCATATTTAAGACATTTCTTTTAATTGTGTTGTATAACAATTTATAATGTAAGCATACAAAGAAAATACAAAAGTAAATAATAGGAAAAACGGGGAAGGAAAAAGGGAAGAGAAAAGAGGGGAAAGAAAAGGGGGGAAAGGAAGAAAAGGCATTGACTTATTATTCCTTTTGATGCAGTAGAATAAGGCATTAATATCAAATCTCAACTTTTTACTTTTACATAATAGTTTAAACTAGCCATTTCTATAACAATAAATCTACCTAATTGGTAAAACCCAAAATTTCTTTTAAATATGCTATACAAAATTGTTTCACTCTATTTAATAAATTTTCAATATTTAGCACCCAGCTGTTTGATAGCTTTTATAAAATAAAACCTGCAAGATTGAAGTTTTCCAGTAACCTGGAACACTGGAGCATATCATACTGCAAATATTCATCACAAATCTTGAGCATAAGTCTTTAAATTAGTCCATGGGACAGCTCTGTAGAATTGCATATAGTACCCTTAATTCCAAAGCAGCATTTTTTATTATATGGATGAAAGTGTTTTTTTGGGCTTGTGTTTCAGATGAGGCTTTGGACTCAGGCACGCCAGATGGGATGGTACGCTGCAAAATGTATGGCGGCTGATTCCTTAGGAGAACCTCTAGATACGGATTTCAGCTTTGAACTCTTTGCTCACTCTACGAAGTTTTTCAATTACAAGGTAACCAATTGCCTTTACACAGTTGCCAAGCAAAAGGATGCCCTATTGGTTTCATGTCAAGTTGAGCTAATGATCTACTGTGCATTAAATTAACTTCCATGATTAAACATTTGCAACCCATACAGGTAGTTTCTCAGCTATTGGTTGCTTTAACGACCATTGAAAGTTACTATCCCCTCCCACATTAAAGTGTACTTACCACCCAGTTTTTGCTGTCCAATCTCATTCTTGCAGTCACATGACCACATTTTAGTCACTCGCCAACCAGCCCACATTTTTGGTCATTTAGAACTGGAAGGGACTTTGGAGGTCTTCTAGGACCTATACTATTTCAGATAAGTGGCTGTCTAGTCTCTTCTTAAAAGCCTCCAGTGACGGAGCACCTACGATTCGTAGCATCCTACAGTTGTGTGACTTCAGTTTATGACATTTTTGCTGAAAACTGACATTTCCACCCTGTTTTCAGCAAAAGTGCCCCAGAGAAAAAACAATTGGTTTTTCATGCCTGTCACAAAAAAAGTCATAAAATTGGTGTTGTGGGTGGCCAGCTTTATGACTGCCAGGCCATAATGGGCAGATTCCATTATGGTTGTAAACTGAGGATTACCCATAGTCTAAGAGGTTAACCACTGAGTTGAAGATGATGACTTTGTGTTGCAAATTCACAGCCATAATTGTGCACCTGACTCACCAAAGTTCTGTTGACGGTGGAACCTTTAAAAACTCTTCTCAGCACAGTGGAAACAATTACCAAAGCAGGAATAAGTTCCTCTATTCCACAAGCTGAATTGCAGGAATACATAAAATAGAATAGAATAGAATACAATTTTTTATGGACCAAGTGTGATTGCACACATAAGGAATTTGTCTTGGTGCAAATGCTCTCAATACATAAAAGATACATTTGTCAAGAGCCAAGAATCATAAGGTACAGCATTTAATATTAGTCAGAGGGTACAATAAGGAATCAAATAATACTGGGAAACAGTCAATGAAAATGGTTAGGATACAAGCAACAAGGTTACAGTCATAATTGGGAGATGATTGATAGGAACAATGAGAAGATTAATAGTAATAGTAATGCAGACTTAGTAAATAGTTGGACAGTGTTGAGGGAATTGTTTAGTAGAGTGATGGCATTTGGGGAAAAAACTGTTTGTTGTCTGATTGTTCTGGTGTGCAGTGCTCTATAGTGTCATTTTGAGGGAAGGAGTTGAAACAGTTTATGTCCAGGATGTGAAGAGTTTATAGATATTTTCACAGCCCTCTTTTTGACTCTGCAGTATGCAGGTCCTTGATGGAAGGCAGGTTGGTAGCAGGTTGTTTTTTCTGCAGTCCTAATTATTCTCTGAAGTCTTTGTCTGTCTTGTTGGGTTGCAGAACCAAACCAATATTCCCCACTCAATTCCAAATGCATTTTCCAAAGGCAGAATAATGGTTTCGAGTTCAAAAGGAGCCATTTTGAGCTTGAAACATTTAATAATGCAAACAGATGTTTTGCGCAGATTTCAAATCCAAAATGTTTTGTGTACCGCTGCTAGATAGCTATTTGCTCCGAATGGTATAAATTGGAGCCTGCACTGAGTAGAAGTTGGATTTGATGTCTTAAGTGGCCTTTTTCTTCTTTCTAAATGCAGATTCAGAATTGGGCAGAAATGAGTACTTGCTACCAACCATGATCCCTGAGAAGGCTTTTTAACACATCTGGCCCAAGACTCTTTAATGGGTAGTTCTAAATTCTTCATGACTAAAATAATGGTGATTTCATACTGAATTTCTAAATTGACTTAGGACTTTCATCTGGTTTTTAATAGCCAGAAGGCCCAGATGTCCACAGAGGATAAATGAGCAGAAATTGTCTTGTCATGGTCTTTAAATACCCAAGTAACTAGAAATATGCATAGGATTAAGTTCTGTGTGGTTGGACATATGGAAACATTCTGATATTTGAAATCACTTTCCCTGCAAAGGACCTTTATTTAAAAAAATATAGGAGACACTGCAGTCAATCCAAAAGAAATCAGTAATGAGTTTAGGGTTTTCTGTGCTTTTTTTGCAGTAGTTATCTTAGAATAACAGAGTTGGAAGGGACTTTGGAGGTCTTATAGTCCAGCCCCCTGCTCAATAGCAGCAGCACTTAAGACTTATATACCACTTCACAGTGCTTTACAGCCCTCTCTAAGTGGTTTAGACTCAGCATATTGCCCTCAACAATCCGAGTCCTCATTTTAAAACCTCGGAAGGATAGAAGGTTGAATCAACCTTGAGCCAGTCAGAATCGAACTGCTGCCAGTTGGCAGAATTAGCCTGCAATACTGCATTCTAGCCATTGTGCCAACATAGCTCTTAAGCATGAAACTATACAACATTTCAGACAATATTTTAAAATTTTAGACAATATGAGACTTTTATCGCTTGGTGTTTGTCTAGGTGGTGCTGCTGGGAAAATATAATGCTCAAGGCCTGGGCTTGGACCATGAACTGATGTTGAGGTGCACCAAAGGACAGGAGTATATCAAAGTGGTGATGCAGCATGGGCGAATGCTGGGAGCAGTGCTGATCGGGGAAACGGATTTGGAAGAAACCTTTGAAAACTTGATTCTGAATCAGATGGATCTGTCCCGCTATGGCGAAGACCTTTTGGATCCAAATATTGATATCGAGGATTATTTTGATTAAATATCAGGAGGGGGGAATCAGTGATCTAAGACTGCTTTTCTGGGAAAAAAAAACCCGAAATGATTTTCTTGAACTGGGATGGACTTAGACTTGGTGTAATCTCAATTTCAAAGGCATGCAGAATCTGACAGAAACTCTTTTATTTAAAGTACCCCTTTATCATCCAAAATAATTTATGCTGTGAATGGTTTACACTCTGGAATCAAACAGCAACTTGATTCTAGCTAGATCATGACTGACTTATTTTCACATGCTGCAATGGCCTCCATCTACCTCTCACCCCCTAAAGCTGAAGTATAAAATGCTTAATAAACTTTTATTTAAATGATTAGATTGAATGCTCTGAAAGTACATGAAGTTCATTTCCAAACATGTACATTTTGAATTTTTCTAACGGGACTACCAGATTCTGTAACAGCTTTGCTCCCTATGCCATCAGTTTTGTAAACTTGCAAGCTTTTCTTGACCCATTAAGACTTCTCTTTCACCCAGGGAAGGAAAAATAAGGTTGAATACAATGTGGGAATAGAGTCTGTTTTTATAGCAGGCCTAAATATTTACAATTGAACCTCACATGCTTAAGGAGTTTTCCGTAAAGAATAGATGTGAGCCCAAGCTCTACATATGATACTCATTATATTCTAATTCTTTTCTCAATTAAACTTTTCTAAACTATATTTTCCTTTTAAGCTTTTAGGGCAGTTTTCAGAATTTCAAGACAGCTTCTTGATATTCTGGGGACAATACCTTTGATGTGATAATAAAGGATGTTTTTTTAAATCATAGAAAATATTGTATCATGTATAATACATATACATAAATATTTTAAGTATTAAGATTTAAGCTATGATTAAAACTTTTAGAGATATTACAGTGACCAGATTCAGATACTGCTCAAATTTAATAAATTGACTTTGAAGTATCATTTCTATACTTAGAAACCAAGATGGACTTTAAATCCTGAAAGTGTTTGTTGCTTTGAGCTCTCATTTAACAGCATCATCAAATAGTTGAGTTAAAAAAGCAAAAAGCTACTTTGAGCTCAATTACGTTACAATTTTTTGTGATGTAATTAGGGAGTCTGAGTGCTTGTACAAAACCAGTCATATCTTAAAGACAACATCAACATGGAGAATTTACTTTGATTATGATGACTAAAAAAAATGGAAGCAGTACTAATGGAAATGTATTCTATGTTCATAGACTTTTTCTACACATGAAAGGACCTCTTTTAAGTATCTAAAATCCAAAGCGTTTTTCCCCATTTAAAAAAAATCAGTTTCTCTTCACGTTTTAAATCAGAAACTTTATTCTATATAAATCTACTCCACTATGTCTTTTAGGAATAGCAGCCAAAATAAGCACCCTGTACTGAGCACTCTGTCAAATATTCACACCAGAACTGGATTTTTATCAACAATCATTGGATCCCTCGGCTTTCAGGAATTACTTTTGACATTTAATATGTCAGAATAAACTTTACCCACTGGACTTTTCAAGGAGAAGCAAGTGTATAAAGTTGCATTTCAAGGCATTTTTATTTCAACAGCAAATTGGAGCAGTTCGTGCCAGGGAGGAGTCTCCCTTCTGAAAAGCCATGTCTTTTTTTAAGATAGGATACCTCTACATCAAGCCTCTAACACAGAGGTCTTCAAACTTGACAGCTTTAAGACTTTTGGACTTCAACTCCCAGAATTCCTCCTCCAGTCATGTTAGCTCAGGAATTCTGGGAGCTGAAGTCCACAAATCTTAAACTTGTCAAGTTTGAAGACCCTTACTCTAACACTTGCCTTAAACTCTCCAGTTTCATTACCATAGGTTTTATATCTGTATTTTAAAAAATCTGTGTATATATGTCTAAAAACATAAGGAAAGCAGTTTCTTTTGCCAACATGACTTAGTAGCCAGGGAGCAGCAGATGATAGCAGTCACTAATACACAGCCTGTTTTCTCCAACCATTTCCTTTTTTTCTGACTCTCTGGTCTGTCTTCCCATAGGCAAAGATGTGTGTAGGTTGTCCCAAGAAGCAACTTTCTTAATCTATGATCACAAGCTCATCTTCATTAGCCGTATGTTTGACTTTTTTTGCTTTGACGTGATCTTTTGAAGGAGAGTCACCTTCCTGGTTTGGGGATGTAAACTTCATTTTCTTTCCTGGGGTCCTTGGACTGGATAATTGAGAACATTTCCCCTGTTGATGAAGCCATTTTTAATATATATATTAAAATATTATATATATTAAAATAAAATATTAACTTTACATGGTTAATGCTTTTCTGAATCTTCTCCTTGAAAATCCTGGCAAATATGATTCCGTTAAAAAATCAATCTTTTGCTTTTCTCTGAGTTAGGTTATAGGGTTAAAAAAGACATTGTTTTCATTAGACTTTAATAGCAGGCCTTCCAAATATGTCCATCAACTCAAATCAATATGACCATTGCTAAGAGATTTTTGGTAGCTGTAATCCAAACCTTTTGGAGGACATCTGATTAACTTCTCTAGAACTGGATATTAGCAAGCAATCAAGGAAACTGATACAATGATGCTAGTATGTTTTAAATATTTGAAGGATGTAGATGTATTACCATGCCATATCTCTTTGGAATTGATCACGGAATCATTTAACTGACACACAAGTCACATTTTAGAATGGTAGCATTTAATGCAATCTCCCAGCAGCCTTTAACTTTATTATCTGCTCACACCAGTAATTTAATACTTGTGAGTTTCACAAAGCTGAGACACCATGTGACTGCATAGATCCTACTCTGTTTAAGTAAATCATGCATCAAGAAGTTACTTAGGTAAATTACATAAATACACATTCAGGAAAAAAAGTATAAAATGGAATTTTGAAATAGGCAGTTCTTGCTACAAGTTCACTGGCCCAATGAAAACTACAGCCACATCAAAATTCAAATCTCATTTGAGTTCTGTTACCCTTGAAGATTCAACACTTAACAGAAACTATCTTGGGAAATCAATTCCATGAAGAAGCAGCTGCCTGTTCCAGAATTCAAAAGTACCACCTTGATATTTCTGGGAAGGCAGCAAGAGCTATGAGAGACTTCTCAATTTGTCTCCAAGATCTATCAGATATAAATCAAGTGAAGATATAAATAGTAACTTCCTAATGCACTTCTCCTGTGAGTCCCTTGGACTGCAAGGCGATCAAACTGATCAGTCCTAGAGATCAACCCTGACTGCTCCTTAGAAGGCCAGATCCTGAAGATGAAACTCAAAAGACTTTGGCCACCTAATGAGAAGGAAGGACTCCCTGGAGAAGAGCCTAATGATGGGAGTGGTTGAGGGCAATAGAAAAAGGGGATGGCAGAGAATGAGGTGTTTGGATGGAGTCACTGAAGCAGTTGGTGTGAGCTTAAATGGACTCTGGGGGATGGTAGAGGACAGGAAGGCCTGGAGGAACGTTGTCCATGGGGTCATGATGGGTCGGACATGACTTTGTGATTAACAACAACAACGCACTTCTTAGATATAAGCTATAGTGAAGATTAATAACTTTGAAATATGCCACAGCCAGAATTACTAGAATCAGTTGTTGAAAAAGAAGGAAAAAGAAATAACACAGGCTCACCTTAGCAAGTTTATTTTTGCCCTGTATCCCCTGCATAGTGATAACATGAGCCTTATCTTTCAAAAGATTAGCTCTGGGTCCTATCTTCACATAGGATATTGTGGCAAAGGCTGTGAAACTGAAGTCTTCCCTGGAAGGCAAAGTCTTTTGTTAATTGAAAGGAAGGATTTAAGAGAGGTTTTAACAGGTCATGCACTAAGATTAGACACCAACTGCTAAAACCAGCAATCTGTGATGGAGGTACAAACACTGGGGCAATGAAGAATTTACGTGGGTTGCACGGAAAAGGGCAGTTTTTAAAAAGCCACTGGACTTACTTCAGATACTGCTGCAGAATCAAATGGGCAACGATTCTCTCCAATACTTCACGGGGAAGTTTGGGAGCAGCAATCTCCAATCCCAGTTTTGATAGACCCTTCCCCAGCCAAGCATCGATCAACTTCAGAGGAGTGAATTTCTGCTTCATTTGGTCCACTTGCTTTAAAATCTTGATGAGTTCCCTGCAATGCTCCGTCACATCCATCTTCTCCAACACTGAGAGGAGAATGAACACACACAAACAAACCTCAATTCCAAGGAAAAGTAGAAAGATAAAAGCAGTAATTAAGATTCAGTTTCTGCCCTACATGGAACCTTTTGGGTAATCAACTCCCAGGTTTTTAAATATGTAAAAAAACAAAAAATGAAAGAACAGAAACTAATCGGGGATCTGTCAGCAGAGTGGTCCAATGTAAGAAAAAAATGAACCATTATATTTGCTATGTAGTTTTAGAAGGATTATTAATTTCAATTTTTCAGGTAATAAAAGTTAAATGTTCATTGAGATTAAAAGGGAAGATACTTAGTGAATATGTAAACTTTAGAGGTGGCACACTTAAAATTGATAATTTAAGGGGGAAATTAATTTAATAGATTGATTGTATTAAATCAGATTTTATGAATGGATGCAATAAGAATTTGTGATGAAATATGCAAATGTGGCAGTTAAAAGTATCAAAGTACAATATGAGAAATATTGGTGAATTAAATAATGATGCATTTGGAATAATATAATATAAAAATTGAATATGTAACTATGGTCATATTTGTATGTAAAGATGAACCTGCAATCATGCTGTTCACAAAAAAGAGACATTTTTAAAATGTGGAAAACTGAAATAAAACTTGTTTTTAAAAAAAGAAGAAAATGAACCAAACTAATCTGAAAATACAGGTTTTCCTGTCGACAGGCCCAATCCCAATTTCTCATAGAGTGATCAGCTGCATCAGCAACTTTCAAAGAGGCTCTAGGGATCCATGGATTCAGGACTTCAGACTATGCATCCCGAATTCAAATCCTGCCTGTCAAGGAAAGCCTATGAAAGTCTATCAATAGCATCCTAGATATTCATCTCTACAAACCAGTTGTGTGATTACTGGTAAACAATTTAAACTGTACTACAAAATCTCAAGAAAGCAGACATCAAGGAAGGTGTTTGATGAAAAGGAGTTTACAACTTGGGGAAAGAAGTCAGTGTTATCTCAGATTATCACATGGATTTCTGTCAATTGTTGAGATACGGATAAGTAAATATTAGATTGGGAAGAATATAAAAATATAACTCATGCCCAAGACATTTCTGCTGTCCTCTCATTTGCATATGAGGCAAACAAATCTATTACACAAATGCCTTCAAAAGCCCTGACAGAGAAATGGTTACTCATTTGATTTGTAAACGTTTGCTATGCTACGCTAACTTTTATCAGCAGGAAAGTCTGACAATCTCTAATTGTGCTTGATGAACCGTTACACTAACGGCGGAACTAAAAAGCAGAGTTCTACAAGAGGATTTCTGAATCCAGAACAATGACTCGCAATCAGCTCTTATGCCGATACAAATTATCACTTTCATCTTCTAAGCTCTTAAAATTCCACTTCGGAAAAACCAAGTTGGCAGCGATTCTCTTCACGGGGTTTTCTTTTTCCTGCTCTCTCACTTACTCTCTTCTTGGCAGCAGTTATCACACATTTTATTACAACTGGCAGAATCCCAGGCCTCGTCAAAGTGATGAGCGATCTGGACTCGGCGGCATCTGCAGCAGAAATACCAGAAACAATCAATGGGTCTTACATGCACAACCACCTACACCACCTACAGCAGGAGTGTCAAACACAAGGCCAGATATGGCCTGTGATGTGATCGGATCCCACGTCATTTCAGCCCAGTCTACCCAATGCAAAGAGGAAACATGCCAGAAGTTTGGGAAGTGGCATCAAGCTGGCCACATCCATCCAGTTGGCCACACCCACCTAGTCAGCCATGCCCCTGACCCCACCCCCGCAATAAACCACAGCCCTGATGTGGCCCTCAATGAAATTGAGTTTGACACCCAGGGTCTATAGATACTCATTAATTGTCATTATAAGTCGAGGACTACCAGTATTCGTTTTTAAAGGTCTGACATATGCCTGTTGTGGTTAGTGGGCAGCAGGTGTAGAGGGTGGAAAGCAAGGACTTGGAGGAGGGGCCGGGACCATCAGGGAGTGGACTGCTGCCTTTAGGGATGGTGGGGGCTGGCAGCAAGTGAGGAGGAGGTTCCCGAGGAGCCTGCGCTAAGTGTGCGTGAGTGCAGGATGATTCGTAGAAGAGAACAGCTGAAGCTGCACAGACGACTCAGGAGCAAGGATGCAATGTAATGGCCCCTCCCTCTAGGGAATATAAGCCTGGTTTCAAATGGTTTTTGCCTTTGCAAAAGGCAAAAACGTTCAAAGGACTTAGTGTTATGATTACAGATTCCAATTTATTAGAAGACTTCTGCCAAGGTTTTTCTAATTGGACTAATTGGCTGCAAGCCATGTGTTATCTACAAAGAGGTTTATTTGTAGATTAAAGGCATGAAAGTTTGAGTTACTGAGTTTATCTGTTTTGCTATTGGGGAATTCGGCTGGGTCAGAACATCTGCCACTCCACTGCCAGCCACATGACTGCATTTTGGGCACTTGGTAACTGGCCCACCTTCACAGCCGTTTGCAGTACCCCAGAGTCACATGCCCTTCCTTACATACATACATATATACATACATACATACATATATATATTCTTAAGTTTTTGTGGGTATTTATATGTATGGTATTCAGCTTTGTTCAGGTATTTGCCCAGTCATTATAGTTATACTTTTAAAGCTACAACTTTAAAAGCACAACTATAATGACGTGGGAAAATAACCGAACAAAGCTGAATACCACACATATATATATACATATACATAAAAATCAGGTCCAGTCACATGAAAACTGGCTTTACAACTGTCATGGCTTGCAAACCCAAAACTCTGGTGGCTCAACCATGCCCATATGTCAAGAGCTCCCTGTAATTTTAACACAGGAACGTATCCGTCAGTCCCACCAGTGAAGAAAGCCACTTACCTTCCCACATCGTGACAGTAGGAAACCATCCCATACAGTTTCTGTTGCCCCACATTTTCCATCACTACCATTGTGCTAATTCTGAATATGTCACCAAAGCCGTAATATAAGATGCAATCAGCTCTCTGGTCATCCCGACCTGGAATGAGTTAAAAAATAAAGATACATTTTCACTCACAGCTAAGAAACACAAATCTCTCTCCAGAATAGGTTCTCTCTTAAATATACCTGCACGCCCGCTCTCTTGGTAGTAATTTTCCATGGATTTACTCATGGAATGATGTATGACGAACCTCACGTCTGGCTTGTCAATCCCCATGCCAAAAGCGACAGTGGCCACTACAACCTGAAATGTAAAGATGGTGAAAATCAGGACATGAAGTTATCCCGGTTGAATAGAAAACACATCTGTATCACAGACTCCACCTGGATTTCGTTGGCACACCATTGCTTGTGAACTCTGCTCTTATCTTTGGGCTCCATATTTGCGTGGTAAGTACCTGCTTTAATCCCCAGTTTTTGTAAACTCATGGTAACTTGCTCAGCATCTTTCTGGGAAAAGCAGTAGATAATTCCTGTGTCAACAAAATAAGGCTATTTAATGTAGCAGAATAGAAGCAAAAGAGAAAGTTATTTAACCCAGGGGCCCCCAACCACTGGGGACATGGCCCACTATTGGATTACAGCCCATTCAAAACTGGGCCGTGTGAGTGTGCATGACCACACAGCTCCACTTGCTAGTACAGCTCCATTTGTGTGAGCAGTGGGCATGTGCGCCATTTGCACAAATGGAGCTGCACGCATCTGCCATTCACAAAGAACCATCCCCTTTCCCCGCCCCCACCAGACCGTGAAGCGGAAAGGCTGGAGACCCCTGATTTAATTCATTTAGCATAGTGGTATTCAGTAGGGGCAAATATGGTGTCAGCTTTGGAAACCATATTGAGACCAAATGCTCCTACGCTGCCACATTTTGAGCCTGGGAAAGTGGGAGGGGGGAATTTCTTGGGAGTGTATGTAGTTAGACAAAACATTCTTTTTCTCATTCAAGGTCATGTTATTTTGCGCAGAAGTGAGGGGAAATCTTAAGTTGGGACGGATGATGATTGGGGTATGTGATACGATGATGGGTGCAGGGGGTGGATTTGTAGTTTTCACTTATTGCAAGGAAGCCCGGAACTTTCAGATTCAGGATTTCCCAGTTGTGCCAGTTACTATCCAAAATAAACTTTTGAGAAGATGTCTGTCTCGGAGTTATTGGTTGGAGTGGAGGTTTGCTGGAACGCTGACATATGGCTTCATGCATAATCGTTTGGTTAACCAAACAGTTGGTATTGGATGGTTCATATTTTAACTGAAACATACATAAGACTGTTTTATTCCTGATATTGGCCAAATTGTTGGCTGTTCCTGGAAGGATTTCCTTTGGGGAGCGGGCAGGGAAGGCTTAAGAACAAAGAAAAAGCCAACTTTTAAATGGCTTTTTCTTGAATGGTGGAAGCAGTAGATGAGGGGAAGAAGAGGAGGGAGGGATGAAAACATTGAGAAGATAGGAGGCAAGCAGGGCAGTGGGATTTCGATAGAATAATTTGTAGCTCAGGGTTGAACTTTGGGGTCATTGGTGGCCTGAGTTTAATTGTTTTCTTACAGACATTTCATTACCAAACTAGGTAATATCAATGCTAGTTGGGAGTGAAGGTTCATTCTAATTTTATATACTACTGGCTTCCCCGGTCAGGGTTGATAGAAGTGGCCTTGGTGGTTCCTTGATTGGGTTGTTGTTTACTGTTAGCTTATTTGGCAGTTCCTTAATTGGTATTGTTTGCTTCTTGATTGTTAATCTTGATGTTAATCTATGCTCGTCTGGTTATTGATTGCTGTGGAGGTGGTGTTTTGGTCTTTTTGTTTCCTTTGCAGCATTTTGACTCTCTCTTTTGAATGATGTATAGTTGTTGTTTATGTCTATGTGCCTGTTGGTGGCTGATTTGTTTGCATATGGGCTTTCAGGAATTCTCTAGCAGTGGGATTTGCTATTGTGGAACACTGGTGGTGGCCGCCAATGGGAGAGAGGAGAGAGAGAACAGCTAAGAAGATAGGAGGGGCAGCTTTGCCTTATTTTTCCCCTAAAACCACTCCAACATTGCTTAAAGTTTTGTTTCAGGGAAAACTTGGAACACACACACACACACACACCGGTATGGGTCCGTGGATCATTTTGTACCAGGCCACAAAGAATGATAATCGTAATTAAAATATATATTTTATATTAGCTAAAGCTAAGAAGCCCTTTACTATTGGAAAAGAACTGATTTTGCCGGTCCTTGAAAAAGTGTTTCTGCGTGAAACTGGTCCCTGGTACAAAAAAGGTTGGGGACCACTGCTTTAGACCGTCCACCTGAAAGGCCTTTGTATCTTCCATTGATGAGCTTCACAATATCCTCAATGCAATTCTGAGCAGATGATGGCTTCTGACGAACCTAAAATGATTTTAAAATTTTCAAAAGATATTCAAAAATCCCTTCTTTTAAGTCATTTAAGCCTAACATGAATTTAAAATTATGTATGCCATCTTTTCTAAGTCAGTACTTTTCAGCTTCAGAAACTAAGATGGGTGGACTTCAACTCCCAGAATTCTCCAGTCAATAGGCTGCCTTTTTGTAGAATTCTGGGAATTGAAGTCTACACATTTTGAAGTTGCCAAGATTCTAAAACACTGTTCTCAAAGTAAATAAAAGAGCAATGAAAGGATAATGAAGAACAAATTAGTGATCTCCAGACTTGAGTTCCAGAAGTCCTAGACCTTTTCCCAGAAGATACAGGAGCAACTTAGGATAGATTTTAGTCATTTAAAATGGGGTGAGGAACTAATGTAACAAAAATACCTCATAATAGAGATTGGGTCGGTTGAAGGAAGCTGTGAAGGTGATGCATTTTGACACACAGAGGATGTTCTGCGCATCATGCAGCACATGTCCCGTCGCAGTGGCGGTCAATCCAATCAATGGAGCATTGGGAAACTGCCGTTTTAAGATCCCAAGCAACTTGTAATCTGTATGTGTAAGAAAAAAGCAGAGATGTTGCATTACATCACTGATTGTAGGCCAAGTTTGATGGAGGTTTCAGGCACAAAGCTAGAAATCAGGAGACTGTGAATTCATGTCTAGCCTCAAGCATGAAGTCAGCTGGTTGACTTTTGGGCTAGTCCCTCTTGCTCAGCCCTAGGAAGAAGAAAGCAGTGGAAATTCTGAAAATGTTGCCAACGTTTTTCTTTTGAGTGGAAAAATCCCCCTACAACTAAGCGAAAGATAAAATGTGTAGGAGAACATGCAGAGAGGGGAAGAGCAGCAATTTGAGAACAATAGCGATTCTCCCTCTTTGCATTAAGTTTGTCCTGGGTAGATATACCAGGTCTGAAGTCATGCCCCCACTGGCTACAGCAATGGACTTCATCTACGGCAATCCGGGTCAGCTGTCCTGTTTGGTAAGCCTTTTCTAGCTTTGACATAAACATCTTGCTTTTCGCTATCTTCTCCGGAGTCACATAAAGAAGCTTCAGTTGCGAGTTGCAAGACAGCATTTCGGCATGAACCCACTTCACATGTTCCTGTGGGGGCAAGAAAAGGAGATTGTTCAAGTCAGTTAGAAAATGCCAAAGCCTTACTCAAGTTTCTCACGCACGTTTTGGCACAAAGCCACCTCAGACGTTTCCAAAGATTTATTTTCTACTGTTGCAGTTCTTCACAAGTGAGATATAGAAAATTGGTCCTAGGGGCATCATGCGTGTGACTATGTATTGGTAATGTGTTAAATCAGTGTTTTTCAAACTTGGCAACTTTAAGATGGGTGGACTTCAGCTCCCAGAGTTCCTCAGGCAGCATGGATTGAAATCTACCCTACTTAAAAGTTGCCAAGTTTGAAACACACTGTTTTAAACAGCAGCCCAAATATCCATTCAAGTATGATAAATACTGTTTGCTTTTTTTCCCCAAAAAAGTGCCTAATTTAAATATCTATTTCAAAGAAGTGGTCTTTCATTCCTGTTAATTGTCAATACCACTTACCATTGAACATGCTGGTTGAGGCGTTTGGGATCCATCACAATGCATAATAAATAGTCATATGTTCCAGTTTTCTGCTTTATCCAAGGCCTCTCTGCACTACACATTATGTAATTGTTCCTTTTAGTCCTCAACCTATGACCATAATCGGGACTGGAATTTTTGTTCTAAGTCATTGCCAGTTGCAAGCTGAGTTGGACCCAACTTTATCACCATTTTCTAATGATTGTTAATTGAATCACTATGGTTGTTAAGCAAATTCATGGTCATTAACCAAAAGCTGCAGTATTTAAGTGTGAATCCATTCTTCCAAGCAGGTATTGCTGGAAATCAGCAAAAAAAGCTCACACATTGCAACTATGTGACCGCAGGATACTGCAACAATAGTAAATGTGAACCAGTTGTCAAGTGCCCGCATTGCGATCACATGACCAGGAATGATATGATGATATTAATATAATGATTGGATGTTTTTCAGTACTATCATAACTTTCAATGGTTTACAAATAAAGGGTCGTAAATTGAGAACTACCTGCATAAAGCTTATTTACAGTTTAAAACTTTCAGCACTAACCATTCCAAATCAAAAACAAAAGGTGAAAGTCTACCTTTCGTCTCTGAATTTTGTATTATCTGGGAAACTGAAGCTAGAAAAGTAAAATCTGATTTGTCACCCAGATAAAAAGAGATCATTCTCAAGCTGGAAGTTTTCAATCAAGTCCAGTTGCCCTTTGGAAACGCACCTTTGGCTTTTCAATCAAGTGTTAAATCCAATGGTGTTTGTGTAGCATCAACATATATATCTTTTTCAATAATATTCCTTTTTCTATGCCATTCTGGTGGCAAGACTCCTTCTAATCAGCACAATTGCTCTGATTCACTTACAGTTGCTCCTTAAAAAAAAAAAAAATCTCTGGTAACTGGTCATCTTGGCACCTAGCCCATACCTTGCTGCTGGAAGCATTCAGTAAAGTTGCTGATACACCCAGCTGTTCCAACATCATTAGCTGATCCTCCATGAGGGAGATGAGAGGACAGATCACAAGGGTGAAGCCTGGAACAACAAAAAAAAAAAAACCCGTATAAATTAGTCACTGGAAAAATGTATTTTGTTTGTTGGCCCATTTTCCTTTAGTACAGAAATGCAATACTGCAGAAGGAAAGTGAAGATGCCCTTTGTCATGCCCCTGTTGGAATCTGATTCTGAGAGGGAGGCCTGAGCAGCTGACAAGGAGTGGGAGTGTGGCTCTCTGTTGGAAGAAACGGGGGAAGGGTAAAGTCCAGCTGGGCAGAGCAGGGAAGAGGTAGAGCAAGGCAGAGGGAATTTAGAGGAAGACCCAGGCCCACCTTCATCCTCGGGCACACAAGGAGGAACGGAAAAGGGAGCAACATGAGTTGCATGACTTATGGGGGAGGAAAGGGCCCTGATTCCCTTCATTAGCTGCAGATGGGAACACAGTGTTTAAAAAGAGGAGTTGCGCACAGCCAACTGTTGAGAGCAAATCATGAATTATTTGGTATTGTCAAGGTTTATCTGGGTTCCTGGCGTCTTCTCAACTGTGTGTGTTTTGCTGGCCTTTCAAGTCTGCAATTCCTTATCCTGCCTTGTCAAGTTAATTACTGTAGCATGGTTTGTGTGGATTTTTATTTACGGTTTGTATATACTTGTTTTTGGACTTAATTTCCTCCACTTAAAGGCTGTTCCTGGGAGAGTTTTTCTCCAGCCGAAGACAACCTTGATACTGGGAGCAAATTGGAGGTACTAAAGGGACTCTTCTTATTTTTGTGACTGTGTTGCCTTTGTGCCATGCCCCGGACATCACACACTTGATGCTGCCTAAATTTGGTTGTTTTCTTGCAAACATTTCATTGCCCAAACTAGGTAACATCATCAGTGCTAATAAGAAGTGGGCTTTGTTCTCTGTTTATAACCTACAGTCCATGGACCAGCAGAGAGCCACGGTATGCCAGAAACTGGGCCACGCGAACCAAAGCCCCAGCTGCGGGATGCAGGCAGCACACGAAACCAAGCCCCCTCTGGTCTGTGGAAAATCCTCTCTCCATGGAACCGGTCCCTGGTACCCAAAAAGTTGGAGGGGGGTACTGTTCTAGTGGCTTGTTGCACTAAAATTGCTTAACAACAATCTTTATCAAGAGATGGAAGTTAATTATTTGGAAGGAAAAGGTTTTCCTATCTGTTTGTCCTAAGTTGTGTGAAGAGCATTAGATTGGAAAAGTCTGTTAAAACATTATGCAGTATGAATCTGTTATTTCTTACTGGTTTCAACCAAAAACAGTTGCTCGAGTTACAAAGCACAGGTAGTTACCCTGAGAACCTTCTGCTGGCAATTGATAACACAGGCTCTTTCCCCCTCCGGTAGGCATGACGAGGAATACATCTCTGCCAGCCATTGTTGCATTAATTGCCTCCAGCTGCAAAGGCCTAAATTTCTGGAGGCCAAAGCTCTTTTGTAACACATCCCTGATCTTGGCAGACCACGGAAAGTCTGTGAAAAGAACATTTAAAAACAACTTTGAGGTTCATTTGAGTATAGAAAGACCATTAAAAAAGGCTTTTTCTGAAAAGGGAGCAACAATGACCCAAATTTTATATGTTTTCCATTTTCTAAACTGAAAAAGAAAAAGTACTACGACCACTCATTAAAACCTCAGCCAGAGAACAAGATATAGAACGATTTGCATTCCCATCTCTATTTTCCTCTCCTTTACAACCAATATATTCATTGTGCAATGGAAGTAAGAAGCAAAGGCCAGCAAGCCAAGACCCTTTCTGGAAAACCAAAGTTAACTATGAGCAAGTGAACTACAGCCAATTTCTCTTGATCTAAATGAACATCAAATTGGTAGTTATTCATGTGCAGAAATGTCATGACTGCTTAATATAGCAGTGAAGAATCTTCTCCAAATTTAAATTCATCTGAAGCAACAAAATGAAGCAACAACTTTGCATGAAGTATGATTATGGACAGCATGCAGTAAAGGACTTATGCTGCTTTCAACCTCATTTAACCAAAAAACAGATGTGTATAAAATTAATAGCTTTGCATTTAATAGCAGTGATCATCTTTTGAATATTGAACGTAATGTTGATTAGGCACTGTTTGACTTAAATGGCAACGCAATAAAGATTCTGAGCTTGCAAGACCTTCTTTGTTCCAGTCCTCAGTTGCTGATTCAGTCTCTTTGCTGCTCCCACTTTTGGTGTCTGAAAACTGTCTTATTTTCTTCTTCAAAATGGTCTTCTTTTGAATGAGTTGTTGTTGATGTTCAAGAAGTTCTTGAATCTGGATTTCCAATGCCTGAAGTTCATCGTCAATTGATCCCAGCTCCTCCTGCAGCACTGAAGGGAAACATTGCAACATTTTTCCCCATTTGATGGGAAATTAATACACCCTGGATTCAATGCAAGGAATTATTGTGCTTTCTCTTTCTCTTATGCTTCTCCAACCAAGCCTCTAAAGACATGCTCCATTATGACTAAACTTGTCAATCGATATATCCAGTAAGGTATCTTCTTTCCAAACTAAAAACTAATTTAGTCCAAATCTAAAAGATCTATAACACATCTATGCAGTCATGGCATTCCAATTTCTTTTCTGAAATATGTACATACGTATACACACACACACACATTACATATTATATGTATTTAAAATATGTTGTAATAATGCATGTTGGAAGCACGAGTTACCTGAAAGAGTAGTTGACATCGCCTTTAAAGTGCTTCACTAACAAATATTGATCAAAGCAATGCTCCAAGTTTCTTCCTGAAAAAACAATAAGTTGCTGTAAATCAAGGATTACTTGTACTCTATGCTAACCCCAACAGGATGAATAAAATGCCAGGGTTTGTGTTTGTGTTTAAATTCTGGCACAGCATCCCCAGTCCCACTTACAACTCATTAAATTCAACAAGTTGACAGGCATCATGTAGTGTTTAAATCTCCAACATGCCACTGATCCTCAAGTCTTCTAAGGAAGGGATACATTTTAGTCTGCCCTGAAGTCTGTGGAAAAAAGTAATAATAGTTTGTTATTAGGTAGCTTTTTTCATTTTAAAGGCAATTTACTGGAAAAAACAACAACCAAATTTTAAACTTAAAAAAGACTATGGTGCAAAAGACCATTAAGAAAACATTCAAAATCTACAGTAATGCAATACCTTTTATAAGTTAAGGACCAAATCAGAAGTCCTAAAATCACAAACAAGCTTATTGGTTTCTCCTGAAATATGGACTAACCTGAATATCAGGCAGAACAAAGGTGACGTTTAAAAATCTGGCACATTGTCAACATTGTTGATTGGATTGGTTTAAACTCTTCTCTGAGCTATGCAGATTTCAACGGTCAGTGACATTGGGACAAACCAGATGTAAAAAAACACATCTAATTCCTAGATGTGTTTTCTTTCTTTTATGCAACCTATTGTGGCCACGAGAGAGCAGTATATAATTTGTTCAGTTCATCTTTTTTGGCTTTGCTTGGGGAATTGAATTCCACACCTCTTCAGGTTGCCAAGGTTAAGAAACATTGCTATGGATCTTTTTTTTAAGGGATGGGGGGGGGGGAGAAACCTTTGAGTCAGTGTTGACTCCTGGCAACTGCCTGGACAAGTCCCTACAGTTTTCTTGGCAATATTTCAGATGCGATTTGCCACTGCCCATTTCCTAGGGCTGAGAGTGCCTCATAGAAAGCATCAAAACAAAAACAAGCCAATATAAAGAAGCAAATAACAAAGATGCAGCCATTACTACTTTGCAAAACAAAATCCTTGTCTTTAAGAAACAAATCTTTAAAAAACCACTCGATCGAAGAAAGGACTTGCATATAAGCTTGCCCTAATATTGTATTCATCAGAGAAATTCTGTCAAATTCCCGTTTTCTGAAGTTTCTTGCATTCCCTTCCAAAACAAAGTTCACCTGATATGTACAACTGTTTTCTCGGCAACATAAAGGCTTTTTTAAACCGTGCAATCATGTGAAATTTGTTCCAGATAATTTCACATGCAGCAGCTCTTTCCCCAACATTAGTTTTCTAGGTTGATGAAAAAAAAATATAAAGTACTGAAACCTGTGAATTCCCCACTCTGCCTATGTTCCATAGTGCATCAGTTTAGATATACATTTGGCATTTGAATGAGAGAAGCAAAGCTTACAACAATTACACCTGCGGATTTTCTGCTTGTTACATTGTATTTTAAAAATAGAGGACCTGCATTTCAACCATTAGAATAAGTATTTGCTATTGTTGTTACTGTTTCTCTCACATCAGAATGGAATTTCTATCCAGAAATATGCAAACTAGATGAAGTTTTTTGCCACACCAGTACTATCTAGAAGTTTGCAAATATGGAAAGCGAACAGGTTTTCATGGACTTTTTAAACTGTACTAAGCTTTCTAAATATCCTCTTCTGACAAAACACAAAAAAACAAAAACAGCCTTGCCCTCACTGCTTACATCACAGTCTCACTGCCAAAGCTTTGAGACAATTTTTAGGACTGGAGTTTCTAGATAAGATATATCTGCCTTGAACAATTACACAGTTCTGTCATAATGAGCCACCATATCAGTCTCGTGTGGAAAAAAGAAAAGAGTTTTGCAAGCTTACATGATATTTCATGTAATTTTTGGTGAATCAGTCTCTAGGACAGCTTATCATAGAAATATTTTCCTGAAGATAAGGTGAAGCTTTAGAAATCTTACTCATGGCTCTCCACACTAAGTTCTGATTCAAATCTGCACTTGTGACTTTGCCAACGAGCAAATATATTTAGTTTGAACAGGAAAAAAACCCAAATCACTTTCCTCTGCCTTCTATTCCATTCCAAAGGAACCCTGGCTGTCCATACACCTTTATTCAGTTACAAACCTACAGGTAGCAGCTTTATTTCCACCTCATACATAAGCATGGTTATAAGATGGGATTTGGAGAAAGTTCAGTAAGCCATGTTTAGCTTAAGTTAAGCATGTTGTGCGAACACATTCTGAATCAAGAGGCGTTTAGCTGGATGTTGCTCAGTTAACACTCCTCTCTGAAGGAGATGGGCAGTTAAGAAATATAAAATATAAGTAATTTTTTTTTAAAAAAAATCCCTAGACTAAAATAACTGATTTGCAGGATATATTTTCTCTCTCTCTCCCCCCTTTTAAAATAACACTGGGTCACAGGGTGGCATAAATCCCTCCCCCTTTTATTGATTACCTTGCAACTTAGGATAAAGGTCCTCACTACAAGACAGCCATCAATCAAGTCCTGTTCCTTCAACCCAACCTACTTCACAGAGCTGCTGTGGCAGAAATGGGAAGGGTGATGTTCACTCACTTGAAATTCTCAACAAAAGAAAGGATATGAATCCCACAAATATATACCAGTAGGTCTTTTTCTTGTGGAAAAAATTAAATTAGACCAGGCCAATGTTTCTCAACCTTTATGATTTCAGGACTTCAATTCCCAGAATCCCCCAACCATAAGTTGGAACTCCACATATCTTTAAGCAACCACTGGCCTAGACAATTATTTATCGCCTTCTCTTTCTCTCCACCTGCTGGAATATAGGAGCTCCTGAAAAGACTGAGTCAATCGTGCCATTTGTAAAAGAGCATGAGAAGAACCGGCGGGGGGGGGGGGGGGGGGGGCTATATTGCAGGATTGTTGTAATCTCCCATTCTCTCCAACTCCCTCCCAAAGTGTCTATGGAGATTCTCAGTCACCCAGATCATGGTTATCCCAAAGGTGCTTTTTTTTTCAAGGGGCAATTGGACATTCTGTTTTTTCTTTGAAGACCTTTCACTTCTCATCCAAGAAGCTTCTTCAGCTCTGACTGGATGGTGGGGAATGGAAGGATTTATACTCCTTGCAGACCTCTGGTCATTTGCATTCTTTTAGAGAGTAGTTGAGGCCTCCTGGAGGTTCAGGGTCACCTGAACTCTCTCAACAGAGGGGGAGAAATATGACATCTTCTATCTCCAGTCTACAACTCAGTCCTTTCGCCAGTCCCAAGAAGGCTCCACAAACATTTGCACCACTCAGGTGACCCTGAGGAAACACATAAACCTCCAGGTGGCCTCAAAGGCTCCTTAAAAGGATGCAAATGACCAGCCCTCTGCAAGGAATATAAATCCTTCCCTTTCCCATCATCCAATCGGAGCGAAACGTCTTCAAAGAAAAACCGGAAAGTCCAGTTGCTTCTTGAAGGGGGGAAAAGAAAACCCCTCCGGGGCAGCGCCTGACCTAACGCCCATCCCTTCCCCCAATGAGGAGACGAACCTCTCCCTCGGTCTTTTTCCCTTCCGCCGCGCTCAAGAAATCCCAGGCCGGCATCTTGGCCCCGCCCCTTCAGGGTTTTTTTGGTTTTGTTTTTCCCTTTCCGGCCTTGCCTCAGCCAATCCGCCCCGGCGCGCGCTCCATTCTTGGCCTCGCGCTTTTCATCCTCGGCCACCTCAGCGCAGCCGAAGCTCCGCCCCGCCTCTCGACGGCCGGAGGAAGGAAGCGGAATAAAGGCGGCGCTGATTGGTTCGACGTTCTCGCCCCAATGGGATGGCGTTTTGCATCGCGGCGGCAGCAGTCGCGGGCGCCTCGGCGGCAGGCGGAGGCGGGTCGGCAGCCGAAGCCGGGTTAGTCTGAGGGGGGGCTGCGTGTTTCCGGAAGACGTGGCGAACGGGCTCCTGAGGCGGCTCCGGCTCCGGCTCCTTCTCTTCGATTCTTTATCCGGCTGGCGCGGCGGCTCTTACCGACATCATGATTTCCCTCACGGATACGCAGAGTGGGTGAATTGGGGAGGGAAGGGTTGTGGGTGGGGGGCGGAGGCCAAATATTGCTGATTCTGAAGTAATGATTGTTGGCATTATCCTCTCCGTTCGCATCCTCCTTCCTAGCTTTTTTATCCTTGTCGTTCTGTTCCCCTCATTACTCTCCCACCGGTGATAGTTAATATTAACCATATTAGCATTGCTTGGAATGGGTGAGCCCCCCCCCCCCCCCCCCCCCCCCAGGAAACACCCCGTCTGGAAGGTTCCCCTTTCTTTACCTAATATAAATATATATAATAAACATAAGTATAAAATAACCTAAAATTAATGGCCAAAGGCAGCAGCGGGAAAAGCTGCATGAACGCGACCGGGCAATTAATTCAGCAAGAGTTGAGCTGGGCTTCAGGGTGGTTTTTTTGTTTTTTTGTTTAAACATCTAAACATTATTATTTGCTACTTCTGCAATTGTTATTTTTGGGTAGAAGACTTTCTCAGCACCTCTCACGAAGTATGATTCCTGCCACTGTCCCTGTATACCCTTGTCCTGATATTTTTAAAAGTGAAGGTAGTACTGGTTTTTATATGGAAAAAAAAATTGTATATTTTATATGAGCATCAGACATGCTCTAATTACAGAGTTCCTCCACCCTGGGGGGCCCTCCAGTTGTGTTGGATTTTAACAGGTGGATATAGGATATGAAGCCCAAGTTCACTTGGCAGTCAGTGGATTAAAGAAGGAAAGCTAGCATAAAATCATCCAAGCTGAACTATCTGGAATATTAGAATTATTATTTTTAGATAGAACATGTTCTCTTGCCATATGTTAGCTCAGAATAATCTGCAGTGTACTTAAGCTTCATTGTTTGCCCGCAGACATTTTATTACCCAACTGTATAACAACATAAATGCTAGCGCGTGTAGGGCTTGCTCTGTTTTTATACTCTAATCAAGGAACTACTAAAATGAAAGCCACACCCTTACCAACCCCCTGGCAGGGTAAGCTACTGGGTATATCACAGCAGATCCCACACTGACTGGCACTCACAATGTTGCAGAGTTGGGTAATGAAAAATCTGTAACCCAAACTCTGATCACCAAGGACTCCATTGTTCAACCCTGAATGAAATATTCTCTTCTGTTGAAAAATAATCTGAACATCAGTGTTGGAATCTTTGGAATTTTTTTTGTATAATTCAAGAGTTGAATGGTATGCAGCCTTGTTTTAAAAACCATTATAATGTTTGCATTTAGTTTTCTGAAGGTTAGCAGAGGAGGGATGCTAAATTGTTTGCCTAGGTGTAAAGGAAGCAATTTCTCACCTCTGCCAACCAGTTATTTTCCCCATGTGAAATAACTTCTCACCTGTGCCTACTTAATTGAAATGTTTAAATACAGAACTACATTAAGGCACAGGCTATCATTTAATTGCACATTTAAGTGTTTGGTGTTATGGAGATTTTAATGAGAAGAATGGGTTTCTGCTTCCACAAATGTTATAAAGTCTAAACATAAAAGAGAACTGGACCAGTATGTGGCAGACTGAGTGATCAATGGCTAGTTACCATAATTATACTACATCTAAAAGATAAGGAGGGTTCCAGAAAAACTTGTGAGAAGCAGCAATAAAATAGTTACTCTCACCTGTTCTTTTTGTGAGTGCTCCAGGAATGCTTACACTGACATGTTTTGAATTCTGTTGGCTAGATTTGAGAAAATGCTCACAGAATTTATACTTTTATGATAAGCAGCCTTTCCGTGTAGTGTATGATATACCTCAGTTGGATAAATTAGTACTGCTATGGTTAAGTTGTATAAAATGAAATGATTTCATTGTTACTCATAAAAGTTGCACAAGAAAATGTTTAACATGTTTTGCACAAGTAACGTAAATGTGAATATTATGCAATGTCATGGAACATAAAGAATCAAATTCATAATTGTGAGAATCAATTTAGTGCCAAATGTATTACAAATTTTAAAGCAAAACTTTAAAAAAATTATACAGATCTGTTACATGCTGGGAATATTTAAGCTGTTTATTTTAATCTATGTTGAAGGCCTTATTTTCTATATTGCAATGTCTTGCCCCATAGTTGGTCTTCTTTGGAGCTCCATCCTCCTGTACTGTCCGCATGGAGCAGTTAATTCTAGGTACTGAAGCAACTTTGCTGCTCACTCCCTTCTCTCTTTTACTATTGGGTTGATGTCAGAAATCTGATACCTCTTTATGTCCTCACTTTGAATCTGTCAAAAACTGCTGCCTGGTCTAAGTTTCCACTTAGATCATAAATATCTTTTATTTCTCTGTTGATTTGCAGAAATTTTCCAGAGTTATTATGAAACAGGCCAGTTTCTGTTGTCCAAAAGTGTCCTTGGATATATGTACCTAAAATTAATTTTATTGAAACAATAACTTGTACATTTGTTGAAAAATTAACAGTTCCCAAACTTCATAATCAATTTTGAAGTTCACAAAGAAGAGAAAATGAGTCTGGCTGCATTTCTTTACCAAATACTGAAATAAAGCTTCCTTTCCTTAGCAGCCTGCTCAGTTTCTATACAGGTTGCAAAAGAGTGGTAAATTGCTTTGTTCTTCTTCCAACTGTTTCTTCTCTCATTTGCCTGTATGTACTTGCCTATTAAACATTTCCTGGTCATCATATTCTTAAAAATAAAATTGATGTACCTTCATTATAACAGTTTTCTCTGCTTAAGGCTGCTGAAAAATTAAAATAATTTATAAATACTGTGCAGTCCTTAGTGGTGAATTTGGCTGTTTTCTTGCAGATGTCCCATTAGATAACAGGATCAGTGCTAGAAGGGAGTAGGATTTTCTCTCTATTTATGTACTAGTGGTTTGCCCTGTCAGTGTTGGTGGGAGTATTTTTGGTGGTTCCTTTATTATTGTTTACTGTTAGTTTGTCTAAGTTGGTAGTTCCTTGACTGGGTTTTGTTTACTGCTTCCTTGAGTTACAAATTTTTAAATGTTTCAAGAAGGAATACAAAGTTTATTTTACTTTGTACTGTTAATACATCAATAAATTAATACATCATGGTTATTTTAATTATAAGGTATTTAGATAATGAATTGCAATGCTAAAATAGGTGGACCAGATCCATATTGAAATCAAAATACATTTTTAAAGCAGAGATTTAATATTAAGAATAAAACTGATGTTTCAGTTTATTTGGTAAACTAATTTCTGTTTTATGCGTTTAGTTAAATCATGGGTCCGTCCTGTTTTTTGAAAATAGTCTTCATGGAAGAAATATAAGTAGATTATTTTAAAAAGTCTCTAAACTGTGAGTGGATAAATGATTGCATCTTCATAATGTGCAGTTATGGACATTATCCTATGGCCAACAATTATGTTGGGACATTTACAAAATATTTGAAAGAAATATTCTCAAAGATGCATTAGTGCAAAATGAAGTTCACCTTTTTAATGCACTAGTGTCTTTGCAGGGTTTACATGGCTGCTTGGAACAGTGACAGCTGGCTCTACGATACATCTCCAGTTGTCTGTGCATGCACAGAAAAGGTGTCTGCTAAGATTACTGGAGAAGTGAATTGGCAGGGATGGCATTGTTAATAAATGCAATAAGTAATTTAAGGGAGAATGTGTTAATTGAATTTAATACTTCTGCATGAATTCTGCTTTGAATGGGAATTCTGGATCTCAGCACCACTAAGTGTTGGGAGTTTGTTTATGTTAGACTATTAACAAATGTTTTAGAAACCTTGTAGGTAAGCCTATTGTGGGAGACAAACCCCCCTGCAAAAAAGGGAAAAGGACAGTTGTGATTGCAAATGTGGTAGCTGAATCTATAGATCAGCACTGTATCAAAGACTGGCTATTTCTAGAGACAAAAGTAGCAGTAATCAAAACAAAAATATTTTTATAGTAGAAGTCCCTTCAAAATAGCATGTTTTAACTCAAAAGAGGGCAAGTGTCAATTGTTTTTTTAAAATGGAGCCAGTTTCAAAATGTCCTTGGCTAATGTTATAACTGTGTGTAAGGTTTTTAATGGTTATTTTATTTTATTTTGTTGCTAACACTGAGTAATTAATACTCCTTTTTTGTCTTGCAGAAATTGGGATGGGCCTTACAGGTTTTGGAGTATTTTTTCTTTTCTTTGGAATGATCCTATTTTTCGACAAAGCACTTTTAGCTATTGGAAATGTAAGTACTTTTTTGCATGAATAACATTTGCACAGAATAATAGGATTCTGAGAGTGATTCTGTTTAACACAGACAATTCATATAATTCCCCTGTGGCCAAATTCACACAACGGTCTAGACAGAAATGAGATTGGATAGCTTGAGGTTCAGCAAGTTGTAGAAACTCGAACATAGAGAAGCCAGATCATTGTTGTTTTAAACATTTAGTTGTGTCTGACTCTTGACAATTTTACAGGCAAGCGCTGTCTGTACTACCCTGTCAAGCGCAGTTTTATTTTCAATTGTTGGATGTTCAACTTTGTATCAAATTTGATGTTATCCAGCCAGCGTGTTCTTTGCTTGTCCCTTCTTGTTCCAGAAATCATTACTAGCATCATTGCCTTCTGCAATGAATTTGAATACATGGCATGGCCAGAATAAATCAGATGTAGTCTTATAATTTTAGCTTCTAAAGATGTATTTGGCTTTCTACAATTTAACAGTTAACGATTTCTCTGTTAATTACACTGTTTC
This sequence comes from Laticauda colubrina, assembly GCA_015471245.1. NCBI lineage: Eukaryota > Metazoa > Chordata > Lepidosauria > Squamata > Elapidae > Laticauda > Laticauda colubrina. The sequence goes on along the minus strand of BLBF01000055.1, from coordinate 10,399,415 downwards.
TCCATGGTATACCCAATAATTTATACCAGCACCACAATTCAAAGGCATCAATTCTGTCCTAAGTATGGCCATAAGTCACTTTTTCCACTACTGTTGTAACTTCAAATGGTCAGTAATCAAATGGTTGTAAGCCAAGGACTACCTGTACTTGTTTGGTTAGAGTCTGTTAGTTGAACAGGAATTGTGTTTCGCCAATATACGGTTAGATGTGTTGTATTAATCTAGACTTCTGTTTGGGGGAGGAGATCAAACTGAACATTAAAATATAGCAGTGCGAGAAATGTCATCCAGTGAAATATTCATTACTTAAATTATACACTTATTGCTAGTTGTGTATAAACATTATTCTGGAGATGAAAAATTCTATTTTTACAATGGTAAGTTTTGCACATCCCTATTTATTATCCTATTTAATCATAAGCAACTTAGGCATGAGAATCAGCTGGCTGACTTTGAGCCAGTCCCTCTCTCTCAGCCCAAACCACCTCGCAGAGTGGTGGAGAAAATAGGAAAAGGAAGGAGTATTATGTATGTTCATCGCCTTGAGTTATTTATAAACGTAATAAAGGTGGGAGAAAAATAAAAGTTCCTTTCTAATCTATCTTGTTAGTAATAACCCTAAGTGTTTAGACTGTAAATTATTTATCTTCCTTCGCAAACAGTTGTGTTTTTTTATTGTTCCAACATTATAAAAGATACCTTTAAAATATTCCTCTTTCTTCCAATAGCAAATTGTTGCTATAGATGTTTGGAGAATGTTTATATTGAATCTGAATATTTTCTCTCTGAATATTTCCAAGGTGGGAACCTATATTCAAATCTGTTTGCTTTCATTTTTGCAGGTTTTATTTGTGGCTGGCCTGGCTTTCGTAATTGGTTTAGAAAGAACTTTCAGATTCTTTTTCCAGAAACACAAAGTGAAAGCCACAGGTTTTTTCTTGGGTGGTGTATTTATAGTTCTTATTGGCTGGCCTCTGATAGGAATGGTCTTTGAAATTTATGGTTTCTTCCTCTTATTCAGGTAAGGTCTTCTTGCAAATTTTCACTTTTATTTAATTATATATCAAACTAGCTTGATACCATGCTTTGCTATGAAACAATGTAGTCGGACTTAGTTTTGGGGAGGAAAATGGGGGGGATTCTGCCTCTGCCTACCAGCATCCATCGGTATTAATCTGACTAGCGTCCTGTCAGTGTATGAGAGAGTTGAGGGCTGTTTGGAAAGTGAAACAGTATTTGCTGTGTGAACAAGAAAGAGACAGCAAGGAGCCTTGGTGTGGCTTAACTCAACTGTTCTGCACTAAAGCTGGTTGTTGCTATGAAATTGAAACTCCTGTCCTCTGCTTGTGTTTTGCATTTGGAACAGATTTCTTTTCAGGTGGGAAGGGGGAGTAGAACTCCTTAACATCAGAGCATGTTAATAATAATATAGGAAATACTAATGTTCTGATGGTCATTTCAAAAAATCCTTTGTTAGTGAGCACCTAGAAGCCAAGAGAAACATAGGTGCCAAATTTCAAGTTTGTAGGCTTTACAGTTCTGGAGATTTTGTGATGATGCATGAGTGGTATTTCACTTTTATACTGTATATACAGATGTATTAACCTCCCATCTCCCTCACAGAGAGGCCATTTAATTTTGATTCCAAATATGTTTTTGGTTCGCTGTGATTGAGAAATTACTAAATTCTGCTGAGGAGTTTATAGACATTCATAGATGAAGAATAGTGCTTGAAATTTCATTTAGAAAATTATTTAGCTACTGGTGATTATGAAACTTCTAAGACAAGAAAAAGAAAAATTAGATAGAAATGTGGAAAAGCACAAACTTTTTGCTAGCGATCATTTCTAGTACAAAATTGCATTTCATGGTGGGAACAGGTTGTTGCTGTCCTATTGCACTGTTGGCAATATGTGCAAGAAAAAAAAATACAGGTAGCCCTCGAGCTACGACCACAATTGATACCAAAAATTTATGTTGCCAAGTAAAACATTTTAAGTGAATTTTGCCCCATTTTATGACTTCTTGCCACTGTTGTTAAGTGAATCATTGCCTATGTTAAGTTAATAACAGGGTTGTTAAGTGAATCTGACTTCCCCATTGACTTTACTTGTCAGAAAGTTGCAAAAGGGAATGACATGACCCCAGGGACACTGCAACTGTCATAAATATGAACCAGTTGCTAAGCATCTGAATTTTCATCATGTGACCATGGAAATGCTACAACAGTCGTAAGGGTGCAAAATGGTAACTTTGAGTGGTCACTAAATTAACTGTTATAAGTCGAAGACTACCTGTAGTAGTTCCCTACACTGCTGGCTTGTGAATTCTGGCACACACTCCCAGGTGAATGCAGTTTACTACCAAAAAGAAAATTTGCATAGAAATAATTATTTATTAGACTTACAGACTGTCTCCATCTGTATAACTGGGTGGCTTTGCAAGAATAAACACAATAAAAATACCTAATATGTTGTCCAAAAGAGGGCTTGGAGATAATCAACATTTAATGAAACAATCGAAGCATCCCATAAGGGACTTACTACCCATTGTAACCCAGGTGTGGAATGGAGCCAGGTTTTAAGGGCTCATTTAAACAGGGTCTGGCATAAGAACCTTGGGTGAAGTGGTGTTTCAAGGACAGGCACCATGACACAGAAGGATAACTTCTTGTGTCCCACAAGGGATCAATGATATTTAAAGTATGCTGACCAGTAGTGTGATCCTACCTTAGTCTACCAGTTTGATGGGTGATCGTGCATGTGTGGGTGAACTGGTAGTGATTTTTACTACCGGTTCAGCTGAACGGGGTTGAACTGGTAGCATACCACCACTGATGCTGACTCTGTCAAACCAGATAAGCAGAAACTACCAGCAAAAGATAGCTTCTATAGAAATCTGTTTAGTTGCTAGGTTGATGACAAATGGTTTGAAAGCTAAAATCTTCAAGCCAGTGTGAATAATACTTCTGATTATTTAATAATCCCTTGCAGGCTTGCTTTTCCTGTGTTTGCTTTTCTTTTGCAGATCTTTCAGCTTGTCTTTCTTGGGGCTAAAAATTCCCATGCCATGATCAAATCCTTCCTTAGCAGAGCTTGAAATGATTATTAAACACTTCATGTGGGAAGCTTGCTTAATGTAGACTACTGTCTGAGCTGATGATTGGTCTTAGTGAAGACCAGGAAAGGGAGGTTTGCACCAGAAAAGGCAAATGTCGGGCTGAATTCGGATTGCATTGATTAGGTATCCGAATATTGTATTCCCTACAGATTATGAAACAAGTCTGCTCCTTGTATTAATTTGACAGCTATTTGTACAATTTGAGAACTACTCAAGTCATGATTTCTTAAATGACCCCAGGTTAGAATTTATCAGATTATTTGTGAGATGATGCTTCTACTGAAGAACATGGCATTAATTCATCTTCACCCAACTCCCAGGATTCAAGTTTGAAAACAGATAGACAGGCAAATCACTTTAGAATATAGAATTGCTTAGTTTCTTTGCTAAAAGATAAAACATTTTGGAGTAAGTGTGGCTCATGGTAGTTGTGTGATCCCAAGAGAATACACATTTGAATCAAGGAGATGTCCGCATGCTAACACTGATTGCGGGTAAGGCTTTCACTTTTGGATATGAAGCCACAGCACATCCTTAGTGTAATTGTTTGAACATAATTTGGGTTGTGTTTGAATTCTGAGCATTTATTCACCCTTGCAATTAATGCATGATAATAGCAGATTCTTAGTGTGAACACGGACCTATGAATCTGTTTCTGAGTTCATAAACATTACAATACAGGTTGATCACAACAAAGCTGTTACATTTGTTCATTCTTTAATCTTTGTTAATGAGGAGCACTAGCAGATGTGTAGGCTCACTTTGGGTCACATATTATTACAGTTACTTCCTAACTTTGCTAAATTTTACCATTCATAGCCTTGTAGGTCCAATGTAGTCACTTGCCACATGACAGTTGCTTCATGAATTGTACAGTGCAAATCTGAATTATCAGAGAGATGATTTTTAACCATATAAAAGTTTAAATAATCACCAAATGATCAATGAACTTTTCAAAAATTCCTACCATTCTACTGTACACTGTAACTCAAGCAGTTTAATAATAAAAATAGTAAAAACTTCCTCTACGAGGACTACTACAGTGACTGACTGAATGAGTGAATGAATGCAGTACATAGTAATTTGTAGTATCTTAAGACACTTACAAATATAAGAATATTTGAGTACATAGGTTGCCTTTGAATACTGAGCTGCATGCAAAAGTTTAATTACGCATTCTAGTATTTTTGCAACTCTTTTTATGTTGGCATGTATATTTTCTGCTCCAGTTATCAATGTTTAGTTAATAAATCTGAACCCCCACTGGCTATTGATTGCTTTTATCTCACATGACATTCTGAGGCGTATCATTCTTTGGCTTATGGGAAAGACATATGCTTAAAGGCATTTTGTTGTGAAGTGATATCTTAATCCCAGTTTGTTTTTATAATATATTACCTTAATTGCAGTTGAGGGTATCACCTCGATGCAAAGTAGGAACTGGCGAATAGCCATGAGCCCTCCAGAGTTACAAATGCTTCTAATGGCATCTTATCTGTTCCTGGGCTGATTTTCTCTCACCTTTGTGTACAGAAACACCCACACACCCTCACGGAAAGTATCCAGCATACAGATTTTCAAGGCCAAAACAGATGGAGGAAAGGGGAGTATTTCCCAACTGCCTGTGCATTGACTGATTTTTTTTTTATACACCACCAGTATATTATTGGGAATCCTTTTTAATTGCTCATTTCAAGAACAACCCTCTTCTAAAATTCCATATAATTCCTTGAAATGTTTTCAGTTTTTTTGTGCCGAAAAGTGGTTTTCCTTGTCAGGTGGAAATGGAGAGAATTTGCATTTAGCAATAGCACTTAGACTATATACCACTCCACAGAGCTTTACAGCCCTCTCTAAGCATTTTACAGAGTCAGCCTATAGCCCCCAACAATGTGGGTTCTCATTTTACCCACCTCGGAAAGATGGAAGGCTGAGTCAACCTTGACCCTAGTGAGCATCGGACTCCCAGAAATTAGCAGAATTAGCCTTCAGTACTGTATTCTAACCATTGCACCACTATGGCTCACTGGTGGTTTAGGTACTTACAGCAGTACTAATAAAAGTAGATTTCCCTGCCATCTGGGATCCTCTTAAATGTGCGACACTGTGATGTCAAGGAAGATGCCAATGGAACTCCAATTATAGGGGATTGCTTCTTTCCACTTTTTGAGACCAAGCATTATAGCCTGTTATGGTATGCAAGGTCCCTTTCCCCTCTTAGTACTTAACCAACCAATTTTATATGCCTCTAAATTTGCATTTAAAAACCGTGTGTGGATTCCTGGAATTAATAGTATTCATACAACTATGATGTCTTAATAAACTATTTAAGAAGTCTCCTCCCCAAAGCTGTAATCAACAGTGGCCTCTTAGCAGATACCTGCACCTCATGTAGTGCTCCTGTCCCTATTGTTTAAATGTTTCCATTACCCAGGGAGCAGCAAGGCAGTTAGGAAGCGTGTAAGTCTATACATGCAGTCCTCACTTTTTGACCACAGTAAGAGCCAGAAATTTTGTTGCTAAGCACTGCACTGTGACATCATGTGATGGCACCAACTTACGACATCAGTTCTGTTGCAATCATTAAGTGAATCACTATAGGATGATGTTGCATGACCACAAATTTGTGACTTCCTGCCAGTTTCCCTATTTGCTTGTTGGATGCCAGCTGTGAAAGTCGCAGTGGTGATGACATGACCACATGACAACCATTGTAAATGGGCACTGGTTGCTAAGCATCCAGATTGCAGTCATGTGATCATAGGGACGCTGCAATGTCCACAACTGGATACCTCTCATTGCCATTGCAAGTTTGGTCACTGAAGGACTAGTCAGTAAGTAAGGACTACCTGTATCACTAACTACTTGAAATATGTAAAGAATTAAAGATGGGTATACTCTTCATTCTGAAAGGGGAAAATATATATGAAAGATTATATATTTCTTCATACAAAAAATAAGCAGTTTTTAAAAATGTTAGAAATGTGTAAAGGGAGCCTATTTGGAAAAGTCTTCTAATCTGTAATGTATTTTTTTCTTCCAAGGGGCTTTTTCCCTGTGGTGATTGGTTTTATTAGAAGAGTGCCAGTTCTTGGGTATCTGTTGAATTTACCTGGTATAAGCTCAGTAAGTATTAAATAATTTCACATAATACACAGCAAGTTCTGTTTTCCTTCTGTTTCTTGGATTCCGTTTAAAGAACTTGGACCAGCATGTACAGAGATGTGCATTTAAAATATGGGTCACCAAATGCTTATATTTGCCTTCAGGGAACAATGATAACAGGATTCAAAATTAACTCTATGTCAGCATAGACCATCTTCTCTTTCCTTATATTTATTCTCCATATGTTTTAGACATCATCTCCCCATGTTTCAGGTCAGAAGAGACATAATTTTAGCCTGAGGGTTTTTTTTTCTCGACTTGAATTTGAACTAGAACAGTTTTCATACAATCACTCAAAGGAGGTTGGTTAGTTACTTTGCAGCTTATCCAGCAAATTGAGTTTAAAGTTAAAAGCTGGTTTGGCATAGAAATGGACTGATCCTTCAATTGCAAGAATACATTGTAGATATGCATAAATTGTCATGTCATACATAAAACCCCCATCAAATTTGCTCAGGTCCCTTTGTTAGTATAAATCACAGATTTGTGAAAAACTATATCTCTCAAAAATTTATGAAATTTTATATTTTTCCCCATTGATGTCAGTGATTCATGTAATCTTCCTGGCATACAAAGGAAGTCTGAATGAACAAATAACACAAAAATCTAGAATGGGCCAATACTTTTTGACAGAACTGTAGGTACCATTCAAAAAGCATAATATAAAAACATTATTTTCCCCAAAACTTTACAAATAGTGACTGCATTCTCATTTAGTGACTGCATTCTGTTCCAATGACTTGTTTGTGAAATGAAATGGTCGCTAAGTGAACATGTGACCCAGAGAGGGGGGGAAGGGTACAAAAATCCCTGGTTGTTGCTTTAGATAAAGTTCTCTCCAACGGTGTTTTGTGCCTGACATTTTTGTTGCCCCCTTGAAGAGTAGAGAGATTGCTTAAACTGTCTCTTCTTGAGCTGCTTTTTCTCACAACACTTCCCTAAAATGTGTTAACCTCAACAGATTCTGCTCAGTGACCTTAATTGATTAGAAACCCCTCCCCTTTGCAGTACAGCTTGAAACTGACTAGACCTTTAATCAGTTTTTCACACTGAAGGTTTTTGTTGTCAGGTGCCCCAAATTTGGAGGCTATTGGTCAGCAATTGAATTTTTGGCCACCATATATTACTGCCATGAGTGGTGGAATGGCCTAGAGGTGGCGCTCTCACCTCACAATCAGGAGGCTGTGGGTTGGATCCGAGGTAGAGGCAGATATTTATCTCTGGGTACAATAAGAGTGAATCTGCTGAATAAAATTCCGTATTGGTGACAGGAAGGACATCCGGCCAGTAAGCACCCAACTCCATTCAGTTGCCCAGACTCCACCTCACAAGGGCTTATGGGGTCATTAAAAGGAGATTATGATATATTACTGCCATCTTCGCAACTGATCACTAGATGAGGATTATCTATAATGGTTTTCCAATTCCAGTTCATGGTGACAACCTAACATTCTCTAAAATCATTGGGGCCTATGAATGAGGACAGGTAGGAGAGAGCAAGAGAGAGAGTTTTTTTTTCTTTAAGGCTACTAAGTGTCCATTTTCCTTGAAATGGGCTTGCAGTGTCTTTGTTAGGTGCATTAATTATCTTTCCCCCCCAAAAAAATAAAATAAAATAATGGGGAACATTTACTGGGTGCTTGAGAACAATCTTCAGAATGCCCTGCCTGCACGTATGAGGGCTTTCAGAAAAGGTTTCACTCTAGAAAAATTGTTTCAGGCAGCTGAGAAAACAATTGAGTAACAGGAAAGGCTTATCCACATGCCATTTTATTTTGAGCATCCTTTTTTCCTATTTTGTGTACCAACACTTGTCAGGAGCAATAAATTAAACCAAGCAAATGGTTTATTGTTCATGGCTCATTAAAAGGAGACAGTTGAACTATCACCTCAGCTCACCTGTTGCCTTTGCTAGCATCTCACACCCTAATTTGGGTATAATGGTTTCTGGAGATACAGAATAAGGATGGTCAATCTTCCCAGCTAAAATACTGCTCCAGACATCTTGTCAGATAATAGCAAGTTGACATTGTCATATATTGCTTGAGGCGAAATTCAACCTCAGGGGGAGTTTTCAGAAAGAAATATGGGCATCTGGAAAGCTTCACCAGGTGTATTCAAGACTGCCTGTTGCCTGTGTCCATCTTTACAATGGTCAGTGCTCATTAAATAACATGGCACTATCCTTGTGGCTTTTGACACATTTTTTTGCAGCTGTGATTATTCTCTTATCTCTCTAATTTCGCATTTCTGAACATGTCTAATATTAAGCATGCATTGGCTAGTTTTTGTTCAAGGCAGTTCAGATGCATTATAAATTGAGAATTCTAAATAGGATACAGATAGATACACACACACACACACACACACATCATGTTTCAGGATGTAGCTGCAATGACACTTAGGCTAGGAGAAGCATGCTGCCCTTTTCTCAGCCTGACAGCATGCCATGCCAAAGACTGGCACATTTTGCTTTATTGCTATCGGAGCCTCTGAGCCCCACGTTGTGCCTCTAATTTCCAAGGCATCAGTATGTCTAATGGATTAAAAAAATTAAGTTAATACAGCTGGGTTTTCTTCTTACATTAAATCTATTTAAATAATTCTGTTCATAATTTGGTTTGACATCTTGCTTATTGCTTTTCTGTATCAATATCATTTATAAACTGGACTTTATGGAGTTAAATCCCTTTGGAAAAGTTAATTGTTGATGTTTTCTTCAAAGCCTGCGTAGGTTCAGGAGACAATTCCCAGTAATGGTTAGTTGAAAATATCATCTTCAGTCTATTAATGCATGAATGGCTGATTATTTTTCAAAATAATATTCTTTTCTCCCCCTTTTGGGTTATTGAGCTAAATAGTTTTTATACTTGCATTATTTCTCGTTTATTTAATTTTTTTTTCATTCTGTTGCATCTTCATGTTGCTCTGTGTTAACATAAAAACATACCATGCCTAAATGCGATTGTAATGCAAACGGGTCTTACTTTGTTTAAACTCCATAAGACCTTGGTTAGTATTGTTTCAATAAGATTATACTATACCCAGTCACTCACTTAAAATGCAAGTGTTGAAGTAGCATCAATGTGTTCCATTCTTAATGAATGTATTAAATTACAATTTCTTTTCCCTTCCCCAATTCCACCTTCCCTTCTGTCTCCTTTGCCCACAGCTTGTAGATAAAGCTGGAGAAAGCAACAACATGGTATAATGATTGACAAAGGTCCTGAAGACTGGTTCTAAATTTATATTATTTATAAAACCTTCATGAAGATCGTCAGTCCAGCGCAACGATTTTGTTGTATACAAAAGCAACATTTGTAATGGTCTTTGAAGTAAGTTTCCAATTTACACCATAGTATACAGTAAACCTATTTAATATATATATATATTAAAAAAAAAAGAAAACCAGAAGCAAATTTGCAACTTAAGACTTGGCATTGGCATACCAGGAATGCTGTGAACTCAACTGGCAAAAAAGTCACGGAATGTTAGAACTCTTCAAGACTTCTTCATATTTTTGGAGTACAAGCGAAATGCAGCAAACTCTCCATGGAATTAACAGTGCCTGTCATTTTTACCTCCTTACGTCGGAAGATGTAATAGAGTGATCATGGGTCAGTTGATAAGGCGTGGCCCTTCTCTCTTCCTGCCTGCCAAATTTCCTACTTCCTCCCCATTTTTGGAAGGAAAAAATAATTTCTCCTGACTGTTTCTTCTGTTTGAAAGCAAGACAGCTTCCTTACGAATTCTCATTTTTAACAGTAGAAGAAGACTTCATCACATGGTTCAGCTGTATAAATCTCTCTGTAAATAGACGCTGAAATAAATCTTTGTAGGAAAATGTTTCAAGCCAAATGTAAATTTTCATTACCTACATCTTTTACCTTTGGAATACGCAAAAAAAAAATCATATTTTGTACGGAACCGTACAGAACTGTGTTCAACCATTCCTGGGTTTGTTAGATGTTTGGCAGGGAATGGGGAAACCAATTTTACACTACTTTCTATTAGTTCTCTTTATGCAATTACTAGTAAATGTTGGAAGCAAGAAGTAACCTTTTTCTCATTGAATAAACTGTATGCACATAATATGTAGCTTCTAAAGTGAGTTTGCTTTGCTTCATGGTGTTCACACAGTTTATGAAACAGGAGTTTCATAGCTAGCAAATTTGCTCAAGGCATTTCAATCCCAAATCATGTTTCTAATTTGGTTATTGGTAGCCAGCATATAAAGTCCTAACACATGAAGAATCATGTTTTGTTTCCTGGTAATACCTGAGATCCTGGAGCTAGATTTGAAGCACTGAGCTTAAGTGTCCCATTCTTATTCTGAGGGAGCATGTTACGAAGCTAACTTATTGTGTAAATAACTTTTTCTAACTATCAAACAAATCAGTCAGTTTGCTGGGAAGTCTTGGAAATTCATATTGGTAGCCTTGATCAAGTGGCACATTAAGTCATTATACTTTGACTCTTAGAAGCAATCCCTATTGCTCCAAATGGCAAGATTCAGAACTTTTATGGACATTTGAACTGATAAAAGAGGAAATGTGAATGACTTACGCAACAGGAAAATCACGTTGTTCCTTTCTCGGACCCTTCTTACAGTGACTCTTGATCATAAATGTGTCCTTTTGTTGAAGCAAGCATGTTAATACAAAGCTATTGATATGTTTAAATCTGAATGGTTCAAACAGCCAAACACCATCGCTTTTGAGTGAATGAGCACTAGTTACTAATACCCAAGGATGGGAACTATTTTCTCCTTCAAAAGTGCACTAAGTGATTCCTTAAAAGGACTTTTTTATGAGATTAATTGATTTTGTACAGCTGTGAAAATCATTTTTGAGTTGGCGCTTCAAGGGACAGTTCTCCATCAGCTTCCCCATTGTAGAGGAGTTAACAAAAATATATGTTCCATTAGGGATCATTCTGATCCCAAAATTGAACACTTCAATTTTGAAACAAATGGGCCTTGTGTTCTGATATAGTCTGATACAAAATGGACCTACTATGATGTTGGGCTGTTTCCAAAAACACTCAGAACATCCTGTTCCAGAGTTGCAATATTATATGTTGGAACAATTGACAGGCCCCTGTTCCATTTCTTTGATTTCATCTTGGGAGACATATCCCTTAAAAAGGATGTTTCCCCTCCCCCCCTCTAAACCAGAGTTCCCCAACCTTTCTGGCTTTGTGGACTGACCCCACGGGGTGGAGGGGATGGTTCCATATGAGCAGAAGGCAAAGCGCATGGCCATGCATAGCTCCATTTGTATGAGTGGCAGGCAAACACACCTGCCACTTGTACAAATGGAACATGTGTGCCCATGCTTCCCGTGGCTCACCTGTGTGAGGAGGCGTCCACCTACGCATTCGCCCACCACTTCTACAGCCCGGTTCCGAAGGGCTCAGGACTCGAGAGTAGGGCCTGGCCCAAGGATTGGGGAATCCTCCTCTAGGTGGTTGTTTTCTGTCTTAAAATAGATATCACTGATCTAATTGTACCTACAACACGGGTAACATGGGGTATTGTTTTATATTGCAGACTCTGCCTCTGATTATTTTAAATAGAATCCTGTTGAGTTGAGCAGGCCATGCTCAAAACTTAAACCTCAAATATCTTTGCTACGTAGGCTCTAGTTCTTATTTGATATTTTGGCTGTAGAAAAGAATTTTTAATTGACTCTCATACTTTAAACCATTTCAGTTGTAGTTTGTGGGCTAGGAGAGACGCTTAAGATTTGGAGCAATGCACATGTCCTTCTTAGAGCTATAAATTTGGGTTTCTTCAGATGTTTTGCAATCTCAGAACTCTTTCCTGAAGGATCAGGCTGCCAGATTATCTTCCTTATATTTTACAATGAGCCTCATTTGAGTATGAAGTCTCCAACAACACACTATCAAGTAAAAAGGATTCCTAACACAAAAAGAAATAAAAATCTTCCCATTTTTGTTTCTTTTCCATGTTGTGAAGGTAGCGGAGAAAAAATCATTCCAGTCATTTTGGGGCAAAACCTCCTCAAAACATTATCAGACCCCATCACTTAATTCATCATACCCATCTGACATTCTGGTTAAGTCATAATTTACTTAAATGTAGGTGAGACTGGTTCAATAACAAACATAGTGTCATGGTGCTCTGGAAAATAAAGCGAAGACAATTTGCTTCCTACGCTGTCCACTTCGGATGGCATCCTTTCACTTTTCTAAGATTCACATTAAAATTCAAAACACTTTTTAAAAAATTCAAAAGAGTAGTTTTTAAGTCAGCAGAGTGCAATCTAATGCCACTGCTGTTCTGTTATCTTGACCCTTCTATAAAACCCTCTCGAGTTGCTTAAGAATCAATGGAAGATTGCAAGTGATAGTGTATTTCACTTTCACTGCTCTTTCACACACACAAAGGATCCAAAGAATTTGATTTGATTTGAACTAGTTTGCTGTGTTGTGTGGTTTAAAACACGCTATTACGTTTATGTCCAGGGAGTAAAATATAATCCTTGCAACTTCTAAGATCCTATCCCTTAGCAGTTAACAAAATTTAGTTTTTACAGAATTGGCATTGCAATAGATGACTGAACGATTCTTTAACCTTAAGGCTGTCTTTATGTTTGTATACTTGGGATTCATTGTGCTTGCACTACATTGAGGCTCATTTCCAAGGGTAAACATACGTAGAACTGAGCCTTGTATGTTGTAATCATTTGCAGAGATAATATGTGACAAATAAGATCTCCCCATTTAAGTGTAATTCTTGATTGATTGAAAAAATCACATAAGGATCTTGTTTTGGAGACTATATTGTAAATATACTTGTCATACCTTGAATAAATGGGTACTTTTTCTACGTACGAATCACCAATCGTGTCATTACCTGGCTACTAAAAATGCAGTATTTTCCCCACTATCTAGGAAAGGAGATCCTGTTCAGCTATATATACACCAGTAGTACCTCGGTACTCATCATTAAATGGTTCTGGGAGGCACAATGAGTACCAAAAACAATGAGTATCAAACAACCCCATAAGTATTTCCCCATCAGGAATAGTGTAGTCACAAGGCAGCTGACGCCAACAAGTTCCAGTATCAATTCATAAAACATTCCTAGGCCTGTTCCATTTGCAATAAATTGGGGGGGTTGGTGTCTGAAGGAGCAGTACAGCAGTTTACAACCGGAAGTACATTCCATGCTTATCTTAAAAAGATTGTAGCTAGGCTACCGGATCTTCTGCCCCCTTTATTGGAAAATGTGATTGATGACACCCAGCCCATGAACGTACTTCATTGGAGAATCTGATTTATGATACATCCAGGGGGGAGGGAGGAAACAGTCACAGGTGACTGTAAATTACCTATGCCAGAGTTGGCTTCATTTAGGTTAAATCTTTTGAATTCTTTTGGAGCTTGGCCCAAGGTTCATGATTTAATTAGGGCAATTGCTGGAACCCTGATACCTAGCTTGTGTTTCGAGTACCAAACAAACCAAGTAAAGGGACGAAGTTTTCATGACAAAATATATTAAGTACCAATTTTGATGAGCACCAAGGTAGGTTTACAAGAGAGTGCTTTATCCAGTTTCCTTCTTTATAATGAGGTAGGAAGGTGATGGACAAGAACAGAGAAATCTGGGGTCTAGTTTTGCCTAACTGACTTTGGGCCAGTCCCCTCTCTCAGCCCCTAAGTAAAGACAAAGAATGGTAGTTGTGCCTCAAGACCAGGAAATATTGGGTTAAAATAAAGAACTGGCTGCAAGAGATCACCAAGCATCAAATTGAACTCAACCGGAGTTCTTTTTATTAGGTTACAGGCCAATACTCTAAAAAAGATTAAATATATTATATTACATATTATGACAACAGCCAGAATAGCTTTTGTGCAATTATGGAAAGGAGCTAACACTCCTTCAGAAGAATTAGTCATACAAAAAAGATTGGAATGAACTAGAAATGAAAGACAAGGAAAATTCCGAATATTATCCAGTATGGGATAAATGGTATGTGAGTGCTTAAAAAATAGATATAAAGATTAGGAAGAATGGATTATTGTTACAAAGCAAGAGACCTTAAGTGATACAAATCTAAATGTGTCTATAAAAATAGGTATTCAGATTAGGAAGAATGGATTATTTAAAATATTATTAAAGTAGATGTGTAATAGATATATAAGATGTGTCTATGCCAAAACGCTGTTACAAATATAAATGATTTGTATTTGTGAAAATTGCAATAGAAACAAAAGTTTTTTTCAAAAAAAAAAAAAAGACAAAGAAAAACCACTTCCAAAAACGTTGTCTAGAAAGCTTCATGGACTTGCTCTGTAGTTACCAGGAGTCAGGACTGATTGTAAAACAAAGCAAAACAAAAAATAGCAATTTGTTAAAACAAAATAAAACGACATCGTGGGTGTCTCTAGATGCTATGTCAACCTAAGCTAGAATCCTTATTCATCAGAATCTGAGCATCTTTTCATTTGTGTGAACCATAGAAAGGGCTTGCTCGGATCAGCACATTAACATGAGTAGGATGGAACATTTAGTCTCTCCTTTAGTGTTTTAATGACATTGGCTACCTTACACCTTAACAAAATACAAATTAGTGTCCTTGATTCCTTTTTTCTGTAGTGGGGAGGGAATGATGTTGATTAAAGAAGTTGTGAGGTTCTCTTTTCCCACAGCCAGGTGTTAAAAAAGTCCTGATCCAGATTGAATTTGTCATGAATGGAGGGAGGCAAACCCACAAGATAGTTGTGCAGGTGAAATATGAATTTCACATCTACTTGACCACAGAATTGCATGATTCATTTTGCTTGCAAAAAGTAAATTACCCACTGTTAAGATCTCTCATCATTACAATGAACAAATTCCTAAACAATTTGGATCTCCAAGATTGCAGAAAGTAGCTTGGACCAGGGATTTCCAAGCTTGACAACTTGAAAACTTGTGGACTTCAGGTTTCAGAATTCATGCTGACTGCAGAATTCTGGGAACTGAAGACCACAAGTCTTAAAAGTTGCCAAGGCTGGAGATCCCTGGCTTAATTGTCAAAAACTCAACCTTCAAAATTGTCAAAAACTCAACCTTCACTCCTGAATCCAAGTAGAGTCATGAAAAGCTGTATCAGAGGTCTCCAAACTTGACAACTTTAAGACTTGTAGACTTCAACTCCCAGAATTCCTCAGCCAGCTATGTTATGCTGGCTGAGGAATTCTGAGAGTTGAAGTCTATAAGTCTTAAAGTTGTCAAGTTTGGGTACCCCTGAGCTATAAAGTATTTCCAAAGTCCTTAAATAGGCCTGTGAGGGGCTATTTCCTTTATAAAGTTGTTGGATCTCCAGTTGTCACACTGCCCCAAATGAGCACACAGGGCCAAAATCCATTCATTAACCTACACTACTCATTGCTTTATGACTTCATAATGTTCTTCTTCCCCATTAATTATGTGGCAGTTTTGGAAGGAGTCCAAAATTTTATGAGGCTACTTAAACAGCACTAGGATTCCAGATGTGCAATTTTGCTTTAAACCTAGGGATTAGAAGGATGCTAACATGTCTCTTGCTTTATCCATTAACCAGTTCCATTCCCAATTGTCTCCCCTTTCCTTTTCCCTCTTGATTGTCGCACAGGCAAAGTTGTGCTTGGAGCGTGGTGTGTTAAAAATCCAGAGAGATAACAAGTTGTGTGTTTGCTTACATTGCCCTACTCTCAAAACTATAAACCTGCGTAGCATAGTATCTGACCCACTGTGCCATTCAGAGTCAATCCTGCAGGGATTTCTTTTTTTTGAAGTGCTTCAGAATTTTGTAAAGAAAATAAATTGTAGACAGAGCACATACAAGAATGGAAAAGGAGGGTATAGATGAAATTAAATGTTGGATTTTGACTGAGTTGCTTTTTTTTCACTGAAGAAAGTGGTTTTCAGATTGCCCGTCTGGAGCAGCAAAAGAGAACAATATACAAACCCAGCCAGCTTAATACATCTTTCCTGGCCTTTCAAGGCCATCAATATACATCACAAATAATATTTACTTGATTTATATCGCCATCCACCTTAGGCAGCATCACCCTGGGTGGCCCCCAAACAATAAAAAACTTAAAATTTTTATAATTTTTTTATAAAACTTAAAATTCAATACACTTTATAGTTAGTTATACATGACTGGCCAAGCCATGATTTACAATAGTAGTTTAGCTGCAGAATCTGAGTTCACAAAACACAATAAAACATAAGCACAACTCTATTCATAATGGCATGGTATACAAGAATCCTCTCCTTGGATCCAAGGTCTGTATGAAAGTGACTGGGTTGATTTTCTTCTGGATTTTGACTGATTTTCCATTATGGTCTACAGAAGGCTCTCCCAATTGGCAACTGAAAGACTTGTAGACCTCAACACCCAGAATTCCTCAAGCCAGCTTTGAGATTCTCCAGAGCAGTGATAATGAATCTTTTTGTTGTGTGCCAAAAGCGTGCGCCAGCACCCACAATGCAATGCACGCACACCCTGCGTATGCATGTGCAAATATCCCCGCCCCAACCTCTTATTTGCAGTGTGCATACACACGCCTCCCAGCTGATTTTCTGCCCATTTGAGGCCATTTTCGCCCTTCCAAAGGCTCAAGGGAAGCCTCTGGAGCCCTGAGAGGCTGAAAACGGGCCCACTTCGGCGCATCTGGTATTTCTGGAAGGCCCGTTTTTCGGCCTCCTGAGGCTGCAGAGGCTTCCCTTGAGTCTTTGGGAGGGCAAAAACGGCTTCAAACGGGCTGAAAATCAGCTGGGATGTACCTGCATGCACAGTGCAGGTAAGTTTGGCTGGGGCTCGTGTGCCCACACAAATGGCTCTGTGTGCTACCTGTGGTAGGGGTGCCATAGGTTCGCCATCATGGCTCTAGAGTTTCTCCACCTAGCTACTAGTCAAATGCAACCTTCTTCCCCTTCCTAGTCTAAACAAGGTAAGACAGATTGTTGGGACTCACGATAAACCGTATAATAGTTTACAGCAATGCCCAGATTTTTAATGCATGATGAAAACATCTGGTTCCTTTCCTGAACCAACAAATGAAGACATCTGTGGTTTGAATCTAGGGCCTGTATTTTGTTATCCTGGGTTACTGTGCTGTTTGAAGGTAACTATTCAATTATTCTTACCCCCACCCTCTGAAATGATGTTCTGTGGTGAGAAATCTTGGGCACTAAGCTCACCCCAAAACTAGTCTTGCCCGTTCAGTTACTAGATGCTATTTTTGTAGCCCGCTGAGCTGGTTGGCAAATAGTCCTGAGCATCATCATTCACTGCTGACTTATTATTTGAACATTTCCATGGTAACCTTCACTTTCTGCCTTCTGATCTTGTAAAGACTTATTTGCATCTTCCTTTCTGTTCTAAGACCTGAGGATGGTGATCAAAAGGTACTGATGGAAGAAGAAAGAAGCAGCAGAGCTGGGTTTGTCTTGACAACTTCAATCAGTTCAGGCTGCTTTGCTAAAATGAAATGTTTGTACCTCTTCAAACACTGCAGCATCTCACCGTTCAAAGAGGACTTTCTGGAATTGCAAATGCGTCCATGTATTTCATCTGAAATATTTTTTAATCCTAGCTCAAGTTCATCTGAATACAGTGTGGTAGAATGGTTTGGGATTTGTGGAGCAAGCTGAAGGCCTGTCAACCTTGAAGCTGACCTGACCGAAGCCATTTGTGACAGCTTCAGTGTTGCCACACTAGAGCTGAGGGATAGGGAGCAGGGAGTTGAGATAGTTGGGATTCTGTAGCCAAAACAAAATATTTTCTCTTGGGAACCAAGGACATTCTTACACCTAGTTGGAGGAAGGCAGAGTGATGTCAGCTGGCAACCAGACAGAGCCATGACTGGACATCTTTCTCTCCTCTCCTCTCTTTCTCTCCTCTCTCTCCTCTCCCCTCCCCTGTCTCTTCTCTCCTCTCCTCTCAGCTGATCGCCAGAGTTTTTCTTTTTACTACCAGTTCTGCCAAGTTCTAGTCCCACTTTAACCAGCTGGGTCACCAGTCACTGTCCCTCAGCCCAACTCACCTCACAGGGTTGTTGTGGGAAAAATAGGAGAAGAAGGAGCATTAGATATTATTACAGCCTTTAGTTGTTTACAAAATAAATAAATAAAGGCAAGCTATAAAATTAAGTAAAGAAGGCATTACAGGTAATCTTCGAGTTACGAACACAACCAAGCCCAAAATTTATGTTGCTAAAAGTGAAACATTTGTTAACTGAGTTTGTCCCGTTTTATGACTTTTCTTGCCACCGTTGTTAAGTGAATCATTGCATTTGCAAAGTTAGTAACATGGTTGTTACGTGGATCTGGATTGCCCCGTTGACTTTGCTTGTCAGAAGGTTGTAAAAGGGGATCACATGACCTTGGGACACTGCAACGGTTATAAGTGTGAGCCACTGAATTTTGATCTCATGAACATGAGGGATGCTGCAATGGTCATAAGTGTGAAAAATGGTCATAAGTCAGTTTTTTTCAGTGCCATTGTAACTTTGAACAGTCACTAAATGAACTGTTGTACGTCAAGAGTTACCTCTATCTCAGAGGTGTCAAACTGGATTTCTTTGAAGGCCGGATCAGCATTGTAGTTCTCTGTGTGCCGGGCTAAGGTGGGGCAGCAGTGAGGGGGGGCAGATGCCTCCTGCAGCAACCTGATGGCCAAAATGAGGCACGAGGGGGTCCACGTGTGGCCCCATTGAACCTTGTTTTTGTCCTCCTGCATTTTTCAGCCATTTTAGGCCCGTTTTTCGGCCTGTTTTGGGCCCATTTTTGGGCTTGTTTTGGCCAGCAGAGTGCAGCAGGAGGCCATGGAGGGTGAAAACAAGGCGGTGAGAGGGGTGCGTGCATCCCGTTTTAGCTGTCAGAGTCACTGCAGGCCGGTCCCTTGATATTTCCAGACATCTTGGATTTAAGCATGCCATAGGCTGATCCGGCTTGTAGGCCTTGATTTTGACACCCCTGCTCTATATGATCACTTGATGCAATGAATGTGAGTTTGGATAAACTCCAGGAAACAGTACAAGAGGGACCTGCTGTGCTATATAGTCCAGGGGTGTCCAACCTTGGCAACTTTAAGACTTGTGGACTTCAGCTCCCAGAATTCCTCAGTCAGCTTTTCTGGCTGAGGAATTCTGGGAGTTGAAGTCCACAAGTCTTAAAGTTGCCAAGGTTGGAGATCCCTGCTATAGTCCATGCAGTTACAAAGAGTCGGACATGACTTAGCAACTGAACGGCAACCACATGATCGCTTGGGGCTTAGAAAATTGTTTGAAATCTGTTCCAGTTTTGACTTTGCAATAGTCACGTCCAGAGTTAGCTAAAACAAGAGTTCATCATAATGGATGAACTTTGGGTTATATTTTTCAGCCTACGATCTCTAAAAAGATGAAAACCCCTTAGTTTGTTTGAGTATATGTCCATCTCAGATGCAAGGTGAAGACGGAGCACCGACAAAGTTTTAGGAGATAGATTTAAAAGAAAAAAGTTTTAATCAATTTAAAAAAGAGATTGTGCATCATCAAGTCAGCACTCATTCTTAGTGAGAGTCCCAAAGGTGCGTTTTTCAAGAGGCAACTGGACTTTCTGGTTTTTCTTTGAAGACCTTTCACTTCTCATCCTAGAAACCTCTTCAGTTCTGACTGGATGGTGGCGAATGGAAGGATTTAACACCCCTTGCAGACAGTTGGTCACTTGCATCCTTTTAGTGAGTCATTGAGGCCACTTGGAGGTTTATTTGTATCATCAGGGTCACCTGAACAAGCCCTCTTTCAACAGAGGGAGAGGGATATGACATCTTCTATCTCCAGTTTACAACACAATCCTTTCAGCTGTTTCAAGAAGGCTCCATACCCATTTTCACCACTTGGGTGACTGTAACTTTGTCGCTTGTATCCTTATGATTTATATTGACTGTTTCCTAGTATGATTTGATTGCTTATTGTACCCTGTGACTGTCAGGAAGTGCTGTACCTTACGACTGTTGACTCTTGAGAAATGTATCTTTTATGCCTACTGAGAACATATGCACCAGGACAAATTCCTTGTGTGTCCAATCACACTTGGCCAATAAAGAATTCAATTCATTCAACCTAGAACTATGCTGCCCACAGCGTGACCTAAGCTTAGTACACAAAATTGTCTGCTACAACGTCCTACCCGTCAAATGACTTCTTCCGCTTCAACCGCAATATCACACGGGCAAACAATAGATACAAACTCAAAGTAAACCGCTCCAAACTCGATTGCAGAAAATACGACTTCAGCAACAGAGTGGTCAACGCCTGGAACTCACTACCTGACTCTGTTGTTACATTCTCAAACTCAGAGGTGGTATTGAGCAGCTTCTGACCAGTTCTGGAGAACCGGTAGCAGAAATTTTGAGTAGTTCGGAGAACTGGCAAAAACCATCTCTGACTGTCCCCACCAACCCCATCTATTCTCTGCCTCCTGAGTCCCAGCTGATTGGTTGGCTCTTCTTTTGTTGCCCTGCACAGGAGAATGGAGCTGGAAAGCAGGTTATTAGGGTGGAGAGGGAATGGAGATTTTACAGTAACCTTCCCCCAGGAGTCGGAAGGGAATGGAGATTTTACAATATCCTTCCCTTGCCACGCCCACCAAGCCACCTTCATCAAGCCA
This sequence comes from Laticauda colubrina, assembly GCA_015471245.1. NCBI lineage: Eukaryota > Metazoa > Chordata > Lepidosauria > Squamata > Elapidae > Laticauda > Laticauda colubrina. The sequence continues at coordinate 10,378,474 of BLBF01000055.1, read as the reverse complement.
CCCCACCCCACGCCCACTAAGCCACGCCCACAGAACCGGTAGTAAGAAAAATTGAATTCCCCACCACTACTCAAACGCCCAAAACGTTTAACCTTAAAACTATCTTCCGTGGACTTCACTCCATTCCTAAGAGGTCTGTAAGGGAGCGTGCATAAGCACACCTGCGTGCCTACCATCCCTGTCCTACTGTTCCCATTTATTCGTACTCATTTGTTATGTATACACTTATTCCCGTTTTTAGTAATTTTTTTTTTTTAGTATTTATTTGATTTGTCAGTCGCTTACAAGATACAGATATAAGAATAAATATAGTTATGAATACGTGGATGCATATAAGAAAAATAAAAAATATATAAAAGAAGCAATAGGACAGGGGGCACGTTGATGCGCTTATGCACACCCCCTACAGGCTTCTTAGGAAGAGGTGAGGTCAATAGTAGAAAGTCTACAGTTAAAGTTTTGGGGGTTTGGGGAAGAAACCACAGAGTCAGGCAGAGTATTCCATATATTGACCACTCTGTTGCCGAAGTCGTATTTTCTGCAGTCAAGTTTGGTGCGGTTAACCTTGAGTTTGTATCTATTGCGTGCTCTTGTGTTGTTATGACTGAAGCTGAAGTATTCATTTGCAGGTAGCACATTGCAACGTATGATTTTTATAGACTATATTTAGATCGGACTTATATGTTTATATATTCATACTCATACTTGTTTTCTCATACACGCTTGACAAGCAAGCAAGCAAACCAACCAACCAATCCACATTCCAATCACATTCAAATTGCAGCCTCTTTCCTGGCCAGTCGGAGTCGGCTTGTCAAAAACTGGAGAGACCTTTTATCAAATTTAGGTTCTATTCTATCAATGGTTAGACAGTAAAATATAGTGATGAGATATGTAGATTTTTAGAAAATAATAAATATATAAAGATGTCCTCTTTTCTTATTATATCTACAAAATGATTCTAGGATAGACCTGGGATGATCAATATGACTTGTCCTAAAACAAATTAAGTAAAATATGATCATTTTGTCAAACAGGAATGAATAAAAAGTATAGTCAAAGGACTGATTAATGATGATATTAATATATTTAATATTTGATTGAAAATACGAGATTATATACAACGTAATTCTAATTGAAGACTAGGAAATGGAAAGCACAAAACCATTTGTAAACCAACCGGCACACTGTATGTACATGTATGGAAGATGACTTGATGTTTTTAGATTTTGTTTGTTTTAAAAACCAATATTAAATGTATATTTTTTTTTTAAAAAAAAAAAAAGAGAGAGAGAGAGAGAGAGAGACGATCGTTGGGGTTTTTTTTTGGGGGGGGGGCAGCCACGTGAAATTTCGGCCGACGTCCCTCCTGCTGTCAATCAAGCTCGCTTTGCAACAGCCGACCAATGAGAGCGCGCCTTCGCCTCCCCAGCGTTCTTCCCCCCGCCTCCCTCCCTCCTCTCGTCCTTTGCTGCCCCCCAGCGGAGCCTCGAGGAAAAGGCGCCGCTTCCTTCCAGTGATGCAATCCGAGCCGGGTCGCTTGGCTCTCCGCTGCGGAGGGAAGCGGCTTCATTCGCGGCTGCAACGTGTCTTGATCAACGGCTGCCTGCCTTTCGCTCCGGTTCCCTCCTTCCACTCACCCATCAAGGCTGCCGAGGAACCCGGGGAGGGGAGTGGGGGAGAGAAGGAGGAGGACTGCCTCCTGTCAGCTGCAGCCGTGCAGAGATCCGTCAAGAAGAAGAAGAAGAAGAAGAGGAAGAGGAAGAAGAAAAAAAAGAGAGAGAGAGAGAGAGAGAAAGAGCTTCCCAAATCTCTTTTTTTCGCCTGCTTGGAGAAATTGGAGTGGATTTTGCTGTCGAGATGAAGGTACTGTAAGATTTGCGAAGGGGTGAGATGGTGACTGCTTGGGTGTGTGTGTGTGTGTGTGTGTGCAAGCGATCTGGTCCCCGTTCCCCCATTCACACAAAAAAAAAACAACCTCCCCTCGCAAATAATAACAATTTTTATTTATTTTATTTTATTTATTTAAAAAGAAAGAAAGAAAGAAAGAATCGAGCGTCAGTTTGGATGCATCGTTGACAAACGCATCCTCGCAACGTCTTGCACGCTTCGATAGCATCCACAAGAGAACAAGGGTTGACAAGGCAAGAATTAAAAATAGGAAAGAAACGGTTGCTGTCGATCATTGGATTCCTTCCTCTCCTTTTCCCCCGCGGCCCCCCCCCCCCCACACACACCTTCCTGGACTGGGGTCATTCTTCTTTCCTAAAAACGACACCAAATGCGAGCTTCGGGGTGGATTAAGCAGAGTTTTTGCACCGTATGGTGGGCAAGAAGCACCAATATTTTGTGTGTTTGCACAGGCACAGGTTTAGGGCTGTTCATTCCCCCCCCCCTTTTTTTTTTTTTTTCCCCCCCCTTTATTTTAAAAAAAAAAACCGCTAGGGGGTGTTTTTTTTTTTTTTTTTTTAAAGCATCAAGGAGAGCAATTCGGTGTGTGTGTGTGAAAGGGTCTTCATTCTTTTGCAAGTATGAACACGGATTTCTGGGTTTTGCAGTTGCTGTTGCTGTTTTTTGTTTGTTTTTGCCACATTTTAAGGGCTCCGACGTTTATTTATAGCATTTCACTTTGCAATCCATTTCCAGTTCTAAATCAGGTCAAGGGATAGCAAACCTAACAGCTGACAATGGGGAAAAAAATCGGAGGGAATGGAAGATGGGGGGCAATTCAGTTCCTCTCTCTCTCTTTCTCTTTCCTGTCAGGAGATCTTAGAAGTATTATTTTTTTTCCCGCCTTCCTTTTCTCTAAAAATGGAGGGTTTTTTTTTTTTTTTTTTTTTTGAGTTAGAAAAAGAATGGTTCCAGCTGTTTATGTGAGTTTTTCCTCCCCTTGCTTATTTCCTCCATCAACTCAGATGAACACCTCCCAAAGAACCCTTCTTCGGATTATTGGGTAACCTCTTGGAGATGTTTACGGGAAAGTCCACCCTGGAAGTCCATTCTCTATACCCTCAAAAAGTTTGTGAGGAATTGCTAGGGAGATCTCAGCAAAAGGGAGGGGAGGCAAAACCTCTACAGACTTCCCGAGTTGTTATATAATAGATTGCAAACGAAAAGGTAGCTAGAGTTGTTTCGCTTGTTGAAACCTCTGGCCAGACATATTTTTTTTAAAGTCTTTGGCTCATGTTACTGCAGCTGTTCACTTTGCCAGTGAACAAACCTATTATATCCCAGGCTGCCCACAGCTGTTTGACATTTATGAAGAGCCTAATCTCCCCAATCCTGATTTATACCTGATCCAGGAATGTAAAAACTGCTAAATTCTTCAGCTGCTAACTGTAGTTTGATCCACACAGAAACGAAGAAAAGAGAATAATAAGGAAAAAAAATCCTGGTCCCAGCTTGGGATTTTGTTCCAGCTGTGCTGACACAGATAGAGTTGGAAGGGACCTTGTAGGTCATCTAGTCTGATCCCCTGCCCATGTAGGAGAACCTCCACCATTTCTGACAAATGGCAGTCCAATCTCTTCTTGAAAGCCTCCAGTGATGATGCTCCCACAACTTCCAAAGGCAAAGCTGTCCCACTGGTTGATTGTTCTCACTGTCACAAAATTTCTCCTTATTTCCAGGTTAAATCTCTCCTTGTTCAGTTACCACCCATTATTCCTTGTCTGCCTACAGGTGGTTTAGAAAATAACTTGACCCCTTCCTCCCTGTGGCAGCCCATCAAATATTGGAAGACCGCTATCATGTCTCCCCTGGTCCTTCTTTTTCCGAGAATAGCCAGGCCCACTTCCTGCAACCGTTCTTCATATGTTTTAGCCTCCAGTCCCCTAATCATCCTGGTTGCTCTTCTCTGCACTTTTTCTAGAGTCTCAAGATCTTTTTTATAGCATGGTGACCAAAACTGGATGCAGTACTCTAGGTGTGGTCTTACTAGGGCTTTATAGAGTGGTATTAGTATCTCACTTGATCTTGATTGTATCCTTCTGTTAATGCAACTTCCAAGATTTATTTATTGGTAATTCTTAACTTACGACCACTGTTCGAACTTATGACAGTATTGAAAAAGGTGGCTTATGACCGTTGCATCATCTCCATAGTCACATGATCAAAATTGACTCACAGGCCTGTATTTATAATGGTTGCAGTATCCTGGGATCATGCAATTCCCTTTTGTGTCCGACTGACAAGCAAAGTCAACGGAGAAGCCAGATTGTCTTAACCACCGTGTTACTAACTGAAGAGTTGCAGGGATCGCTTTAACATTGGGGACAAGAAAGGTTGTAAAATGGGGGCAGAGCTCACTTTACAACAAGTGTTTTTGCTTAACTCAGCGTAGTCCTTCAGGAGAGGACTGCCTGTACTGATTAAATGTGGAGATTGCCCACCTCACCCGAAGAGCAGTTCTTGGGTGGCGCGCGATTCAAATGTCAAAGATGGGTGGCTAATACATTTTTATAAATAAAACTAGCAGGGTACCTGTGCTTTACTGTGAAACTATATGATCAGGCAAGTTTTTGGGGAGGAAAATAAGGGGAAAAAAATTCTGCCTCTGCCTACCAGCATCCATCGGTATTCATCCAGCTGGCATCCTGTCAGTGTGTGAGAGAGTTGAGGATGATTTGGAATCTGAAAGTGTATTTGCTATGAGAGCAAGGAGACAGCAAGGAGTCTGGGTGTGGCTTAGCTCAACTGTTCTCTACTAAAGCTGGTTGCTGCTGTGAAACTAAAACTGAAACTGAACCTCTTGTCTGCTTGTGTTTTGCATTTGGGACATATTTCTTTTCAGGTGGGGAGGGGGAGTAGAACTCCTTAGCATCAGAGAGTGTTAATAACAATATAGGAAATACTAATGCTGTGACGGTCATTTTGAAATATCCTTTCTTAGTGAGCACCTAGAAGCCAAGAGGAACATACGGCCCAAATTTCAAGTTTGTAGGCTTTACGGTTCTGGAGATTTTGTGATGATGTGTGAGTGGTATTTCGCTTTTATGTATATAGATAGATGTATACAAACCCTGTCAATATTGTATTCCACTTGGAGGCTGTTAAACGAAGCATGAAATCATTGCAATTGAAAAAAAGGGGGGAAGGTCTTCAAGGGGTTAAACAGCCCCCAGGGGCTGCGTGCTCCTCTGTGGGGCCCAAGCAAATGGACTGAGGCAGGGTCTTCTTACTTATTTATGTAGATGCTCATTCTGTATGCTTTTCCTTTTTTCCCCCAGTATCTCAGCCAGTTGACATTCCGTGACTGCAGTGTGCTTATATATTATTGGGTCATTTGGGGCCATTTTTCTTGATTTAATGTGCCGTCCTTCTCTCTCTCTCTCTCTCTCTCTCTCTCCCTCCCTCCCTCCCTCCCTCCCTTTCTGTCTCTGGAGTTTCCCCCACGACTGCTGCTTTCTGGTTCATGCTTTAGGGAATTACCCCCAAACTTCCTATCTCACATCGCTAAACCGCGGGTGCCAGCTGAGCCACATAAGCACTTCATGAATCAGCTCAGTGTTACTTTTCGACGTTGGGGCTAAGGCGGCCTCAACGTTTGTTGAAATGTTGCTTGTGGAAGAACAACCACTCTGGGCTGGGTTTGGTCCATCTGCATAAATTGTCCACCAAGGGAAATAGAGTGGATGGCTCTAACATCAGGCAGAAGCAAATGTGAGTAAAGTATAAAAGAGGCTTTCTGCGATACAACCTGTTTGACACGAGGAACTGAATGTTTTCCAGGGTGGGCGTGGGATACGAGAAACTAAGGTCGATTGAATTGTGGGTGATAGGCCAAGACATGTTCAATGCATTTCTCCATGATGCCCAGCAGAGCATCTTTGCTTTTCATCAACAACCACCTGGTCTTTTTAAAAGCGTAGAGCAGGGCTGTCAAACTCAATCTCCTTGAAGGCCGCATCCAGTGGTGGGATTTAAATTTTTTTACTACCAGTTCTGTGGGCGTGACTTGGTGGGCATGGCAGAGGAAGGGTATTGCAAAATCTCCATTCCCTCCCCACTCTCTAACCTGCTTTCCAGCTCCGTTCTCCTGTTGCAGGGCGACCAAAGAAGACCCAGCCGATCAGCTGGGACTCAATGGGAGGCAGAGAATAGATTGGGGGGGGGGGTCCAGTCAGAGGTGGGATTTGTCTGTTCTCCAAATGACTCCAAATTTCCACTACTGGTTCTCCTGAACTGGTCAGAAGCTGCTGAATACTCACCTCTGGGGTGCATCAGGGTTGTGTTTGATCTTGGAGGGCCAGGATGGGCATGTCCAGCTTGAGGTCACTCGTGTCGGAGGCACCTGTGATGGCCTGAGCGTTCAGCCAGCGAAAATGGGCACCCAAGCTCTGTTTTCGGCCTCTGCCAACAAAAACAGAGCTCCGGAGATTGTCATGCAGCCCTCGGATAGGTGGTATTCAACAGGTTCTGACCAGTTCTGGAGCAACGGGAGCGGAAATTTTGAGTAGTTCGGAGAACCGGCAAATCCCACCTCTGACTGGCCTCACCCCCATTTATTCTCTGCCTCCCGAGTCCCAGCTGATCGTCTGGGTCTTCTTTGGTTGCCCCTGAATAGGAGAACGGAGCTGGAAAGCAGGTTAGAGGGGTGGGGAGAGAATGGGGATTTTGCAATACCCTTCCCCTGCCATGCCCACCAAGCCACACCCACCAAGTCATGCCACGCCCATCAAGCCACGCCCACAGACCTGGTAGTAAAAAAATTTGAATCCCACCTATGGCCAAATTTGCCATGGCCATGAAATGGATGGTGTCCTAACTTGCCCATCATTCTAACTCATCAGTGAGAGAATCAAATCAGGAAAAAACTTATTGTGGGATAGACAAGTGAAAGTGAGAATACCCTGTTTCTCCAACAATACGGCCTCTCCCAATAGGAAGTCCCAGCATATTTTATCGGCATGAAATGAAATTAAGCCCCTCCCCCCCAAATTAAGGCCTATATTAAAACATGCAAAATGGGGGGGGGGGAGGCTGAGTTTCTGCCTCTCTGAGTTTCTACTTTTCTTTTAGGGAAATATTCTGCCTTTTTAGTATATCCTAAAATATTTCATTTTCCTAGGAATGGGGTGGGTTTTAACTTTCAACATAGGGAAACTGTGACCTTGACAGCATGTTGGGACTGTAGCCCTCGACTCCACGAGTGACCCCAAAATTTCCACAGCTAAGCGAGGCAGATGTTCAGTGAGTTTTGCCCCCATTTTACCTCCTTTCTTGCCACGGCTGTTTAGTGAATTGCTACAGTTTGGAAGTACTCTTGTTGCACACCTGGATATGGTGCTGCCTGCGCTGACCCCCATACGAAGTGCCCCACCAACGCCGAGGTCAACATCCAAGCCATCGCTGCTCCCCCTGCCCAAAGATGCAAGGGGGGGGGGAATTAAGTCACTCCCGAAAAGACGACCTAGCCAGTTTTTCGGGGCTCAAAAGAAAAAAAAAAGACCCGGCCTTATTATATGAGAAACGCGGTAGGATTGTACAAAGAAGGTCAGAACGAGGAGATTCTGTCAAGTATTTCTACTCATGATATGTCTGGAGCACACATAGATAAAAGCAAACCCAGCGTAGGAATTTTTGCTTGCTTGTTTAGAATCAGAATAGAGCTGGAAGGGACCTTGGAGGTCTTCTAGTCCAGCCCTTTGCTCAAACAGGAGAGCCTATACCATTTCAGACAAGTGACTGTCCAGTCTCTTCTTAAAAACCTCCAGTGATGAAGCACCCGCTACGTCTGAAGGTAAGCTGTCCCGTTGGTTAATTGTCATTACTGTTTGGAAGTTTCTCCTCAATTCCAGGTTGCTTCTCTCCTTGATTTGTTTCCATCACCATGGTTTCTTTTTCTCGCCTTCTGATGCTCTGGAGAATAATTTGATCCCCTCCTTTTTGTGGCAACCTCTCAAATACTGCAACAGTGCTATCATGTCCCCACTATTGGAAGTTAAAACCCAACCCTCTCCTAGGAAAATGAAATATCTTGGGATATACTAACTAAAAAGTTAGAATATTTCCCCTAAAAAAAAAAGTAGAAACTCAAAGAGGCAGAAACTCACCACCCTTCCTATCTTTGCTAATGGACCATTACTGAGGCCTGGGCCAGTCTATTTTACATAACAAAGACCTACTCCAGGTAGAGCCATAATATAAATTGCTCAAAGCCCTTTCACTACATCATCATCCATCAAGGTTCAACCAAGCCTGGGACCCAGGGAGTCTCAGCATCTCCTTCTTTTTCTTCACCCAAGAGCTCCAAGCCATGTGGTCCTGTCTACCATTAAACCATCTTTCCAAACAGCCTCCATGTTTCCCATTTCTTTTTCCCCACTTGGAACTGAACCCAGAAGGATATTTTCTTCCAACACCTGATTAGATTGTACAAGATATATTGGAAAGGTGACAGCGTTGACTGGACCATTTATGACTCCGTAAACAGTCAATCAAAGATTAACCACTTGATGATAATGATGTTGATGTCAGGTGCATGAAGTAAAACAGCAAGGACAACACAGTAATTATGCGCATGGGAAACCATAAGTAGTGGCAGGAATGAGATCAAAGGGAAGATTATAATTAAGGATAACCATGGCTGCGTTGTACATTCCTGGTAAGAGTTCACTCGTGTCCCATTCAGCATTATTTCATTCCATTTCTCTCCAAACTGGTTTCCATTTTCGTACCCAGTAAGCCAATTAACAAAGGAACTGTGACATTATTGGGTTTTTCTTTAAAGTATGTTGTTCTGATCCACCCTCTTTTAATAAAGTAGGTATTATTTTGTAGGACGTTATCACCCACCCCTCTCCTAAAAAATTGAAATATCCTAGCAAATATTTAAAAGGCAGAATATTTCCCCTAAAAAGAGAAGTAGAAACTCAGAAACAGAAACTCAACTCAGAGAGGCAGAAACTCACCCTCACCTTTGTTAACTGGTGTGTGTGTGTGAATGGATGGACATTAAAGCCTGGGCCAGAGTATTCTACATAACGAAGGCCTCTACTCATCTCACCACCTGGCCTGGGAAGATTGCATCAGCCAGCACTCAGGTGAAGCCATGTGGTCCAGACAAAGCCTACAAAGTTAGCTAAGTTAAATCCTGCCCCTGGGAGTTCTGAGAGCCAATGGGATATATTTCTTAAACAGGAACAGGAAACACGAAGCCTCTCAGCATTTTAGCCCTTCTTTTGCTTCACCCAAAATCTTGAAGCATGTGATCGTCCTTTTCACTTTGGAGCTCCAAGCCATGTGGTCCTGTCTACCATTAAACCATCTTTCCAAACAGCCTCCATGTTTCCAGTGTCTTTTTCCCCACTTGGAACTGAACCCACAAGGTTAATTCTTCCAACACTTTACATGATGACCAAATATATAAGATAGCTCCTCTTCAATTTATGATCAAAATGGAGCCCAACATTTCTGTTGCTAAGCAAAACATTTTTTCAGTGAGTTTTGCCCCATTTTAGGATCTTTCTTGCTACAGTTGTTAAGTGAATCACTTCAGTTGATAAGTGAGTAACCCGGTTGTTAAGTGAATCTGGCTTCTCCCCCCCTCCCATTGACTTTGCTTGTCAGAAGGTCCCAAAAGGTGATCCCATGACCTCTGGGACACTGCAACCATCATAAATATGAGTCAGTTGCCAAGCGTCTGAATTTTGATCACGGTGGCAACAGTTGAAAGTGTGAGAAATAGTCAAAAACCACTTGATTTCACTGCTGTTGTAACTTTGAATGGTCACTAAATGAACTGTTGTAAGTGGAGGACGATCTACATACGTAGCTTTGTTCGTTTATTTCAAGGGTCTTCAAACTTGGCAAGTTTAAGACTTGTGGACTTCAACTCCCAGAATTCCTGAGCTAACATGACTGGAGGAGGAATTCTGGGAGCTGAAGTTCACAAGTCTTAAAGCTCTCGAGTTTGAAGGCCCCTGGTTTATTGGGACAACACTCTTTAAAAAAATAATAATTTCAAGTGAAATTTTAATTTGTTGAAGATGGGGAAAACTTGAATCTTCTCTAATCTTTTCCCAAGTCTTGCCACTGAAAATTCTCCCCTATAGAGGAAATAATGGGAAAAAAATGAATTCAGACTAGAACTGTTTCTCTTAGAAATATTAAGGGGAGATCATACTAAGACAGATGTATATATTATTTTACATATAATAACAGAAGCCAGGATTGTATATGCACAGTACTGGAAACAGGAAAATACGCCATCTGAGGGGACAGTGATAAGAAAGGTTCTGGACTGCGCGGAGATGGAAAGGCTGACCATAGAATTAAAAGATAGAAATGAAATGGAGTATTATTTAGTCTGGGACGCCTGCTATACCTGCTTAGACAATAGACATAAAAGTAACATAGTGATTGATATATGAATTTGAATGTTGACGATGCTGTAACGTTGTTGGGAATGTAAATATGTTTTTAAATTGTTGGAAAATGCTTAAAAAAATTTATGTAAGAAAGAAAGAAAAAAAGGAAGGAAGGAAGGAAGGAAGGAAGGAAGGAAGGAAAGAAAGAAAGAAAG